>OX578278.1:38807114-39407114 GCA_951217055.1 Gerris lacustris
TAAATAGGTCAAATCCAGATGATCTAGATTGAGTTTTGGAAATGTCAAACTAAAAAGTCAATTAATGTATTAAATATTTATTTCTAAATGATATCTTTAATTATAAAAATAAAAATCACTAAAAAATCAGTAATTTCTCCTTCAGCGTTCTGACTTAGTATCGGGCTTTCACCTTAATTAATTATTATTAGTTTTCAAAGTCCTAAGATAACTCCTCACAACCATCATCCTAATCCGAGAACTCATGTAAAACCGAAAAATATTGATAAAGAAGGCATAATTTCTCTATACCCGGACATGGTGACTTGGGCGGCGTATACAGCGCCCCAAGACAAATAAACACGGCAACACAATGCAGAACGAAGCCATAATCAAAGCAGACTGTTGTTTTAGGGGTCTCTAGTAATAGGGTAAAGTGAGGAGTTTATTCTCACATCGTGAATCTGTGATTTACAGAAACTTTTTTACCCTTGGCGTACTCAATGCGCCAGCCCGTGTCTCGAAGGGTTAATGATTATTATTCATACATATTCTTGAGAATTTCAATAATAAAAATTATTAAAAAAAGTAAATAACAGATGTTTTATACAAACTGGCAGATCAGCTGGGTAATTTCTTCATCCCAGAACCTGTAATACATCTTACTGCTCTGTGAAAATTACTTTAATAAAAGAAACTGAAACATTGTTCCTCGAACAAGGTTTAAGTTTTTTATTTCAGGGCTCTCTCTTAACCTTTATCACCCGGGTATAAAAAATCCACCATGTTTCTAAACGCTAGGAAGTCCTCCAGGGGACCACTCTCCTAATCAATTTTAATTTATTATTTATTTAATTTAATTTAATTACTTTTATTTTTTTTTTTTACTCCGGTCGTTTACGGGCATTTTTGGGTGGAATATGGACTACTGAGTGTTAAAGGGTTAAAGTTAGCAGGGCAATATTAGCCCTTAACAGGCCCTCTTGTCATCTTCCTCTTTCATTTACCGAATTGTTTCGAATGTAAGACACCGTCGAATATATCCTGATTTCTGAACCAAAAATCTGGTAAAATCATTAATGCATCGCATATATGACGCACCCTGTTTCAAAGTTTCATTCCTGTTTTTACCAACTTGTTTAGACGTCAAATTGAGGCAGTATACTATGGATATTGTTGGCGCATTGAATCTTTATTTAGATGTAAGGCAGACACCATGATAGTGGAGGAGTAATAAGGTTAGATTTTAAAAAGAGATCATAGAATTTTGATTTTAAATTATCTACTAGTTTAATCAGTGACTAATGTCCTATAAAAATGTATGTTATAACTTTTACCCTAGGGCTCTATATCAAACTCTTCTTTCTTCCCCCATCATAAAGATAGTAAACGTAAACTGAGAAGACAACAGATGAGGAACAGAAAGAGAACTGAGCGAACGAGAAATACCTAGGTAGAACAGAACTGCCTCCACCCTACATCTCATCCAAAATTAAACATGACAAAATTCTTGAAAATAAATGTAAAAGGAGGGCCTGGCTATAATATCGAGGCAAAATTCAGAGAATTAAAAAGTAAACCATGATCTCAATTCTTGAACAAGAAGTTAGTAGTAAAAAGGTTGTTAGCTCTCACAATGTCGCTTACACAATTAAATGTTATTTATATCAGTTACACTTGAATTCATCATTATAAGGTGCACCTCGAATATAAGATGCAAAAAACTGAAAAGAAGTGTCTTGTATTTGAAGCAATGCAGTCTTTATTTTATTATATATCATGAACTTTTATGATGGTTATTGTCATCTTAAGGCAATAACCGGATTTGCAACCGGTGTTTGTCATCTGAACACAAATTAGTAGCTGCTAGGTTTGTTGGAAAGTGGGGTTGCCGAAAACGATAAAAAAAAAACTCCTACTCATCTACTGGCTTGCTTTAGAAGGCAAACTAATTTTATAACACTTAAATCATTTAATTTTAAGGAAAAAAGTATTTTTTGAATTATTATATACTATCAAATTAATGCCTAGAGTAAAATTATATAATTTAACTTAAGTGAAGAAAATTAGTTGTGTATTGTAGTTAAAAAAAAGTGGCATTCTGCTTTTCAATATTTTTGCTCAAATAAAATAAAAGTTATGTATGAAAGTGTTATTTATTTATTTTTGTTTTACCTTCTTTATTTAACCAAGCTAACAAAAGATAAAAAGTCCTTCCGAGACAACTTAGATAAACTTTCTCATATAGATTTGATATTGTATTGAAATTCCATAATATCTAATGTAATTGATTTTTTAAATCTATTTTATATATATTGATCAATATTTCACTAACTAGATTTTTCCTGGGAAAACTACCTATGTCGTTAGATTTGTATTTCAGAGGACCTATATTACAAATCAAAATTGGCAAAACCATTTCGAGAAATCTTCTTTTTTTTTGGGGGGGGGGGGATTTAAAGGTAAAATTCATGTCTTGATTTTGCCCAGGGGTATGATTTTCTGATCTGAACATGTCTGCAAAATTGCATTAAAATCGTCTCAGTGGTTTAGGCTCCACACGTCTGCACAGACAACTGACAGAATAAAAAAAAAAACACTTTTTTGGACTCGGGAGACCTTAAAAACGTGTAAATCCATCAAAATTTAATTTTCACAGTTCAGTTTGCTAATAACCCGAGGAGGGGTCAAAATATTACTAAAGTTGTCGAAAGTCACATCTCATAACATGCTAACTGTAGAAATCTATTGGGTTATCTGCCGGAGTTCTCCTGGGCAGCTGTCAGAATTGAAATTTTTTTTGATATTTTTTCATTTTATACATTCCAAAAACCGAATTCGACCTTAACTTTTTTGGTGTATGTGTGTCTGTCGCCCCAGTCAGACTTTATAGGCACAAAACTGGCTAAATGAAATCGATTAATTTTTTTTCAGGGGTAAGTGCAAACATGTTGCGCAATTTGTAGGCTTGGTTTCATCTAAATATATTGAGTAGAACCAAAGTTATTAACAATTTTATAAAAAATCGGTCCGAGACAACTCAGACAAACTTTCTCATATATGAGTTCATAATTACTTAGCACAGTGTTTCCACTTATTAGTTTTCAAATGTACATTTAAATATTATTGAACATTTCATCAAAATTTATCATAAAAATAACTTCTCCTCGGCGGGGAATCGAACCCGGGCTCTCTCCATCCGCGTTTTAAGCTAATTTCTCAGGAACTAGATTTTTTCCGGGAAAACGGCTTATATCGTTGGATTCGTATTCAAATGGACTACATTTTAGAATTTTTTAATCAAAATCGTCGGAACCGTTTTCGAGAAATACTTTTTTTTCAGGTTTTTTCAGAGTTTTTGGGGGTAGCGCCCCCAAAATTAGAGCTAAAATTAATTTCTCGATTTCGCCTCGGGGTATGATTTTTCTGAACATGTATGCCAAATTTCGTCAAAATCGGCCCAGTAGTTTAGGCTCCAGGCGTCTGCACAGACGACAGACGACAGACGGACAGACATTTTTTAAAAACCACTTTTTTGGACTCAGGGGACCTCAAAACGTGTAAATCCATCAAAATCTCAAAATCGAATTTTCGCGCCATCACAATACTTTCTCTTTATATGAGAAAGTAAAAAATGTATATAAAACATAACCTAAAAAAATTAGGTAGACCCACCGTAAACAAACCCCACAGACTCGCTAATCAACATGTTTGGGTGCTTCTAGACCACCTAGAGACTCGCATTTTTTTGCGTTTGGTCGGAAATTGGCCCAAACCAACTAGAAAAATCCGAAAATTTAAAAAAAAAAAATGTTTACCCCCTTAAAAAATTAAAGATGGCGGACGCACTTTAAAGTTTTTTTGGAGGCTTATTGTGGTTAAACGGTAAGTCGTATCGACAAGCTGATTGCGCCAGTGGTAACTGATTTTTTTTAAAAGATCTACAACTGGACCTATGACGTTTTGTTGTACCTTTTATCAGTTCTACCTTAAATAGAGCTAAATTTTTTGTAAAAAAAAATTGACTTTGAGCTCTTATAGTGTCCGCAATTTTTGACCGATTTAATTTCTGATTGGGATGCTTAATTCTCACACTATTGCTCTATAAAACGACTATTTATTATTTAATTATTTTTTTCTAGAACCAGAGTTATTAAATATTTACTTGTGAAACTGCCGTATTGAGAGAAGAGACTGGTAATTAAATTAATGCACCATCATTGTTGATGATTGTTCAATGACTTCCCAGTGCAATTGTTTTTTTACAAAGTTTATTTTCTTATTTATTATACCTTTTTTTAGTTTTTTTTTTTTTTTTTAATTATTACTATACCTACATATTAATTAGTTTCTATTGGCTATTTTTTAAATATATAGATAGACTCCAAACTACGATTTGGAGAATATTATATTCTTAGAAACGGAATGAATATGGTGTATAATATAGTCCTGATTTTATTCCTAGAAGGCTTGGAAACAAAACTATTTAGGCATTTTATTTAATTGCCTACATGTCAATAGGAAACATAGCCACTAATACCTAGCATGAGCCCCGCGGGGTGAAGGCTAGTTTAATATATAAAACTAAGAGTGACTGTGATTGACTGACTGACTGATCACTAATTCTCCTACTTCCCATTGACATAGAGATTTGAAATGTGGTACATAGATAGAGTGTACCATATTGATTTCGATATTTGGCCACCTTATTGAATTATAGCCGTCATCTTGGATTTATTCATCACTAATTCTCCTACTTCCTATTGATATAGAGATTTGAAATTTTGTACATAGAGTGTACCATAAATTAGAAAAGTGCGACAATTTGATTATTTCGATATATGGCCACCATATTGCATTATAGCCGCCATCTTGGATTTATTCACGTTCTATTACCTCAGCTTCAAGTGGACCTAGAGATCTGAAATTTGGTACATAGACTTATGGTAGCTAAAGAAGAAAATTAAAGGTACTTTCACTTCCACATATGGCCGCCATTTTGAATTATAGCCACCATCTTGGATTTAATCACACACTATTAACTTAAATTCCAGTGCACATACAGATCTGAAATTTGGTACATAGACTCATTGTATTGTACCTAAAATTGAAAATTGAAGGTAGTATAAAATAAAATAATTGAAAATTATAAACTAAAAAATTGAAGTTAAATTTATTTTGACAGATATTTTGAATTATAGCTCCATAATGAATTTATTACGTTATATTACCTCAGCTTCCACTGGACTCAGAATTTTGAAATATAGTAAATAGAGTAATGATGTCTTGAATAGAATTTTTTGAACTATTTTAGCTATCTTAAATCTATGTTTGGTCAATTATATTTGCCTCCAGTCCAGCATTAAAATCTGAGATTAGGTACCTACATGGAATGATTGTACCTGAATCAGATAATTAAAGCTAATGCTGTTTTGATTAATATCCACCATATGAAATCGGCCAGCCATTACAATGATTTTTAATTTATTTAGTAATATATTTATTTTAGATAAAATGTTTAAAAATAAGCATAAAAAAATAATATACCTACTTGTACTGAAATACAAAACTATGTATCAATAAAGATATATTAATTATATTGTTTTAATTATTATTTTTTACACACAGTGCCAACTTCTAGACCGATAAGGCACGAAGTGCACTGATCTGGCTAGTTTTAATGTAATTACAAGTTTAATTTTCATTATTAACATAAATATAGGTCAATTTTGTCACATAAAAATGAATTTACTCAGAAACAGTAGAATTGGAATTGCTTGAAAAATAGAATTGTCTGTCAATCAAGAAATTAGCGTTAGAACTGAAGAATGTTTAAAAATATTATCAGAAATGAAATATTAGGGATTCTTATAATTGAATAATGGTGGTTGGTAAATTATAGTAAAAATACATAAACAGAGAATGTTTACGTGGAGTTAAAATACATAGTTAAAAGTGTGCAGTTAAATGTTTATATCGGCCGCGTTTCAATCGTTATCTCCAACTCAGATCTATACCTGGCCGCTAGTTGAGTCTGGACTACTGCCATGGCTGGAGGCCAGATCTTCTCACCGCCGCCACCCGCTATTCTTACGATAGTAACCTAATGTATCGCCAAGTAATTTTATTTTACATTCAAAGCTACCAACCATATATGTATATCCTAATTACCACCGCCTTACTTACCACCAAATACAGTCCATACAAAAAAATATTCTGGTTGAACCAGCTGCTCCCCTTTTGGTGAGCTTTTACTTCGTTCTAAATTAAGGGTGAAATTGCCACCAAATGGAAAACAGTGAAATAAAGAATCATGAGCTTTCCACGAAACTAAAACTAGCTTTCAGTAACACATATTTATATTTATTTATTTTTTAACTTTAACTATATTATTCAATTTAACCCTCCTGCACTCGCATGCTGTGAGCGCCACCACATTTTCAGAAAAAATATAAACAAAACCTTGGAAGACTTTATGGTCATTTATGCCGGCTTTCTACCTTCTAAGAAAGTCTTTCCCACTAAATATATTCAGAAGCAATTTTGTCATCTTAATCCTCTGGGAGAGACAACCTAAAGCAGTTCTAAACAAGTACATCAATTTATCTCAAAATCATGGAAAAAAGTATGTTTTATATTCAAATATTTAACACACAGTATAGTGCTCTCCAAACCTATTTCAACTTATAATCCCGTAGATAGTTTGCATAAAAGTAACTGACTAATATCAAGCTAATATTGAGTATTAAGTTATATTTTAGTTTCTTCCAAGTTCATAATTAGGTAACTGACAAACAATCAAGTTGATATTATTAGTTTGTCACTTGATATAATAGGCGTATGACCACTTTGATTTGGAGAAATATTTGAATATCTAACCTATCGAGTTACAAACTAACATCAACTTAATTTTTGGGTTTACCAACAAATTTTGTAATCTGGATCATAAATATCACATTGTCCGCCAAAATGGGTGGGACATTTCAACTCTCCACTAAGGTTGTGTAGAGCATGGTCAAGTTTGCCATCCACATATTCTTGGAGAACTGAAATACTACCATATTGATAAGTCACATTTTTGCATACTATCTCCTGGACTGTTATAAAGTACACCAAATAACAAAATCAAAATAACTCATATCTGCAACTGTACAAAAACCAGATAGACATGTATTTTATATTTTGTGTCAATAGGGGTATAATTTTTAAAAAAATGAAATAAATAAACTATACTTTTTTTTTTCTTTTTTTTTTGACATTTTCATGTCTTGACTTTGGCACATAAATTTGAAAAGCCCTACAAAAAAACGGCACCAAAAAGCGTCACACGCGAGGATAATAGGAGGCTAGAAAGAGCTAGGAGGTAGTACGTAGTGTCTAGATAGCATTGTCTAGAGTAGTAGAGGTTGTAGAGAGAGCCTTCCCCCGCGGGCTCGCCATCGTAGGGGCTAAACCTTCACCTTACACGGTAATTGGCTCTGCGCCCCAATTTCCGCTCTTCGCTTCTCGCTGCCGCACCAGCAGTCACTTGCCGCCCTAGCGCCCCCCCCCCCCCCCCCAAACTACAACTTCTGTTCTAATGCTCTGATTTGCACCGGACAAACGCCATCACCCTTAGAATTTTATTCCTAATAAACTTACATACATAACATAATATGTTCGACATATTATGTTAATGTAAATATACATACATATTATGTTTGAGTTAATTCCTAATTTACAAACGCAAGAATCTGCACGCTCAAATTTTTTGACATTTTCTTATCTTTACTTTGGCACATAAACTTGAAAAGCGTTACCAAAAAACGACACTAAAAAAGTTACCTAATAATAAATAACATTACCAAAGCCTTACCAAAAAACGACATCAAAAAGTGTTACATGAAAATGGCTCACTGTCTTGTAGACTTGTATGCAAGCATTTTTATAAAAAGGAAACAAAGAAAATCTTTATATTTTTTTTTTCAAAAACTACATTTTATTCCTTCGATGTAACTTTTCAAACCTTCTAGGTTTAATCCTTTTTAAAAATAATAAGTTAATCCCTTTTAAAATCCAATGAAGGAATGAAATATAGCCGATTTTGAAAAAAAAAAAAAAAGAAATGAAATTAGGTAGTTTATTTTATTTCATTTTTTGGTACTATACATTTTTGGGGTTAAGTTAACGATTATGGATATGTAGAGGAAGAAAAATATCATTTATCATTATTTTGACAGCGAAATTAAGCACTACTTAACTGTTAATAGGCTGGAAAGTACTAATCGCTGATTTGTCATTACAATATTGTAAATAGGTGGGAAAGTAATTGAAACAGCCAGGGAAATATTTCCCAGACTAGGCCTAGGCAGGAAAAGTACAGAGTTTACCAGTGCGATTCAAAACATTTGTTTATCTACGCAATAATTAATACAAACTAATATTTTAAGAGCATCTAAACAGAGATAAAATGTATAATATACATTTTATCTCTATTTAGATGCGTAGAGAGTGATTCTTTTCATAGTTGTATTCATTGCGCATGCGTGTTTCATAATTCTTCACCTTATTGCACGATTAGTGTGTTTGTTTACATTTAACAAAACTAATTTGCTATTTGTTTAATCAAAGTAACTGTTTTTTCTGTATTTATTATTAAAATCCAACAATCTTAGATAAAGTACAGTAAGCAACTCGTGCAAAAACTACATTTTGCTTTGCACTTGTTGTTTTACTACGTTCACTATCGCTCAGGTGCAAACTTCACACTCGCATGCAAAATGCTACTTTCCGCACTAGACGCATAATGTACTATTTATTTGTGTTTAGTTTTATTTTAATTTAGTTTTATACTTTTTTTATTACAATGCAATAATATATATTATTTACCCTGCCTTACTAACACTGTCTAATAGTCCATTATTTCTAACACTACGCCTCTCAGACGTAAATTAAAATTAGACCAACTTATACACGTTTAAGATATAAATGCTGATAAAATCATGAACTTGAAACATTTCTTTGTCTAATAAAATGGTTAAAAGGTGCTTGTTAGGGAGAAAATGATTACCAAACTGACCCTTTAACCTGAAAAGAGCAGGTCAAAATATACATTTTTCATTTTTCCTCACTAGCACCTGCTGCATTTGAATCTGAAATTATATTATGATAATTTAAAACCAGTAAGAACACCTAATTACAATGTTCAATACTCTGCCGTAAATGTAAAATAGCATTAATTCTTTGTAAATAAACCAAATGAAATATTGATCAGTTCATTGGCATTCCATACAAAAAAAATCGGGTACGGGGTACCTCGGAACTTTTCCTCACTTCAGAGGCCACTAAAGTGGCATCTCCTGCTGCTTCACAGCAAGAGGAAGCAGCATTGGGCGTGGTCAGTTCTTGGACAGGTGATCGTTTTGAACTGATTTATTTATTGAAGTGAAACTTCTTTGGTGGCGGTAGAGTGAATTTTTTCATATAGTGACATCGTGTAACGAAGTTTGCGATTGGAGACTCCTCCAAATTTCCAACATTTTTACAGATTAATTGTAATGAAATTTGTGTGACGGAAGTAATGAAACGGAAGTTGTGATTCGAAACTAATCCTGGTGAAAGATTTATCTGTAAAAAATCTTTCTCCCAGGCAGATTGCGAACCACCGACCTTCTGATCATGAAGCAAACGTGCTATCCATTGCTCTATATATATTGACAGGAAAAGTGAACACAAAATTGGTATATAAGCGTAATATTAGATAGATTATAATTGGACTAGGTTCAAGGGAACGGGGTTAATTGTATACTTACAAGAAAAAAGTAAAAACTAATTAAATGTATTTATTTTTATTGGAATAAATGTGGTTGCCTTAGCATAGTTTTTGTTGGAATAAATTTGGTTGCCTTTGCGTAGCAATAACAAATCATTTCGAGGTGCGTCGGCGTCGGAGGGACACTCCTCGATTGTATAAATCATTGGTTCTTAACCGGGGGGCCTCGAAAGGTATTAAGGTATTTAGGTAAAAGGATTATTGTATTATATCTATTTAAAGACTAACAAATTAAAAAAACATTTATTTTTATTGGAATAAATGCGGTTGCCTTAGCTTTGTCAAAAAATGAAAGAGAGCAATGCATTCTAGACTTAAGTTTCACTTCTAATGCGTGAGAGCCTCACACATATTTATATATATATATATATATATATATATATATATATATATATATATATATATATATATATATATATATATATATATATATATATATATATACAGTAAAACCTGCTAAAGTGACCACCCGTGTATATTGACCACCTGGTCAATGTGACCACTTTTTCATGGTCCCTTCAGAAATTCAATACTTAATGTACATTTTGTTCTGCTTATTGTGACCATCTGCCTATTTTGACCAGTGACCACCTTCTTCTGGTCCCTTGAAGGAAATATATTTCGGTTAAAGTGACCAAAGTAAAAAACGATAAGAAAAAAAAAAAATATATATATATATATATTTTGAGTACCTATAATAATATTAAAACATTTGGTTTTAATTTAATTTCTTAGAACTCATACACTAGTTGTTGCAATATGAATAAAACCCACTTTACTTTCTTCCTGTTTTATAAGAACTATTTAGAAGGATTTTAATTCAAAGAAATTAGTAAAATGAAATAATTCTTGTTGGTTCTGAGTTAACCATAAATAGTACAACATTTCTCTGTATTTTTTTTTTATTATTTTTTTTTTTTTTCACTTCATCCTCATTTCTTTGGAATAACTTCTTTTTTGTCTGTTAGCTGATTTTATTTCTTGTTCAGATGTTAGTTTGATTTAAAAGAAGAAAGGTGTAACCATTATTAATGTTATTACGTGCATTATTGTGTATTTTGAGCTGAAATTACCTCGAAAAAGTTTTAGATTTTACAATTGCACGTAAGTACAAAGTACATTCAATACATGTTACTACACATGTTCTTGTTATAAAAAAAAGTCTCACCTCGTTTTGGCCTTAATTGTAAAAAATTAGCTAATCATACTTCAGAAAGGTTTTATTTTTTACTCTAATGACAAATTTTTTGACTCTTTTCTATAAACTTATATGTGTGTAACATTATAGAAAAACCAAGAACAAGCGCATTTTTTTAAACTTATTTTGGGTATGTTGACCACCTGCCTAAGGTGACCACTTTTGGTCGGTCCCTTCGGTGGTCACTATATCCAGGTTTTACTGTATTTTTTTTTTTTTTTTTTTTTTTTATACTTTATTTTTATTTATTTTATTTCATTTATTTAATTATTTGAATTTTGACAGATGTAAACAATGAAAGTATCGCACTAATTAATAATTATGTTTGCTTATAATTTTTAAACTAATTAATGGAATTTTATCGGTTTTTTTTTTTTATATTTGTTCCTTATTTTTTACCGGTTCCAATAATATGCTGTATGTCAAAAACGTATTTATACTTTCGGTATCATTAAGCGTCAAAATTCAAAAATCGATAACTTCAAAATGTCGGCCAATATCAAAATTAAATGTAATGGATTTGTTTGACATACAGAGAGGTACATTCGTGCCAAATTTCAACTCGATCGGTCCACTTTTTGATTTTTTACGTATTTTTAAAATGGTGGAAGAATGGTGAGAAAGGAAGTGCGTTTGTATGCAATTTTAGTAAAAAATATTAATTTGTGATGGCAACACTGACCCACATGGCTGTCTCTTGTCATTTCCAAATCTAGACCGGACGTGATCGTTTGTCTTTTGTCGACGGAATGTAAACATTTTGCAATAAATGTGTTATACATTCCAGATCACATTTACAGTAAGAGGTGAGTTTTCTTTTTATTATTTAATATGTCATAACATAACATTTACAATGAAGCGAAAATTATCAATAATCGACAGTATATTGTAGGGGAAAAACTTTTTAAAATGCCATTGGGGCAGTTTTGAACAAAACAGATGGGGTACCTTAGCATCTTTGTTCAAACTAACTAATGTGTCAAAAGCATTTAAATAGATATCTTTTTTGATAATTTTATATCATGCAGTATTACTAAAAGATTTTGTTTACTGCCGTAAGGATTAGTTTACTTGATTCTTCTTCATTTGATTCTTTAACAAAACATTAGATGGTATTATTAAAATGTTCTCCAATGATTTCTAATGGTAACTTATACTTAATGAAAAGTTCATACCTGTAGTGATATAATAAAAAAAACAACAATTTTAAAATTGACTTATTTCCATTTAACGCTAATGATTCAAAACTGTCCCAGGAGTGTTCATTGCTATACCCAACAGTTAAGGGAGCTTTGAACATCTGTTTCTGTTACAGAAATGAGAATATTGACTTTATTTTTAGCTTTATATTTATACAAATGCGTATCGATTTTATTTCTTAATGATTAAGTTAACAATTCAGGATAAAAATGGTTAAGGGGTAAATCTTACATCGGACTTTTTTAAAACTGTTCCTTTTTACATTACAAAAACGATTTCAGTAGCATCTCGATAAATTCAATCTTATTTCTTAAAATTAATTTCAATCATTGTTTACATTTTAGGGAAAATGATGGAAGGTTATAGGTTATGATTATTTTAGGTGGTTATTTGTTATTTTAAGTAATTATTTAGCTCGACCCCCCCCCCCCCCCCCCATTTCAATGTCCCGTTTTGGACAAAAATTGTATGGACGCCCTATATATAGTCTATTCTTATATGTTCATAATACATATCTTTTGTACCTACTTGAAGATTTACGAGTTTTAAGGTTCTCCCCTGAATCTACAAAAGTGCGGTTTTGAAAAGTAGTATAGGACTTCAGTTTGTGCAGACACGTAAAACCCGAACTACTAGACCGATTTTAATGGATTTATGTATTTTTTGAATGGTATACATAATTAGAAAAATCATACCTTTAGACGAAATTTATTTTAGCTCTACCTTTTTAGCCCCCTCCCCCAGAAAAAAACTAAGCAAAATCTTTTTATCTCTCTCAGTAAAAGGTGTTTATAAGGTGTTTAAGAATTTATTAACCTCATCAATTTCAATCCAATCCCAATGAACTCATGTAATATATACAGGGTGGTCCAAAAGTCCCCCCCCCCTCTTAACTTTTGAACGGTTTGAGATAAATTAATGAAACTTAGGGGATCTCTACCATGCAAAGGGAAGTTTGTTTTCATGCAATCACCAACTAGGGGCAACCACCCACTTTGCCCCCAGGCCACCCAACTTCAAAATTTCAAATTGGAGTGTATATTTTTGATAGCATATTTGGATTCTACGGTGAAAAATAATAAACTTTTACTTGAAACTATTTTTTCTATCTCCAATATTTTGCCCCCTACAGGGGAGCAAAGATATCAAAATAAAATTCAAAATACAGTTCAAAAGTTAGGAGGGGGAGGGGAGACTTTTGGACCACCCTGTATATAAGTCAATTTCCTGAAAAAAATTAATTTCAAGGAGATTTGAATAACTTAGATGTTCAATGGGGTACTAGCATAATTAAAGTTGGTCAGTGTTGTTGCTCGAATTAAATCAAGTAGAAGAATGTTTTAGATTTGAATTTAAATTTAGCGGGTGATGGAATGGTGGGAGGAGTCGCGTTGCATTGTAGGTAGATATAAGATCCGGTCGTAGGATCCTGGCAATAGACCAATAGGAATCGGTTTTCCGACCCGGTAAACTACCTCGGACTTGCTCGGTTATAATATATCGAGCTTTGCGATTTAGCTGCGGTATGCTCGTGAGATTCCAGCCATTTTCCTCTTGAGTCTCCCTCAGTGCACTTCGAAGCTACAACCATTGATTTCTATACCGTCCTTATTGCGCAAGTAGTACTCGATTTGGTTTATTATTTTATTTCCGGTTTCGTCAGTGATTATCAAAGTTCCAAAATTGAGTCCAAGTTGGAGTCTATCGGATTCAAGGATATTTACGCCGTGAGGTAAGCTGTGTGGACCTTGTTAGTCGGATGAGGCGTATCTGTTGAAGAATCCTTGTGTGGTCGTACTTCCATTGAGCCTTATCGATCCGTAAGTCTTATGAATGAGTTTTAAACCCCATAACTCGTTTTTCTTCACGTAAAAACAAAAACAACGAACAAGTTTACAACAAAAACTGTAAAATATATACAATTTTTTAGTTTTATATTTAAAACATAAATTAACTTAAAAATTAATTGATTCTTGTTTTGCTTAACAATTTGCAAAGTTACTTCTACCAAATCGACGAGCACACTTATAACAAAAGAAAGTTGTGCACTTTGTTTTTATTTTATTTATATAGCCCACTCATATTATGTCTTATTTATGGTTTCATTTTTAATTTTTTTTTTTTATTAGGTACATGGATTGGAGTCATTGTTATAATCATTTTTATCTCGAGATAAGTTCGGCGCGTAGGTGTATATGAACCCCACCTACTTCACCGCCTACGCTATCTCACTTCGTTCCCATATTGCCATCAAATTAAACGACATTTTATTATTTCAACCCTAATTATTTTGTTTTATTAATTGTGTATTTCGCTGAATATTAGACATTTGTTTACCTAGATCTTGTTATTTTTTAAATAAAAGGTCTTAGTTGGTCAAAGATGACGCAATCGTAGGTAGTTAAATTTTATCGCAGATTTTATTTAATGTGTATTTCCCTAAATATTGTAAATTTGTTCAACTAGTTCTTGGTATTTATAAAATATAAGGGTTTAGTTGGTTTAAGTGACCCAATCTTAATTAGATTTACAGCAGTTTTAAACATTTTAGTTCGATATACCTATTTTTTTTATTTGTTTAAAATTTTAGTTTTTAACACCTAAACCAATTTTAATTAAAATACCAGGAAACAGTCAAGATTTCGACTTCTTTTATAGATTAAAATAGTTTACATATAGGTTTTAAATGATAAAAGTTCTTAACCTTTCGTTGGACACGCAATATGAATCAGTGAATCCCAACAAAGTGCAATTGATCTGAGAGATTAATTACAAAAACATGCGATAAATTGTCATTATAGCATGGAAAAAATTTCTTGAAAACCCTCCAGTTATAAATTATTTATTTTAGATGTGAAATAATATTTTTGTTACATTTTATTTAAAAAAGGAAAAGAAAAAAAATAAACACGATCGGGCACAACTATTCATTTGATTGATTAGTAGATTAGTTCACCCAAAAAAGGGTTGAAAATGAAAATTAGAGGGTTTAAAACTCAATTAATAATACTTAAATAAGTAATTAAGTAACAAAACTTGCGTTACGACAGATTTATAAAAAAAAATTCCAAATAGTGAAAAAAAAGTAATAAATGAATGTGATAGGGCGCAATTCTCTCAATATTATTAGATAATTCCATTGCAGTCCTAGAGCATCAGCATACTGAAAATAAAATGTTGGTAGCACAGCCAAGGTGGTAAGGAGTAAGGAAGATACCAAGGAGCGGGAGCCTGCCGTCTACTGTGAAACACAGAACCTTGACCTTGGCAGACAAAAATGTAGACTCATGTTACATGTTTAATAAATCCCATAAATTTATTGTGCCTGATGGAGGGTTAACCGGCTTTCCAAGTTACATTGTTGATATTTAAATGTTAAAACCAATAGTGAACCTTGATAATAATGCATTTTCATTAAATTAAATATTTCAAGTTAAGATATTAAGCTAGTGATAATGTATTTATTAAAATATCTGGTCGAAGTCGAAGTAAGATTCGTGGATCATAATATAAAAAATAAAACAAATCTGTCCGATGCATTTCTCAACTGAACTTTTAGCCCAGTGCCCAGTGAAATAAGGCGAAGAAAGAGGCTCTGTGCCGAATAAATCCAATAAAGTTGCATTTTTGCACACACTCTTATTAAGGTATTATAAGAAGGGTGTGAAAAGTCCCCATCAATATTCAAGGTCAAAGGTCACGAAAATTGGCTTTTACAATTAATCGGACGACAATTATATTTATATATAACAAACTAGCTGGATACCCGTGCTTCGCTACGGAGTGTTATTATAATTAGATAGAAGTCTATAAACTACCATAAAGTAACATATAAATTATTTCACTATGCGAGAATATCTAGATTCTATCCCTCCCACTTATAAGCTAATTTTCATATATCCTAACCCCCCCCCCCCCCCCCCCCCCTTAAATGAAAGTATGACAAAACTGTACATAACAACAATTATTATTGTACTCTTAAAGAGCTTTTGCATCATGAAGGGTAGGTATTCATTACATTGACCCCATATTCATTACTTGTACCGTACCCCTGTGTACCAAAGTTTAAATTTCGAAAATTCATGTAGACAGTGATTTTCCCCTTGCTTTGAAGGCCAAGTGTGCAAATTTTCATTGAGATCGGACTAAAACTGTAGATTTGTATAAGGAATATACGCACACATACGTTGATTTTTATTGTACACTAGCTGAAGTACCCGGCGCAGCCCGGGTTGTATACAGTGCCGGTTTTTGAGGCCCTAGGCCAAATTTTACTAGCGGCCCCTCCCCCACATTATTTTTTCATCCTAGTTTTTATGAACCATAGAAGTTCTATAATTAGGTTTTCTTTGAATTTTTTTACAAAACCGTTAGGTAAGTTAATATTCGTAGGCCTAACTTAACTTCACTAATGTCAAACAAGTATATTGAATTGGATGATTTTTTTAAATTCTTGAATAAATACTTTTTAATTTGGTTTTACGTACTACAAAATATGTGGTTAGGTTTTAATAAATAGGCCGATAAAACTCACATTTTTTATTGAATTTTATTTATTTGTAGAACCTTTTTTAAAAACTTATAAATATAAATGTATAGTTCAGGAGATAGCGTGCCAAATAGAGTGTTTGACTAACATCAAGTTAATCTTTTGGTGCCTGTAAAAAATACGTGGACGGCTAAGTTCGTCTGCGGAACATAAGCTCGTCACCTAAAAAGAAAAATAAAGACGATAGAAAGCGGCCATGTCCCGGCCATTTTGGTAAACAATGTGATTTTCATGATCCCGAATTCAAAATTAGTCAGTAGACCAAAAATCAAGTTGATGTTAGCTTGTCACTTGATAGGTGACCACTCTTATTTGGAGTAATAATTGAATAACTAACCTATCAATAAGAAATACTTCTTAGAATATACTGTGTCAAAGGCGCTGAGCGGCAAGCCATAACAATGTATTGCCCGCATATCTGCGGCCCCCGCCCCCTAAGACCGCGGCCTAGTCGGCCTAGTCGAAAATCCGGCACTGGTTGTAAAGAAAAATCAAGACCTTAGTGACTAAAATAACAATAAAGAAGTAGATACCTAAATGTATATTATAAAAGTATCAGAACATTGTAAAATAAATATGAATAAATCTTGTGAGGAAATTATGTTACAAACCTTATAAACCTTAATTCTTTTAACTGGACCATGTCATACCACGAATAAATCTCTTATTTTTTGGCTGAAAACTGGACAAATGTCAATTCCCTCTATACTAAATGAAAATATAACAAAAGTGTACATAACAACAATTACTACATTCTTTAAAAACTTTCCAATGACTGGATCATGAGGAATATATCTGACTAAGACTTTTGTACCCCGTACCCCTGTGTACCAAAATATAAATTTCGAAATCACATGTATTTTCAGTAACAAGCAAGGGGACCTTCGAAGCAACTGTCTGCATGAGATATTTGAACATTAATTTTAGTACGCAGGGGTTCGGGGTACAAATTTTTAAGTAGCGAATACCCTCCATGATGCATATCGTTGAAATACTCTGTAAGAGTGCAGTAAGTTAAGATTAAGATTTGTATAAAAGAAATACCCTTATACAGACACTCTTCTTTATAATAGATACAGATTTGTGTGAAAAATATTTTTTATTTTTTTTCAATCCCCCCTCCCCCCTCCTAAATGAAAAGATGCCAAAAACGTACATAACAACAATTACTGTACTCTTAAAAAGCTTTTCAACGATATGCATCATGAAGGCTATTCATTGCTTTGACATTTGTACCCCTTACCCCTGGGTACCTAGAATTAAATTTAGAAAATTCATGTACACAGTGACCTTCCCCTTGCTTTGAACGTAAAGTGTGCAAATATTCATCGAGATCAGAATAAAACTGTAGATTTATAATAAGTATAAATTAGTATAAAGGACATACCCACAGACTTTCTTTTCTTTTTTTCAGACTTTCTTGTTGTACACACACTCACACATACGTTGACTTTTATATATATAGATAGATTGTAATATTAATTATTCTCTACAAGTTTGGTTGTATTCCTTTTTTACGTACGAGCAGCCGTTTTAACGTAATTCGCCTCCAAAAAAGCATAAATTGCATAGACTAAACCCGTAACATCAATTAATTTGTTTCCACACCACCTTTGAGGTAGAATGCATGGCGAGTTTTTTTTTACTTTGCCTCACCTCTGGTAGGAAAAATATTGTTTTCACACAAATTTTTTTTTCGAGATTTCAACTGAAATACCCGTTTTGGGCGTTTTTAAGACCTCCTGAGTGGTTTACAGCATGACGTCGGTATGTGTGTATATATGTTATCATTTATCATCGTAGCGCCCGCAGGGTATTTAACCTAGAGCGTTGAAACTTGGCAGAAAAATCAGTCCTTTCTTCTAGTTGTGCTGCCCGGAAAAAAAAAATCCGCTATCTTGAACCCTGGATGTTGAGTCAGCAAAAATTAAAAAAATCGACAAGTGGTCCGATCAAGTTGAAATTTGGCTTGAATGTGCCTCTTTGTATGACAAACAAATCCACCAATTTATTATTTTAATTTTTGTAATTTGAAACTTTGACGATTAATTATACCGAAAGTATAAATATGTTTTTGACATAAAGCATATCGTTCGAACCGGTAAAAAATAAGGAACAAATATAAAAAAACCCAATGAAATTCCATTTATTAGTTTGAAAGTTATAAGCGAACATAATTATTAATTAGTGCGATACTTTTGTTAGACGTCAAAGTTTGTTTTCATTTGTCAAAATACCGCCAAAATTAAAATAATGAAATTGAGGATAATGGAATACGTTTCCTTCTGACGATGTATGGAGCCCCAGTATCAGAAGTTTCTATTGATTATTACCGATGCTTGAGTTTTGCGAAATCAACTAGACTAAATACTCTGGTAAAATTTTCATCTCTCCCATCAATAGCCGCTAAACAGAATTTATAACCATGTATACTACCAGGTTCTAACATGTTAAGCAAGGAGTTAAATCCTGAAGAGTGGGGATGGGCAATTAGTCACAATGCTTTGGAGCCTATTACGACTTTATTACCACCCGCGCCAAATGATCTCCTCGAATCAATTTTTACTTTCTCATATAAAGAGAAAGTATTGTGATGGCGCGAAAATTCGATTTTGAGATTTTGATGGATTTACACGTTTTGAGGTCCCCTGAGTCCAAAAAAGTGGTTTTTAAAAAATGTCTGTCTGTCGTCTGTCGTCTGTCGTCTGTCTGTCGTCTGTGCAGACGCCTGGAGCCCAAACTACTGGGCCGATTTTGACGAAATTTGGCATACATGTTCAGAAAAATCATACCCCGAGGCGAAATCGAGAAATGAATTTTAGCTCTAAATTTGGGGGCGCTACCCCCCAAAAACTCTGAAAAAACATGAAAAAAAATTATTTCTCGAAAACGGTTCCGACGATTTTGATTAAAAAATTCTAAAATGTAGTCCATTTGAATACGAATCCAACGATATAAGCCGTTTTCCCGGGAAAAATCTAGTTCCTGAGATATTAGCTTAAAACGCGGACGGAGAGAGCCCGGGTTCGATTCTCCGACCAGGAGAAGTTATTTTTATGATAAATTTTGATGAAATGTTCAATAATAATTAAATTTATTTATCAAGGAAAACACTGGGCTAAATAATTATGAACTCGTATATGAGAAAGTTTGTCTGAGTTGTCTCGGACCGATTTTTTTCTAATTGTTACAATTGCGTTTTAAACTGCAGTGGGTACAGTGGGTAAGTTGGAGATAAAAATAGCAAATATATATAAAAAAAAAAATAAACAACTTAATTTTAAAAATTATAAACATTTTATGATTAATCCTTTTAAAAATTAAATTTAAAAAACGTCCCATTTGTCATTATAAATAGTTAAAAAAATTATTTTTACAAAAGTAATTAGTCTAAATCAAAGCCACTAAAACAAGGAGTTATGAGTCACTTCACTCATTGGGATTTGTGCCATGCCTCTAAATATATATATATATATATATATATATATATATATATATATATATATATATATATATATATATATATATATATATATATATATATATATATATATATATATACATATATATACACACACATATACATAATTTTAAAAAATTATTGTTACAAAAGTAATTAGTCTAAATCAAAGCCACTAAAACAAGGAGTTATGAGTCACTTCACTCATTGGGATTTGTTCCATGCCTCTAAATATATATATATATATATATATATATATATATATATATATATATATATATATATATATATATATATATATATATATATATATATATATATATATATATATATATATATATATATATATATATATATATATATATATATACACATCATTTTATGAAAATAGATTAGGCCTAACGGGGAAACTATGTAAAAAATAACGCGCCATATATTCTACCTCAAAGGTGGTGTGGAAACAAATGAATTGTTGTTACGGGTTTAGCCTATGCAATTTATGCTTTTTTGGAGGCGTATTACTTGAAAATGGTTGCTCGTACGTAAAAAAGGTATATAACCAAACTTGTAGAGAATAATTAATTTTACAATTTGTTATATAACTATAATTGTTGTCCGATTAATAAAATTACATGTTGACTGAAGAAGCGAAGTCAAGGCAGGAAAATGTTAATTACCTGCTAAGGTGTAACCGAAGCAGGTAATCTTTAAATGAGTCAGAAATGTTTCCTTTGCTGCATAGTTACATACAATATTTAATTTATCTACTGACGGCAGAAAAATTACACTAATTATTCTATTCCCTTTTTAATATACCTATAAAAGATTGTTGTAAAAAAAACAAAAGTTTGAGTCATCAAGAAAACAAAACAAAGGCAAAACGAATTCAGTGTTGCCACTTAACAGCTGTTCTTTATCTCAATTTTTAGCGATTTTTTAAAAAAAAAAATCAATGTATAATAATAAAATTTGTTTTATTACTATAATTATTTAAGTTACCTTATTTTCAAAATAGATATAAATATTTAGCAGAATATTACGCTTAAATATATAAAAATTAACTATGTTGGAGAGTTTATAACCTGCGATGTAGTAACCTTTTTGTAGTAATTTTTGACATTTTTATGTTTAGGCTATGGAACATAATCAACAAAAAGGTATGTTACTTTTAGCTCAGAAAAGTATAACAGGGAGTTAAAAAGCTATATGAGGTGTGTAATCCAGTCTCCAGCTGTTTACACACTGGGCCTCCCTCCACCGCACGTCATAGGGCCGAAGAGAGTCGAAAATACTTATATGCGTGACAGGGAGTTGGGAAAGTACAGGAGGTTGCCATCAACTCTCAGCCCTCTCGGCCTACCTAGTATAAAGGCATATTAACAATTCGTAGAAGACGGGCCGGCGCCTTTGAATTCAGTATTTTGTAATCAAGCCGCGGCAGTGCCGGTGTGGAGATAAGAATAAAAATGATCTTCCATCTACTTTTATCAATTACTTGAATAAATTACGGATTTTATTTCATTTTATGTCGGTAGCTTACACAGAGCGAAAACATGAAAATGTCTCATTGTCTTGCGGACTCGTATGCAAGAAGTATTTTTTTTTTTTATAATTTTGCAGCCTGTTGGTTATTTTGTTGACACTTTGAACTTTGAACTTTTGCTGACACTTTATTATTTTGCTGCGTGTTTTTTTTTGACGTTACAAAAGAATCAAGAAAAATGACATTTTGCAGATTGAAAATAGTACAACAATGCTTAATTTTGCTGCCGTGAGTAGATAAAATATATTTATATCTTATATTATATTAAACTGTTTATACCTGAGTGCTGGAGTGATTTTATTTCACCTGCAAGGTTAAATTGTTTAAATTCTCTGAGTTCGAATCCCAAAGGTGAGACATTTTTTACACTGATGATCTCATCGAGTAGATGAGTGAAGTGGATAATGACCTAAGCTGTTGAACGGGACTAAAAGAACAACAATAGTTTAAAAAAATATGTGGCACTAACAAACAATGATATTGAAGGTAATTAACTCAATTCAAACTTGTATGTGCTGTGTAGTCAGAAACCTACGGCTTTTGAAGATAAATAATATTGAAATAAAGCTGAAGGATAAAATTGGTGCACCATTTACTATCAGTGTAGTATTGGAAAAAGTCGTGAGTTAGTTTGCAGAAAGAAGGAATAAGAGAATTTGATCAAATTAGACAAAAACAGCAGCTATATGGATATGGTAATAATAAGATGGCTGTAAATCTTTCCTAGAATAAATCATAAAGGAATAAGCCTCCGCCTCTAAATGAGATTAAGAGTTGTAATCCTACAGAATGTTTATCTTTAAATAAATTTCAAAACGTGCTGTACTAACAATTTTTTATATTATTATTCTTGCGGCATCATTATAAATAATTATTCTTCGGTATCTTGCATAAAATAAGTAAGCGAAACTAGAAATATTATATTTCTTAAAAATTATAAAAGCATTTTTGGGTTATCTTATCTACTTTTAATGCGGGCCCAATATATAAATATTAAAGAATAAGACAAAATAATTAACTACAAAAGCCTCGGGTAAGGCTTAAAACATACATTAGGTACCCTTTGCATTTGTACCCAAATAACTAAAATATACAACCAGGTGGGCACCCACGGGGGAGGGCTGAAGCCCCCCTCCCCCAGAGCCTTCTAGAAAATATACAGACTTAAGAAAATATTATTTACTTATTGGAAATACTCATGAGGAAAACGATGAAAGTGTATTTTTTAAATACTTACTGATCACACACATAATGAGTTAAGTTTTTTAATACGAACTATACATTCCCCCTCCCCCCTACTTTTTACCCCCTTCTTGCTCCCTCCTGGTGGCGAACTTATAACGGATTGGGTTCCAGCCCCCCAGAAAAAATCCTGGTTTGCGGCAGATGTCGTAATAATATAATTTTCGTCCCACTCTAAGTCTGTAGGCCTGATTGCCGACCTATAGATTGCTTATAGAATTAAATCCATTGAATTAAATTAGGATGAGGTTACTAAATTGGTCCGATTGCCGCCTGGGCCCGGATTTTTGGCGATGGAATTAAAAAAAAATTAAATTGAATTAGGATGCGTTCATTAAACTATTTCGGCCCGATTATTGCGGATTATTGGCGATAGAATTATAATTCCTAAAATTGAATTGTGATGCGACACTAGACCGGCCCGATTACCGGTTATTAATATAATAACCTATCTATAAGTTTATATAATATGAAAAAGACAAAACTTGAATTTTATTTATATAGATATAGATATAAATAGCTAATATCACTCTCTCATCAAGCACGGTATCTCTAGATGGGCTGTGACGAGTATGACAAGTGAGCTGGCCGGGCCTTCTATGGGGATAGATAGGTAGCAGAACATGCTTTCAGCAAACCATGATGCAAGTCAATGAACTGGAATTGTTGGCTATTGCAGGAGCATAGGGCGGTGAAGAAAAAGAAAAAAAGTAAGGGGATACAGAAAAGAATTTGAAGCCACTTTGTGAGTGTGCCAAAGGGCATTCATCCCTGTAGACTGTAGACCCTTGTTAAATATAAAAGCTCCCTTGTTAAATACGTTTAACAATTCTCATTCTGGGCCCGTCCCATACCTGGCCCGGCCTAACATAACTGAACTTCTTCTTGGTGCAGAGTCTTGGTATTTGTGGGAAATAAAGAAAGAAAAAAAATAATAATAAAATACGTTAGCTGCTATCAGAGTAATAAAATTATATAATTTATTTCCCAAGGTCCCTTGAGTCTACTTTTGAACATATACCTTGAAATGCACAAGTTAGAGCAGAAGCTTTCTAGAGGAACTTTAAAGAAATTATAAGGCCTTTGATTTCCTTGTTGATTTGATTTAACAAGGGTAAGGCTGTTAGATGTAAAATTGTCTGTCGAAAGGGCCAAAGGGAAAGGAAATAATTAGATCGAGTTGAGAGAGTGGTTAGAATTTCTTATTCGAGGTGGGCATGAGTTGTAGGATATCCCACTCTGTCCCTCAAGTAATTCAATGAGTAAAGTTGGGGGTTTTAGAAGTGAAGTGACGTAGGGCACTGCGTTGTGGTCAGATGCCAATTAGCAACCTACCTCCCATCTAGATGGTTCAATGTTACGTAGACCTCCAAACCATCTCAGCCTCCGTCTAAACACAGTCATGAGGTATTGTTAACATATAATCAATTTCCTTTTCAACTTATATTTCTACATTTTACAAACGTTAATATTATTTAGTTTCCTGAAATAAAATAACTTTCCTATTTGTAATGTCTCCTTTAAATTTCCTTTCTTTTAAATTAAGTGACGTAACAAGAAATTCTTTTGTGAGGAGTTTCAAAAAGTAATCATTTTATTTTTTCATACATAACCCTTTGATGCGCCGCTCAAAAAAATGAGGTTTACCTAGATGCACGGTGGTAGCTATGTTTACCACCCACCTATATACATATGTCTATGTATATATACTGTGGCGGCTCGTCTGGTCACTGGGGTAGCTCAAATAAAAAAAATTAAATATATAAGTATAAAAAGGAGAAATCTTAAGAAATCTTAAGAAAAGACCTTTTTTTTTTTAAATAAAATTCTGTTTCTATATTCTTTAAATATATACTTTACAATAAATTTGAAATGGTAGAACATTAGGCTTTTCTTTTTAAAATGTCAATCATATTATATAAAAAAAAAAATAAAATAAATAAAAAAATGTGGTTCGTAACTTTTTATACAATAGGAAGAGTTTCAACAATTTAATATCTAATTAAATATAATATTTTATAAATGAATCCTTTATTCCAGTACCTTTGGATTTACAAAAAAATACTTTGAAGAATTTATAGCAGAAATGAATGTTTTAACAATATAAAATAAATAAAAATGTTTTATAGTTTGACTATCCCAACGTGGTAACATATAAGTCAAAATTTAAATTACTTACATTTTTTTTTCTTTCTATATGACGCACAGAGAGTAATAATATCGTTCAATAAACTTTCAAAATAAATTTAAAAAAATTAAATTCTCATCATGCAACTTAATTGCATACGTTATTTTCTTTAAACCATGAGGTTTTTTTTTAAATGTCGAAAAAATTTATAAAATCCAAAATCTTGTAGAAAAAACTAGAGCTGCAGTGCTCTCGAATAAATGCTGGAAGGAGATACAAAATTAAGTATCTTATCCACAACTCTCGTGCAGAAATCTCAACAGCTTATGATATACGACATGTTACACCGTTACCCAATAATGGCCGTAAAAACGGCAACTTAAATAAAACAAAACGGAAATAAAACAAAATTTTTAATTAAATTAACTTTTTTAAACACAAGCCAAAATGGCTGACCAAAGAATTTAACATCTCTCGATGGGTGACATTTGGCATGAACGGGAGTCCTTGAATCACAAAAATCTCGGTGTGCAAATCGAATATATAGGCTCGATTCTCATATCTGCCATCATTACATAAATAAAATTCTTTACTCTCTAAATAAGCTAACTCTCTGCTGTAAAATTAAGGATTCGAACAAAAAAATTATACATCAATTCAATTTAAAATAAACTTGACATTTAACAAAATGAACATATAAATTTTTTATATATGTGCCTGAAGAAGTGTTTTGTACAATGTTGAAACTTCTACATGAACTTTTGGACTAACAACCTAATAAAACCTTTTAGAAAATTAGGTGAGTTTCTTAACATAAAACTGTTTTAATATTTTATCATATTTATTAAAATTTTATTAAAATCCAATAAACTAAATTTAAATATAATTTAATTATTATTATTTTTATATATATAAAGTAAATACATATGTGGTAAATCATAGCTCAAGTACTGAGATGCCACAATACATATATATTTT
The DNA here is from genome assembly GCA_951217055.1 of Gerris lacustris. Taxonomy (NCBI): domain Eukaryota; kingdom Metazoa; phylum Arthropoda; class Insecta; order Hemiptera; family Gerridae; genus Gerris; species Gerris lacustris. The sequence goes on from OX578278.1 coordinate 38,833,203, forward strand.
AATAATTTATATATTATTGTCTCAACCCTAAGTAGCTTAATGGAAAATATTTTCAACGCCTTAATATATTGTGTAAGAGCCAAAAAATAAGCATTTTTTTAAATTTTGTTTTTGTCAGCTTTTTTTTTTTTTTTTTTTTTTTTTTGCTATTTTCAATATCACAGGTGATATTTTAGGGATTTTAGGGTGTTATGTTTACCACCAGGCGTTAAAGGGATAAAGCAGTAAATTTATCAATTTTAATAATATATATTACCTAATATAAAAGGTTTCGCACAGCAATATAGGTTAAAGTGGCAAGTCTAAATCTTGCGAAGCAAACCTCGTTTTAAATTTTGAGAATCTCACTGTTTCCAACCCACTGCTATTACATTCTCAATGGACTTAACTTAATCACTGTTACATTTGAGACATTTTGACCCTGTTAAAAGGTCATATTCTGTCATGGTTTTTATTACAATATATTATTAGTTGAAGAAATAAAACTAGGCATCGTGTGGCTCTATCATTGAAGCGAGCCTATAGTAATAAATATTTATTGAATATTGAGAAAATAGATAATCATGGTGAGTTGATAGTAAAGAGCAGGATTGTAGTAGAGTGTCTAGTAGTAAGGGAGCCAACCTGCATTCTTACTATTCTACTAACCACACATCTCCTTTTCAACTATTATAAAATGTATCACTTCACTACACAAAAATTTCTGCTTGTATCAAGTTGAAATTTTACATGCCTGTTTCAATTGTACTTTAGATGATGCATATGAAGTTTTATTAAAATCTCTACTAAAATCTCTGTTAAAAATCTACTAAAATCGTTATTTATTGAGGAAACTCTAGTCCAAGTTATTTGAACATTCAATTTTTAATTTCACAAATTAAATTTATTTTAAATTTTTTGACAAATTTTGGTGAGGTACTTAAGTACTTAATACGACAGTAGGATTTACAGAAGCCATTCTACTAAAATCAATTGTGACATCTGCTCGACCATCCATGAATCAAGGTTGAGGTTACAGTTCGCAGGCCTTGGCACTTTGATTTACATGGCTCACTATTGATTACACCATTGGTATTCTTTATCGGTACATTGTACCGATCCTTATGGGATTAATGAACCAATGCTCAAATAAGTGGCCTCATTAATAGGGTCCTTATAGTAATTAATAGGGTGGTTTTTCCTCTCCATTCTACTATTACTAATTCGCAATAGATAAAAAAAGCTTAATCTTATTCAATGATTGTGCAATAACTTGATTTTGTATTATGATTGTGTCTAATAAAAATAACCCTTTGTTAATTAAATTTGTAAACAACAAACATATTTGAAATTTGTAACAATGGCTCTTTCCATATCCTTGTGACAATTGCATTTTGCCAGTACAACACTGCTTACTTTGCTATTTATCTACTTACTATTTTATTATTATTATTACTTTTTTTGTTTATTTATTTATTTTATTTTTTTATTAATTTGTAATTTGATTGTTTAAATTACTATTGAATTAATAAACAAATTTTATTTTTATTTTTGAAATATTTTTTATACTACAATTATTGTTAATTTATGTTAAAAGTGGCATTGATCTTTTCAACATTTTAATAATAATTATGTTTTCACTATAGAGTGTTGCCCCCCCCCCCCCCAAAAAAAAAGAAAAACAGTTATTCTATGCATTCAATGGGCAGTGCCGTGACATCTAGTGTCAAAATATCAAAAAGCTTTGATGCTTTACATGAGATGCCACGACACTGTAGTGCCATGACCTCTACTGTTCAAAAGACGACACAAGGTAACACTAATGTCGTGGCATTGAATGTCGTGAGATTAGTGCCATCGTGTGAATGAGGCTTTAATGAATTATTTTCTTTTTGCTATTGCAATTAATTATCCAGGAGATTACTGCCATGGTTGGAATCATCGAGATTTAGATCTAGGTCTTCTAGAGGTGACAGCATCCTAAAGGGTTTTCTGTACATCTTTAACTTCCTATTGCTGGGTGCATCTTCAGGGCGGTTCACTTTGTAGTGTTGGAGCCAAAGTGGACCACCTGAAGATGTGACCTGCGGTGAGAACAAATCATCAGCTTCAATTATCCCTGCAGAGTTGGAAAAAGTTGTGATGATATACGAGGGGGGATTGATAAGTAAGGTCTCCCAATTTTTATTTGTAATTCAGGAAGGAATAAAAATTAATAATGAGAATAAATAGAAGTAAATTTATTTAAGTTTCAACATTTTTCAACATAATCACTGTTTAATGTAGGACTAGGAAAATGTTTACATGCAAACTAAGAAGAGGAGTCCTCAGTGATAGTCGCTGGGCGGCTATCGCCTGAGAGTCTATCGCAGGAGTCGCATCTAGGAAAATAAAGCTTTAGGTGTTTTTTCAACTTAGGGAAAAGCCAAAAGTCTGATGGACTGGTCCTTAATAGGTCCTTTTGGTCCTTAAAGGTCAAATCTTTTTGACAGATGATGAAGTGCGGTCACGGATTAAAAAAAAAAACGTGGAATGTTTCTTCAACAGATTGAAAAAATGGATTTTACGTTTGGAGGAGTTTGTTACATTAGACGGTGATTATGTTGAAAAATGATAATTTTCCTTGAAACTTAAATAAATTTACTTCACTTTTATGCTAATTATTAATTTTTATTGCTTCCTGAATTACAAAAAAAAATTTGGAGACCTTACTTATAAATCCCCCCCTCTAACCACCTCGTAAATTATGAATAAAACTTAACTAAATTCAAAGAAAACCGGTAGAAAAAAGTAATGTACCACTTTTTTTTTATAGATAATATTTGATTCTAGCTTTTTAAATGTTGTGTGAGTAGTACATATAAACTAATAAAGCGGACGTGCTGCACAAAACTTTTTATCAAAGAAAACAAAAAATAAATATCTTATTAAAATTTACAAAAAGTAATAAAATTTAGCATTACGGTGTGTTAATTATTTTACATAAAAAAAAAATCCAATAAAACATTTCTTTTATTAGCTTGTATGCCCACACCTTGATCTGGAACCTCTTCTAGCTTCCTTTTATTTTGTGGAATATTATTCCACTCCTTAAGAGCAGCGATTTCAACCCTAAGGTTTTCAGAACAATCAACTAGCCATGAAACTATTGCTTTAGTTAGTTCCCATATTGTTCTTTGAGATTAAGGTCAGGACCTCTTACTGACCAGTCCATCTACTAACTGGGTCATGTTTAATTTTAACAAAAATTCATTTAATTTTAATCTTTCTTTAATTCATTTTTTTAGTTATGACTTTATGACGTACATTTAATCAAACTTTCTTTACCAACTCTGTTGCATCAAGATGTTGACACCACTGGAAAGACCTAGAACAACTTGAGTAATTAAATAATATTAAATTTATTCATATATAATTTGATGATTTTTAAGTGTGAGGGATTTATTTGTTTATTTTTATTTATTTATCTATTATTATTATTATTATTATTATTATTATTATTATTATTATTATTATTTTTTTTTTTTATAGTAGGTCCATACTAAATAGTTATAAGTTTATTTATTTTTTTAAACTAGTTTTAGTTAATTTTTGATAACGCAAATTGCATTAAGAAAACACAATGATAATATACAAACTATATATATAAAATAGCTTCTTTTTTTGACCCGAATTGCATTTAGTTGATTTTTTAACAATGGATATTATATTTGACAAATGATTTTATTGATTTTTTTTGAGGAAAATGATTATAACGAGGCATGGTGTTTTTAACTAAAAAGAAAGGTAACAAGATGTGTTTGTACGGCCACATAAAATATTCTTTTTATTTTTTAATTGTTGCTTGATGTGTTGCATGAGTGGCCAATGTTGATGTTCCTCTGAAGTATCCATTTGATTTTAGAAGCTTGTAAGGCTTACCATAGTCTTGGTCTATTTATTTATTAGCATTTGTGAAATATTCTCCTTTATTGTAACTTAGTTCCTACTTTCAACTATGAACCGCCTACAAACCTTTTAACACCTGACATTTTTGCTTTAAAAAGCCTATACATTTATGTAGGTAGGTAATTTTTTGAGAAAAAATCAAATAAAAATAGAGGAGACTGCTAGATGTATCACCATTAGGTGGGGCACTAAAAATGAAATGATAGTATAGTACGAAAATGATTGTAGAAGAGCCTACTAGTATCTGAGTTATTTTTAGTCACAAGTTACAGAAGCAATGAGGACTACTCTGGCAGCATTCGATCCCCTTGTAGGTCTTCTTCTGCTTCGGATATGGATTACAGGAGATTTAATTGCTCAGACTCAGTGTATAATGATACTCACAAGGTATACGCACAGTTTGCTCAAGAAATGAAACGGAGAGACTAAATTATTTAGAGAGAGTTCTGACACCATAGTAAAGAGTTATCCACTTGGTAAACTTAACACTATATTTTAATCTGAAATCTAGGAAATTCCAGGACAGCCCAGGGCTATCCTGGACATCTTGGCCCTGTTTTTTTTGGATGGTTTTGCTATCTCACTCCACTTTCATGTACATAGAAAAATGGCCTTGATGCTAGATTCATTAGCGAGAGATGGTGCTAAAGTGCCTGGAGATATTAGAGCTGCTTACAGAAAGAGAGAAAGTTGAAACTGATCTGGGTCCTTTTCACCAGGGATCCAAGGAAATTATGAATGCAGAGCTACATCCATGTCACACTGTGGGCCGATACCTTCTATTGACCGATCTAAGAGTCTGGCCAAATCAGCATAATCTAGGATTAGATCTGAAAAGAGGTAGTGAGGACTTAAGGTGCTTACTGACTGCTCTGACGTGACGTGGGAACACATCACGTCAGATACCGTGGGACCACGTCAGACATGAGGCGGTGTTCACATTGACCTGACGTCAGGCACATGAAACAACACACTTCGCGCTTGTTGCCTTTCCCGACAGTTGGTTTTGAGCCCCCAAACATGAATTTACTCCGTGTTTTTGACATGCTGAAAGAAGAAATGGCTGCTCTGTGTACTGTATAGCCATTTGCTCGTCTAGAAAATAGGGGCATCCTATCAATGTGAAGCAGATTTCTGGGAAGAAAATATTTATTTTCTTCCCAGAAATCTGCGGTAATTATACCGCAGTGGTTTCCAACTTTTTAGAATTTTTAATTATTATTATTATTATTTTTTTTAAAAAGTGTGTTTCGTTATAAATCAGAAAATTACAAGCTAAAAAGAACTTTTTATATACTAAGTTTTTAAATTTTCTGTCATAAATCATAAATTCAGCACCGGATTCGCCCGAACATATTAAATTAACATGTCTTCCTCCATCGTTAAAAAATAACCACTAAAAACGGTATTTAAAACAGTAGTAATAAAGCACCTGACTCTTCTGACGCCATCCCACGACTGAAGAAATATCTGGAACTTTTGATATCCTTCCCACGCGTCATAAGGCGTGTGGCGTCAGATAGCATCATACCATTCGTTCCCACGTCACGTCAGACCAATGTGAACATAAACTCACAAAACCCTGTGTAACTTTTTTATATCACACGCATTATGACGTGGGCCCACACATTCTCACGTCACGTCAGAACAGTCTGAACGCACCTTTATACAAACACAGAAAGTTGTAGGCACAACTGGAAGGCTTATAGAGTGTGCCTGTGAGTAGTGACGTAGTCTTATTATGGAGTCATGAATGAACATTGCCGGATTAAAAGAAATCTAGCCCTAATGAAAACAGAAGATGACCCAGTTTGAGGTGACACGAAGGAGACAGCTTAATTTATGGAAGAAGTGATTGGCTCCGGTTCCAGATCTAAGGAGTGGGAGATCTCTAAAAAGGATCTTGAATCATCATTGAGATGGCAAAATTTTTCTCTCTTTTGACCCATACTAAAAAACAGTGTTGGTTTAGTGGATGGGAGATTCTAGGGTTGAATAAAAAAATCCAGGAATGGTTTTCTGATAGGTCTGTCTTCCTTACTCGGGTAGCATTTGAGAGTGGAGCGGTGACAGCCTTTAAACATGGAAAAATACGATACCTGCCTAGACTTTGAGGCACACTATTTATTAAAAATGCCCAGTTTCATTCTCTGTTAATTCTTTACACTAGCATTTGCCGTGGTAAGAGCTGTGGAGCGGAGATTATTTGGAAGATATAATAATGATTATCCAAGTATGAAGCTTGCAAGCAGTGGGCTTCGGACGAGGGCTATCAGGTTCGAGTTACACCCCCCACGCTTCCTCCCTGTCAGACTTGTGAGGGCTATAAAAGGAATAATAAAATAAATATTAGCAACTTCAGTATACAGACAATTATGCATTTTTGATACAAAAAATTAAGAGTTATTCGCATAGGAGGAATAACAAAATTATTAGCATAAACAATTTAAATCAAAATACAACCATGTTGGTAGAAGAGGTTGTTTGAACCACACTACTAGACACAATAAAATAAAGGAAAAAGCTAGATAATCTCCTTCCAACTCCTTCTTCTATTCTTATTACAGTGTCAAACAGTTAATAATTGTGTTTAGCTAAGTCCCTTAGACATAGCTTTACCTCTATTTTACTCAGAACTTTACCTCTATTTTACATACTTTTAATTAGCTTAATTAGGGTCCGGGACAGATTTCTATCAGGGCCAAATCTTGTAATTTATGTGTTTACACTTTTACTAAGTTTTACTTGTCTGTTAAAAGATGAATCTTGTAATCTAAATTTGACCCTCTTCACGACTACTTAGAAATCTGAAACTTGCACAAAATGTATTTTACGATGACGATACAATAATCAGTCATTAGTTTTACAAAATTGTATTGGCCGATAAATCATACATACTGACATGGATGGTAAAAGGCAACTACCCTATCACCCCTTTATATGAATGCCTATGCCACTGCTTGCAAGTAATAATCTAATTAATTTTTATTTATATTCCTACTTTAAATTTATTTACCTTTATTAGTGTTACTAAAGAATTTAGCACCCTTTGACAACCAATTTTAAATTAATTTAAAAATATAGAAGGGACACAGGCAAAAAAAATCCACACTCCAGTGTAGTTTAATTGTACTGCAATCCATAAGTCCGTGATTCAAATCCTGGCAATGGAGTTCATGCTTCTATCTCCTTTCTATTATTGTTGTTATGATGCAATTATGGTTTGTTGTTTGATAAAATGCACAAAATTGTTTTATATCTCTGCATTAAATTGTCTATTTTCTTATCACAATCTGTTAGTGTATTTTAAAGAAATAATTTTTGTGATAAGTTTGCACTTTTCTTTATTACTGTTTACTCACATTTTAAAATCCTGCTGTGCACAGAAGTGTTTAATCTTTTTTTTTTTTAAATTTTATTTGTGTGATTAATTCTAAGTGTATATCAGTGTAATTAACAAATAATTAATTATTACTGGGTTTATCATTGATGATAATCAAAATCAGGTAACGTTAATAGAGTATATTTTTATTTTAGAAATCATAATTGGTGATTAATTATTAACTCCTTAAATGTAATATTTAGCACTTATAATTGTGTTTTTCATAAATATATATGTATATTTTTTTTACAATTTTAAACTTTCTTAGGAGGTATCATGGTTCATGAACCATCATTATCATACATTTTTGCTTTTCATGTTAATGTTCTGATTAGTTCCTTTAATTGCTTTTGTAGTGTTTGTGATATTTTGACCATTTCCTATATCATGCAATCTAAAAGTATTGGTATTTTTAAAAACTAACTGTTTAAAACATTTTGTAGAAACAATTCCACTTATTTCACTCATAAAAATAATTCATTTCCCTTACAAATAAATGATTGTTTTCATATTATTTGTGAAATTATTGTAGTATTTTTAAATGTAATAAGTAATGAGTGTGCTGTATGTTTTGTTGGTGAACATGATAATATATGTACTTTGTAAATTATATTTAAAAAATTGCACAAGTATTATCAAAGGTAAAAGGACCTTAATCAGGCTTAAGACATATTGTAGTGGAGTTCTACGGTAAGTCAGCAATCTGAAAAAACACATCTTGCATATAAAGGCTGTCCAAGGTGAATATATCCCCAGCAACCTTTTTACCACAGCCCTTTTGATAGTTTGCTTGGAATCATTGGTTTTGTAGTGTGGTTTTTCCTCAGTATATGTTGAACATCATCCATAAAAACTTGGGATATCACAGCTACCATTTAATACTCCTTGCTTTTATTTGGCCTTTCGAAATCCCTAAGTGCCCTTCATGCAGTGTCTTCATCATTTCTGTCTGTATTTTTTTAGATTCAGGATCTGATCTTCTTTCACTAAAAGGTTGTCAATAAGAGTAATCTCATAGAGATGACGATAAAATATTAGTCTTTGTTGTCTCCTTTCTGTCTTGATAGCAGCCCATAAAGAATGTAATCTCATAATATTATGCAGCTATCTAGCACTTTGCAATTAAGAAAAATAAAAGCAAGTAATTAAATTCCCTATTGTCACCACAAATCTAAGTAAAAAGGACCTATATAAGGCCTAATTGCTAGGTTTAAACAAATGGTTTGTCTTACCTGACTAGTACTAGAACTAGGTCTTACTACTACTACTACTACTACTACTACTACTACTACTATTAGAGAGTTGGTTGAACTATTATAACTCGGATAACTTCTCAATTCATTTCAGAGGGCTTTGATACCTAGAAAGCATCTTTAGTCATTCATAGACGCCTATTTATCAGGTGGCAGAGGAATATGGTGCATATTTTAGTAGGATGGATTCAGTCCATGTTAGCAGATTAGCAAGAGGACTGCCCCCCCACTGAGGGGGGGGGGGAGCGTCCTCCCTCTACTAACTGGTATATTACCTAGTTATGTTAGATAAATAAAAAAATAAATATTGTTGCATTAAGAAATTTGTTAAGTTTAAGTTGAAGATAGTAAGAGAGTGGAGTCAGAGTGTACGAGTATCTCGCTATAGTAAACACATCATACTTTTTAACTCTGACAGCTTAGGAAAATCGAGAAAAAAAATAGGAGGAGAGTGTATGAGAGCTTGAGATTTTGGCGGGTAATAGGTCAGGCAATGACCTATTACCCGCCAAAATCTCAAGCTCTCATACACTCTCCTCCCATTTTTTTTCTCGATTTTCCTAAGCTGTCAGAGTTAAAAAGTATAATGTGTTTACTATAGTATCATTTTTATTTATATTTGTAATAATTATAATTGAACTTACAATATGTTTCACATTAGAATAATCTTTAATATTTATATTTAATCAAATAATTACTGTGTACAAAAAGTCAAAGATGAACGTAATACTTAAAACAATAATATTGAATTTTTTTAAAAATCCATTGTTAACATGTTTCCAAATCAATTCGGGCCATATTTTGAATTTATTAGCTATAAGGTTCAGATAAAAATGTATTCGTTTACGCGATCGTTATTATTTTTATAAATATTATTGAGTTTAGTTGAATTTCATCACGAAATCAAAATTACTAGGTACTACTTTTATGGTGATTTTAATGCAAGTTATAAATTGATTCTAAAAACTCTTATGCCATTTAAGTATAAATAATTAGAAGTTGTTGCTATAAGCTTTTTTTGTAGCAGAATAGATAATTAAAAAAAAGTCACAAACAGATATTTCTAAATATGTTATTCTCTGTAAAAGTTTAGGTGTTAATGTATAATTTGAATTTCTAATTACAATGTGGTCACTATTATAGTCATTAAAGTATAGTTTATAATCGTACAAATGGATCTCTATATAGTAGTCATTAAAGTATAATTTAATGTATAAATTGATCTCAAAGATAGTAAAGTATTTTATTTTAATAAAGAATGATCATTTTAGATAAGTTTAGTTATTGATGAACAATTTATAATATAAATCGATCGATATAAAAATAATTAATGAATAATTTTTAAAATGTACTGATGATACTGAGTATAATTTGCATGTATAGTACAAAATTATTTCTTTAAACGCATTAAGTATGTTTTTAAGTGCAAATACTCTATAGAAATGTTTATCATTACGCTTTTTTAAAAACCTAATAAAGTATTGCTTTAATTGGGTGTTTTATTGTTTTATTATTACTAAATTAAAAATCCTACAAGAGCATTCATCTCCAAACTGGTCATTAGTCCTCTGTATTTCGTCCTCTCCCCTTTCTTTAAAAATATTTTTGCGGTGCTTGAAATTTTTAAAAAGTTTAATATTAGCCAGATGCTAAACCCACAATACACATATTATAATTTGCCCCCCTCTCTGAAATAAGTTCTGCGGTCCCTGTTTCCAAGTAACTCTTCTTCTTCCTCAAGGGCTTCGACTGTTTGTGTACCTTCAGAGCTTGTCGAGGGAAACACTCCTCTCCCATTCTTTGAACTTGTCCAAACCTCCTTAGTCTATTTATATTAACTACCTGAGTTATAGGTGTGCTCCCAGGTTCCAGGTTATCTCTGATAATCTGATTCCTCACTCTGTGTCTTCTGGTTTTTCCAGCTATAGGGTGCAGGTATCACATCTTCTGAGCAGTAAAAAATATGTTTCCCTCAAAGTCAGCATATGTAGCACACAGACTTCATCATACACTAGAATCCACTTCTACCTTGTAAAAATACTAACCATCTGATTAAATGTAACAGTTTACTTTAATACAAGCAAACAACTCAAGAAAGCAGCTCAAATAGGAATGTACGACAGATAGTAAACTTGATGCTAAAAGAACCTACTCCCTACCTGCCTTGCACCTACTCTTTGAAACGTTTTCGGTAAATAATTGAGACAATTACCTAATTAAAAAATCTATTGAAACCTCTTTTGTTTTAAAAACTCATTTAAGTGAGGTAGAATCGAAGACTATAAGTGCTATGCCTACCCAGCAGCAGAATTTTTTTTTTTTGGAAAATAGATCAAAATTAACAGTTAAGTGGAATTTTTAATGTGAGATTAAAATTATTAAACTAATTTACAGAACATTTTACAGAAATATGAAGTGCGTTTTTACAGAGTAAATTGTCTGGGAAAAGACTTCATTGTTTCTGTGGTTGTAGTCCAAATAACCAATGTTTCAATGAATAAGGAATTATTTGAAACATTTTTGTATATTTCTTTATCTGGTTTGAGATGCATACTAATTGAAATAATAATACATCTCAGTACATTATTACTTGTTAATTTTTAATATAACTTTAATAAAATCACTTTTTTTATAACACTCTTTTGTGTTTCATCTATAATTGAACCCAGATTTTGATTTTTTTTTTTAGATTGATCTACTTATACATGTTTGTTGTCACTATCATTATTATTGCATAAAATTGAAATATATATTTATATATATATTTGAGGATTATAGTTTGCCAGGTTTAAATAGTTTTGTTTGTTATTCGATTGCTATTACAGGAGGAGCAGCATGTCTGACAGAAAGGCTGTTATTAAAAATGCTGACATGTCCGAGGATATGCAGCAGGATGCGGTGGATTGTGCCACTCAAGCATTAGATAAATTCAACATTGAGAAGGTAATGTTTATTTTTTTTTTGTTTTATATTATAATCTACTTATTATGTTGTAGAAGTTTGGGTCTTCTATCATCAGTAGGATTTTCACTAATTCACTTTTGATCTACGAAAAATGTGAATACTCTACAGGTAATCATCATTGTTTTCCGATTTTCATCCAGGTATGTGTTTTTTTACTGTAGTGTACCTCGTTTCGTTGAATGTGAAGCCAAAGAAAGATGTATTTTTCAGAAATGACTGCAAGGGATTATCGACAAAGGACAGAGCTCAAGGAGGTTGGTAGGTAAAACCATGGGTTTCAAGGAGAGAAAGTCTGGGAGTTTGATAAGAATAATGTCGTGTGTTTTGTTTTGCTACTTAAATGTCATTGCTTGATCTTCCACTATTAAATAAAACAATAGATGACACAGAGTTGGTGTATCGTTCTATCAGTGCAATTCCAACCTTAATATTGGCTTCTGTAACCGGATGGATGTCATTTCAACTAGGTAGCTACCCATTTATTCAGTGATGCTGGGTGAACACTGAGTGTGGGGCCTCCTTCATGACAGGCGAATGCGATAGCAATGAGCTAGTCAAAATAGTAAAGAAGAAAAAATTCCTTCTAAGAAGAATAAGGTCCTTCTAATTTTTAATGAAAGCCTCAAACCAATGAATATTGAGACCCATGCATATAGAGATATGCACCCACAGTGACAAAATCACTATTCAGTGTTTCTCAAAGGCAGTATCAGAGTCCAGCAGTGAGAACTGTTGTATGTTATCAGCAAATTTTGGGATAACCTCTTGATATAATTCATAAAAATGTTTTAATGTTTTTTTTTTTATAAAATAAAACTAGCACTTTTCTAACCACCTAAGTATGAACTTAATATTGTTTATACACGAAAATTCAATGTACTTATTTAAAAAAAAAAAAAAAATTAAAGCTCTGCAATGAAGAAAATTTAGTTTGTCCAAGAAAAGAGTTTTGGCTACTGCACTTGACTTATGTGACACTAAAATTATTATCGTAAATATTAAAACAAATTCATTATAGTTTCTCGATCCGCTATGAGTTAATTCTGACAGCATGGGAAAATTGCAAAAATGGGGAGGGGAACTTTTGACGTCTAGAAGGTTTAGCTAACTAGGCAAACAAAAATGCCACTGGCGGAGGAGCGTGGCCCTCAGGATAACCCCCTAGTGGCTTTATTTAGGTTGGGCATTCTCACATAGGATGCCCAACCTGAGCTGTCAGAATTAACTCTCATCATGGATTGTTCACTATAAATACATCCATATATTTTCTTATATTTCAAAACACCTACACTACTCTTATCTTGAACGAACTATACATTGTACATCCACATATTTTCCGATATTTTCAAAACACTTACACTACTCTCATCTTGGGTGGACTGGATAACTACGTATATTCCTATATTTAAAAATACCTTCACCATTCTCATCTTTCTACTTTAGCTTCTCCTTTCACAAAGGAGCAGGGTTTACACAATTCATTAACATATCTGCTCATTATAAACTTATTGTTGAAAAACTTCTTGTTTCGATTTCAGGATATAGCGGCTCACATAAAAAAGGAATTTGACAAGAAGCATAATCCGACTTGGCATTGTATTGTGGGACGAAACTTTGGAAGCTATGTGACTCATGAAACTCGTCATTTCATCTATTTCTACCTCGGACAGGTTGCTATTCTTCTCTTCAAGAGTGGCTAGACGTAAAACTAACCTCACAGTCCTGGGTTCAGCATGTACCCTCTCACACTAAAAAGAAAAAAAATTGGGATAAAATATCTTTAATCATTTGATGGCGCACAGAATACCTCCTTTTTTCCTCTATATTTCGTCCCTTTTAAAATGTTTGTTTCTTTGACTAGTCTATGGGAAAAATCATATAATGAAAGATAATGTTTTGTTATATCGATGTATTTCATGTTGAAAAAAAAATTATTCCCTTCCCTATTGACATAAATTATTAAATGCTCGCTTAAAAAAAAATAGTTTTGTTTTTTTACTTATCTCACTGAATCCAACTTTATATTCAAATTCCTATTTGATGTTCTTTAAATGAAACTTAAGTAGATCTTTATTGTAATAAATGTGGTAGATATATATTTTAATTTTTTAATGAATTTTAAAAAAGAAAGAAAAAAATTAAAAATTCCTAATCTGCTTAGTATATTTTTAAAATTTATATATCCCTCCAATATCAATCAATCATTTTTTTTTCTTTTAAATCTATGGCTTTTACTTGTTTCTATAATCTATTTGTTGTTATGATATAAAATATATGTATGTTTGTATTTGGACGGTAAAGATAAAAAATAAGTTAAAAGTACTGCTGTAAATTAAAGAAAGAAAAAAAATTGAAAAAATACTTCCACGAAATAAAGAAAGGAAAAAAAATAATAAAAAGTACTATGTAAAATAAAGAAAGAAAGGAAAAAAATAAAATGTACTGCTGTAAAATAATCAAAGAAAAAAAAAAAAAAAAAAAAAAAAAATTAAAATACTACCGTAAAAAAAAAGAAAACAAATTTAAGCAATATTTTCACTATAGTCGATGTTAGTCCTTTTTATATGTAAATCCCACCTCTTCCATCTACTTATGATGTGTAAATATGAATTATTTATTTATAAAAAGAATTGTATTACCATTTTAGGAATGCAAGTTATTTTTTAATATGTTTAACGTGTATTCATTTTTTTTATTGACACATTTCCAGCATAAGAAGTTTAAATTATTAAGGGTTTGATTTCAATGGTTGGTTGTTTCCTGCCATCCTGAAGTAATAGGTAGCTTCTTCAATTTTTGAAATTTTCTAGATTAAAAAAAATTATATGTCACTTTAGTACCTTGTTTATTATTCTGCTTACTTCATTCTTATTTGTTACAACTTATTCATTTTTTTTCTTTTCTACATTGTTATAATGAAAAGAACAGTTAAAGTAAATGACCAAAGCAGTGCGACATTTGGAAAATATTATAGATTATAATATTTATTAATTATAGAAGTATTGTGTCACAATAGTAGAATTCCCTATTTAATTTTAATTCAATTAAATTATCTCTGAAGTCTTTAGGATAATAATTTAGTACAAGTAACTCCTTATTTTGCCTTATTCTCTTAAGGCATATTCAAGCCTTTAAATTTTAAATTCATGGGGCTCCACATGTATTTTAATTTTACTACTCTACAATAATCTCACCTTTTTAGAGTTTCGTAGATTATCCTCGAAACCCTTATGCCGAGGGTGATGTGTCTGTCTGTCCGTCCGTCGTACTTTGGTTCATATCCCCAGAACCGTTAAAATGAACCGTGAATTTTAAAATACTGGCATAACTTTTTGACCCGCACATAGGAAAAATATAGAGAAAGTTGACATTTAATATGCGCATGCTTAATGCACAAAAAATGTGCAAAGCTCAAATTTTTATATTTTGTATAGTCTTCGGGATGGGTATCAAATGAAAGCTACTGATGAGTAGATTCCAAATATATAAGACTTTTTACCGCCAATATTGCGTTTTTACCGCCAAAAAAAATGTCCCCCCCGCCGTTCCACCCCATTAGGGCTAGACCTACAATTTTTTTTTTTGCTGCATAAGAACATATTGTCACACTTTTATTTACATTAGCACATCTTTATTTTCTTAAATAAACTTTAAAATTGATGTATTTTTCTCAAAGATTAAAATTGTCACATATGAGCGAAGAGAAGACGGAATGATGAGGTGTGGATCAAAACGATCCCAGTGAATGAGATAAATTCAAAAATTTTAAAAATTTAAGATACTGCCTTTTAACTTAGGACAGCAGGATAAGGAAGTATTTTTATTTTATTTATATTAAATTGCTTCTGAGCTTACTGAAGGTATAAGGGAAGCATTGTGATAATTTTGAAAAACAAATTTTTATTTAAAAAATGTAATTTTTCAGGGTCATTGTGTACACCTTAAGCAAATCTAAAAATATTTTAAATGTAAAGTTAAAAAAAGGAAAAAGTAAATTTTAATTTATACATTTTTTCTTGGAATGAAATATATTCAATATGAATAAATTCAACACAATCTATATCCTTACTTAGTTTTCTGAAACTTGTCATCTATTATCATGTTTTTCTTTTGTTAGATTTTAATAATTAATAATTGGTAGTTTAATTTAATAAAATATTGTTTTGCTTGAGTCTTTTTAGATTTTTTTAAAATTAAATAGTAAAAATAAAATTTGTTCTGTTATCTGATGGAAAGAGAGAATCTGCTTTATATTATATGTTTTATTATTGAAGAGGTGAGTGCTAGTAGAAGTTGATGTACAGTACAGTAAGTGATTTTGTGATGCGTTGAGGAAGATTTGTGGACATTTGACTCTAGAGCTTGGAGAATGAGGTGTTACAGATTAAGTTCAGTAGGCACTTTGGATTCAGAGTAGCCATGATGCTAAAGTCAATTTGCTCGGTTATCTATGAATCAAGGTTAAGGTCACAGGTGCAATCCCATGCCTTGGCACTATTATTTACATGGCTCACTATTGATCCCACTGTATTCACATCGGCGGTACATTGTCGTGTAAAGTAGCTAAACCATACATTGAAATGGTGAAATGATCAGCATTACAGTGCAGGAGGAAAAAACAAAAACACAAATTTTGTCTGATTCCAAGAGAGCATGAGTATTTATTGTTCTGCATGTATTTATGTATTATGTGATAAATCTTTATTTAGTAATGTTTAGTTTTCTTATTATCTAAGTCAACTTGTGGTTTTATTGATTTCCATAGCAACTAATTTGTTGTTTAAAATATACATTTGTTGAATAATAAATAAGCAATCATTAATAAATTGAGATCAATAAAAAATAAGAATTAATTAATTCAAGATCAATATATCCTAACAAACTAAACATAAATAAATAATAAATACACAGCATCCTTATTAGGTAGTTTTTGAACTAACTGATAGAATGAGCTATTTTATCATGTAAGTAGACCAGAAAAAAGAGTAATAGAAAAAATTGAGTCTTTAAATCAATAATAAATTTTAAAAAAGTTAAATAAAGACTTTGTCCTCTTCTTCCACTCACATCTCCTATTAAGTATGTTATTTGCACTATTTTTTAAAAAATGAAGTCAAATATTTATGTATTTCAGAGGCTAATAGGCACATTTTTAGCAATTACAGGATAGCTATTTATACTTGCTAAAAACAGAAAAATAAACTGTATATCTCTTCAAAATATACAATTGTTTCATTGATTACCTCTTTATTTACTAAAAAAGGAGTTAAATACTTTGCCAAATTATCTGCCAGTTATCTCCCAGTGTAATACTGTACATACCACAAAAAGTAATTACACCTCTTACAATCATTTACCTCTGAAGTAAATATTTTGAAAAAGAATTCATGTCACTTTATAGATTAGTGATTTATTGAATTGATATAATATTATAGGTTAGTGATTTGTTTGTGGGAATAGAGGAACGATACATTTTCATTTTGTTGTTGTTTATTTTATTTTTAATTTAAATTTAAGTAAATAAAGGAAGGTAAAAATGAAGGTTTTGCTATTGTTATTATTAATATTTTTTAAAAATTATATTTTAATTTTAATTAAAATGTCGTAGTTGACTGATTTTTTAAAAAAACAGGAAGAAGGTTGTGATTAATTATATTATATAATAAAAATTAAACAAAAAAACTTATTATTTATTAGATTAAGATAAGAACAAAGTGTATTAGTTATTAATTAATTGCACTAGATGTTATTTATTATTTAAGTTTTTTGTCCTTTTTTAATTATGTTATTATTATTATTTTTTTTTTAAGAACGGCATTATTTTGAACATGTTAAGTGGTTGTGTGTCCTTTACTTTATTGTGAAGAAATATCAAAATCGAAAATGGTTTAGTTTATTGTTAAAGAACTACAATAGCCAGATTAAACCCTGTGGCGGCTCCTAGGCATTTGCAATTTTGGGGTCCTCCTGCAAATTATCGTCTTTACTAATATTTCAATTAATGTTTACACTGACTGCGTGGGGAAATTTAAGATGAGCAAATGAGAGCTCGAGATTTGACATTTACAAGGTCATACGTCAAAATTTCTGTCAAAGTAAACTCTAAAAATCTCTCTCTATTGTAATTTTTGTAGAATATGTTAATGGCCTCCGATTTTTCAGTGGGTAAGCCAAAGGCCAATGGACTCCTATTATATTCCAGCACGAATGTCTTGTCAATCTTTTTCTATTTCTTGACCTTGTAGTTCTACTATTTCTTACATTTTTAAATTTTAAGGGGATTCATAACCAAAATAAAGTTTAAAATTTGTAAAAAAATCTTTTACCCTTTTAATTAATTTATATAAAGTTTAAAGAAATCAAAGTTCAAGAAGATATAATAAGCAGATTCAAAGAAACTGTCTCAGTCATTAACAATAGGAGTCACACAACATTTAATTTTTAATCCCACCTCTACCCGAGCTTTAGGCAGCCACATGTTGTACCTGTAAGCTGCAACGTTATGTAATAACTTGGTAGCCTACACACGATGTAATTTACCTGTATTAGTTAACCTCTCAGATATATTGTAACGTGTTTGGCCTGCTTAAGGTAGGTGCACTTTAACAACTTGGGCCATAAGCGTATATCTATATATTTTTTTTTTTTTAAATTAAATGTAGATGAAAAATTAAATTGATAAGTTAAAAACCAACTGTATTAAATATTTAACCCTCGGATGAGAGCAATGTAATAGATATGAGGACTTAATCTGTTTAAATGCCCACTCAGCAGGTAAAATAAAAATATAAGCATCAAAACATGAACAAAAAAACATATTTAAATTGGTTTATTTTATTATTTTTTAAATGATAAAAAATAGTTTTTTTTTAGTCTCATAATTTGTTAGCACAAAATCAGTGTCTCCAAATAAATTTTTACATTATTATTTTTCTCAATACAGGTACCATATTAATTTATTTTGCATCATTTGTATACATTTCATTAAAATCAGCGTAAAAATAAAATTTTATTTAAAGTGGCGTGGCCCTGTCAGGACAATATGTGCACAAAATTGAAGTATACTCACTCTCAATGACAGATAGCGACTGGTTCATATGATAATAGCAAGAAATGTAAGTTGGAAAATCCCCACCCCTTCTAATCGCTCCAATTTCTATCTAAATTTCACAGTTTTATCTAAAATTTGGGCCTAACAAGACTCCCCGTTCCCTAGAGTTAAATGAACTATTAAATCATCATATCTTAAAAGGAAAATAAAGTCAAACTTTTAGTCTTCACACAAAGTATTTATATTGACAAATAACCGGTTTGGGCTAATTATTAGCCTTCATCAGATTCTATACAAATGAAAAACAACAGAAAATCAACATCTATATATAAAAAGAAAAATAATCATAATAAAATATAATAATTGAAAGTAGTTAAATAATTAAATATAGACAGCTAAAGTTAACAGACATCTTAAACTAAGTGGTAGACAATAAAAACGTTACCTAAATTAGATGTTCACAGTAACATAGTATTGAAGTGAATGAGATGTACAGTACAAGACAAGTTGAAGGAACAGATTCAAAATAGTCTGGCTGGTGGGGTTATTGTGAGAGGTAATAAAAGTAAAGTTAAAAAAACTCCTCATTACTCAAAAAAAAGGAGGGAGAACAAAGGTAGCATATAGGATACGAAAAACTTTACTTAGCAAATGGAATAAGAAACACAACTTAAAAAAGCAGAATTACATTTTAAAATCTAAATTAAACATCTATGGTCGAACTAAGATAATGAAATCAAAATATGGTTTTGAAATAAATACCTACTTAAAAATCATAGTAGCGAAGAAATCAAAATTGAGAAAAAGAAAAAAAAAATTGAACAAAACAATTAAATGCATAAATAAATAAAAAATTAAAAGATAAATCAAATTGAAAAATCAGTAAATAAAAAAATAATAACCTATTGTAATTATTAAACAAGCTTAAGGAAGAAGAAAGAGAATGGGGTTCACTATTATAATATAATAACTAGATAATTTTGTTTAAAAATAATTTCAGGATCGGGGATAGAGTAAAAGGTATGACATCATTTAAACAACTATAGGGGGATCCTTGAATGTGTTTAAAAATTTCAAACTTTTCTAGGATGTTCAGTTTTTTACCTTTATCATAGAAATGAAGTAGGTAACTCAATACCAGAATCAGAGTCAAAATCATGATTGGCATTAAATAGGTGGGCAGTGAAATGGGATTTGGACATACGTAGATTAGAGTGCGTACATTTATTTTAACAATAAAGATTTCATTTTTACTCTGAGATATTCGCTTTTCTTTGTTCCTCGGATTATCCCACTTTTTTGTGTTCCAAAGTTCCAACCATGCTCCATTCCCATAGGTGACTGATATGAGGGGTTCTACTGTATTTTTTTAAAATAAGTACTGTTTTCACTTTTCCTCACTACTAATAGTAGGAAAAGTATTGTTTTCACAAAAATTTTTTTTTCGAGATTTCAACGGAATTATCCGTTTTAGGTGTTTTTAAGACCTCCTGAGTGGTTTTCAGCATGACGTATGTATGTGTGTTATCATTGCGCCCAAGGTATTTAACCTAGAGAGTTGAAACTTGGCAGAAAAATCAGTCCTAACCTGTAGTTGTGCCGCCCGGAAAATCAACTTTTTCCGCCATCTTGAACCCAGTTTGCTGAGTCAGCAAAAATTAAAAAAAATCGTAATAAATCGAAAATGGTCCTGATTGAGTTGAAATTTGGCTCGAATGTACCTCTCTGTATGACAAACAAGCCCACTAAATTTCATTTTGATTTTGGCCGCCATTTTGAAGTTATAAATTTTTAAACTTCGACGGTTAATAATACTGAAAGTATAAATAGGTTTTTGACATATATCATATCGTTGGAACCAGAAAAAATTAAAGAACAAATATAAAAAAAACCGATGAAATTCCATTAATTAGTTTAAAAGTTATAAGCGAATATAATTATTTATTAGTGCGATAATTTTGATGACGTCAAAGTTTGTATACATTTGTCAAAATACCGCCAAACTTCAAATAATTAAATAAAATATAGGTATTAAAAATAAGTTTTTTTTTTAACAATGATAATAAATCAGTTAGTTCAGAATGGTCACACATCCAAGTACTGACCACGTCCAATGCTGCTTCCTCCTGCTGCGAAGCAGCAGGAGAGGCCACTTTAGTGGCCTCTGAAGTGAGGAAAAGTTCCGAGGTACCCCTCACCCGATTTTTTTTTTTGTTTCAAATGTGTATTGCTTCCAAGCTAAGATACCTAAAATATTTGTGATACTTCTGAATAACATTTTTTTAAAAATTTTATCTCTAAAATTAAAATTTAAAATTTCATTAACAGAAATGCATTTTTTGTTTTATTTATTTTGTTTTAATTATTTATTTTTTCTGACTGATAAATTAGAAGAACAAGGCATTTATTTGTAAACTCTGCAGGAGAATAGAAATGCATTTATTAATTTTATTATATTAATATTAAGTTTTTTTGTTTTTTTTATTCGTTGTTTATTTCTTATTTATTGTTTTTATTGATTAGTAATGAGTTTTTACATATCTATCTAGCTGTTATGATTATTCATACTTTTATACTATTTTATTAACATTCCTGTT
Source organism: Gerris lacustris (assembly GCA_951217055.1). Taxonomy (NCBI): domain Eukaryota; kingdom Metazoa; phylum Arthropoda; class Insecta; order Hemiptera; family Gerridae; genus Gerris; species Gerris lacustris. The sequence goes on from OX578278.1 coordinate 38,854,377, forward strand.
TTTTTTAATTAAAATAAAAAAAACAAAATTACGCTCTCTTTAACTCTTTGTATATCAACTCTAAGAACTTTATTTTTATACTTTAAAGTTTTAACTTAAAAAAAAGAGAAAACGTTGTTTGTATTACTTAAAAAGTGACGATAATTTTAATGGTGGAAAGAAATGATTACAAATATATGTATAATTACTTGCTTTTTTCAATTTTCTTCCAATTTTAAATTTAAAAAAAATTGAATAGACTTAAAACTAAAAAAGTTTTTAAGCCACCATTAAAATTAAATATCAGTTAAGCTCTGGTTTTCTAGGAGAGGGGTGCTGTTATATAGCGGCCGTAATCTAGCGGTCGTAACGTCACTTAGGTGGGCAAAATGACAGCAGTCTTAACTCTGGCTGCCAAAATTTTGTGAGGAATGATGTCATTGCAGTGGGGGTAAAATGAGACAGTCTTAACGGTGACCAGAGATATCACCTTAAAATGACAAGAGCCTCTTGATTCATTAAAAAATCAATCAAGATTTCTTCCTCTTCCTTGGTTTACTTAGCTTGCACTCATTTTATTGCAGTAAATGTTCAACACTTCAAGATAAAATGTTGATAAACTATTTCACCGCTATGACAGTAATAAAAAAGGTGTCAGCGCTATTTGACATTCAGATGTTGTCGGTGTCATCGCTCCATTGACATTATTTAGTTTATATTGTTAACGTTTGTGACATCATGACCTCTAGATTATGGCCGCAATATAACTGCACCTCTCTCCTAGGAAACCAAAGTTTATATCAATATTTTTGTTTAAAAAAATAAATAAAATCATAAATAATAATAATAAAATTTAGAATAAAAATATTTCTATACAATATGTCAAATTTTATTTTTAAACAAAATAAAACAACCATCACTTTTAATCAAATATTTTTTTCTTATTTAAGTGTATAAATGTTGTCAAAGCTCAATGTAAAACTTGAATTGAAAAAATAATATATTTTAAATTTTAAAACGAACTTACAAAGTAATTTACCCTATGTTAGTTTTTTGGTTATTTATTTATGTTTTTCACTTTTTTTTTTTTTAATGTAAACATATTTGTTGTTCAATAAATTTTGTATTTTGTTGAGCACTTTAATTTTATATATATTTTTATGTTCTAGAGTAGTGTCCAAAAATAAACCCAATTAGAACTGAAAAGTAGAAAATAAAAAAAATACCAATGTGCCAAATTTAAAATGTTTATATTGTATATAACATTCTACTAGTGGTTTGGACACAATGATAAATGTTTCTAATATTACAGAAAAAAAATTAAAATAATAGAATTTTTAAACTAAAAAGAATTACAAAATATCATAGGATTATGGTCAAAATAGATAACTTTTAATAAAAAAAAGATCATTTGATTTGTCAAATACTTTAAATATATTACGGTTGTGGATCAATTGATTGAAAACTTCATTGGATTAAAGCACACAGAAAATATTCTTATAAAGAATTCTAAAGTTAAATAATTGTACTCTAGGGGAGAAAAGAGAAATAGCATAGATTCTTGATTCTTGTGAAGAAAAGACACTGGGGAAAATAGTTATTGGGGATGGTAAGGTTGGATAATTGCCCAGAAGGAGCACTGAGAATGTTTTAAAGAGCTGAGAATAGATTCTTGTTTTGAGAAGATACCGAACAATATAGTTACCAGGAATATTAAGGACTGATACTTAAATGATAGTGTGCCGAGGTGTTATGTTTGTATTCTAACAATACTGAGGATAACAATTATTGGGAGCGATAAGGATAGATACTCTATTTTTATGCCGAAAAATAATTGAAGATAGTTTCTTACCTTGTAAATATGCTGGGGAAAAATTCTTATTGGAGATGGTTAGGATAGATCTAAAGTTCTCAAAGTGAGTGAAGAGATAAGATAATCTAAAGAGAAGATAAAGAGTAGAGAGAAATATTGTTGGCAATGAGCTCACAAATTAAGTAAAGTAAGTTAAAAAAAAGGAAAAAAAATAATACAATAATTTAATAAATAAGAAAAGTAATAGGAGGCAGTATTTATATATATATATATATATATATATATATATATATATATATATATATATATATATATATATATATATATATATATATTTATATACATTTTTTTTGTTGGCAAATATCACTTTTTATCTCACTCCTTATAGAGATAATACTTTTTAAAAATTTAATATTAAATTTTGTTAATTATTATTCAAGAAAATATCATTGTAAATTGTAACCAATACTTTTCGGTTCTCTGTTTTATACCTATGCATGGAGCTAAATATAGCTACATAGCTTGAGTTCTACGTATAGCTTCAAGCTTCATTGGAGCAATGGCATTTTTGTTTTGTGGTACAGGAGGGCGGTAATGTAAATAAACTTGAGAACCCATGGGATAGATACTTTTAATGAAAGAGCATTGAGGTTAGAAACTTGTACTGAAAGAGCAATACTTGTGCTGAGTAAAAAATCGATTCTTGTGTTGTAAAGGGGCTGTGGAACAATATAATTCAAAATTAATTAATTTATTTTTTTTCTATTGCATGAAATTATAAGAACAATTGAAGGAGTTAATCCAATGTTGGAAAATAAGCACTTTAATATCAGTTTAATCATTTAAGCTTTTAAACATCAGAAAATTTAGGAAATACAAAATAAAATAAAAATGTAACCAACATTACCCAAAATTTACTGATTGTTACCTTATTGAGTCTTCTTAATAAAATTTAATTGTCAAGTCACTCTAAGAATGACTCTAGGTCTAGGAGGTGTAAATATTACAAAAGTGAAGTTCTTTTATTTAATATTTGAATCATGCAAGAAATCTGTAACCATTTTTAATTTTATATTTCTACATTCAATTGAATAATAACACAACCTAATTTATTTAAAATATTAACATTATATTATAATTTTATTTGACACAATAATACAATTGATCTGTGCAATATTTAATTAGAAATTATAATTTTATATATATATATATATATATATATATATATATATATATATATATATATATATATATATATATATATATATATAAAGAGCACGAAAACTCCTCAACTTGAACGTAGATATGTCTGAAAACTCCTTCACTCAATACATATAATATATAATTTTTTAATGATTTACTTTTATTTTGTTGTTAAGTATTAATTATTGTTTACAGTGTTTATTTTATAATTATTCAAATAATCTTTACTTCAACAATATCTTGTCTGTCTAATTCTCTCTCACTTTTTTATTGTCTTTATGGGTTTTGAAAGAAAGCCGGAAATATATGAATAAAAAATTATAATTAAAAAAATATATATCAAAATTTTAAATAATAAATTATGAAAAAAAAGAATGTATATTTGTTAATTGTTTCTCAAATATATGTTATAAATATGGTTGTTTAAACCATTTCTCTTATGTTTGTATTTACCTCCCCTCCCCTCTAGTTATATTATTTATTTTTTTACTATTTACCTTACCTTTAATGAAGTATTGTTTTTACCCGAAAAATCAGATTCACCGAAACCAAGATGTCAACGAAATGATCGTTTTTTAAGACCATTTGAGTGGTTTTTAGCTGGATGTCTGGCTGTCTGTGGATCTGTGTCACACACAACTCCCAACTGTTTTTAAGCTAGAGTGTTGAAAGGATACAAAAATCAGTTCTTACATGTAGTTGTGCCGCCCGGAAAATCATAAATTTGTGACTCTATTAACTCATTTTGCTGTCAGCAAAAATTTCAAACATTCGTAAAAAAATTCTGATTGTGCTGAAATTCGCACTCATTATACCTCTATAAGACAATTTATTATTATTTTTTTTTTTTTAAAAAAACAACATGAAATTGTTTCTTGTTAAATTTTAATAAATTTGGTGACATCAGGATCAATGGCATAAAATTAAACTCTGGGTGCTTAACACTTTGCTGCTCTTAGTTACTGATATAGCGACAAACAATAACTCATTCATAGATAAATTAGCCAATCTTACCTTAGAGGTAAAGAACTATAATTTTTTGATTTCTTGAATCAAGCATATACATTTTTTGAACTTTTATTAATAAATATTATAAAGCTTAACATGAGCATTCACAATACCTTCATACTCAAATAAAACCAGTTTATATTGTTACAACCTGGTCTGCTGCTTCCTTTTATTACCCATTAGGTGACTATAATAATTAAAGCCGGTTAACCTAAACAGCTCATTTGCTTGTAATTCCTTAAATATTGCTGATAGAAAAAAAAGTTTCAAATACCAAATTCAGGGAAAACCAGAACGGGAACAGGACCAGAAGGCAGGGAAATCCAGAACGGGACCAGGACCAGAAGGCAGGGAAAACCAGAACGGCACCAGGACCAGAAGGCAGGGAATAGGGAAAACCAGAACGGGACCAGTAGTAGAGGAGAAATAGGCAAAAAATATGTGTTAGGATAGGAGGAACTAATTCTTACAAAAATGGAGTTTGATTTTTTTAGTTCTTTGATGGTGTGTGTAGAGACGTAGTAGGTCTGTTTGACCTAATAAAAGTTTAGAAAAGTCCAACTATGCAAAATGCGTTTTTTGGCCGCCATCTTGGAAAATAACAGCTCAATTGCTTGTAATTCCTTAAATATTGCAGTTAGAAAAAAAAAATTTCAAATATCAAATTCAGGGAAAACCAGAACGGGACCAGGACCAGAAGGCAGGAAAAACTTATAATATGTTAGCTTATAACTTTTAGACTAATTAATGGAATTTCAAGATTTTTTTATATACATATTTGTTCCTTATTTTTTACCGGTTTCAACGATATGCAATACGTCAAAAACATACATATTTATACTTTCGGCTATAAACAGCTTTGTTATTAATTTGTTGATAGTGCACTGTAGTTGATAAAAAATAAAATTTTGTTAGTGCGACTTTTATTATAAATATTATATTTTCCTTACAAAAGGTCCTGGTTCAAAGCCTAGAGCCTAACAATCCTACCTAATTCTACATCGGATGAATTCTTACAATTTCATACGAAAAAGTGTAATGGCAATCTAGTATGATTAGTGGGCGTAAAAAATGTATTTTAAAACAAATTTACTGATTAAATGGTGCCGTAAAAATTCAGGTAGAGGGTGACCTACGAAAAGCAATGAAGAGGAATTAAACGACATGTGACATTGAACAAGGTTCTACACGAGGCACAGCAGGAACTGGGCTGTAATATGGCCGGTACTGCTCTCACCCTTACCAGTAAAACTCCCTTGGTCTTCACTGCCATTTTGACTCTTTCTGTCTTTTATAACGTCAGGACATTAAATGGGGAAGAAACGACATGAGATGGCTTATCTTATAGGTCCGCTAAATAACTACATACACGTATATATATGATAGTAAAGAGGGAAGCAGTATACATGTGCGTTAGTCCAGTGAGTTTCAGGGTGTTATATTGATGGAAGTAAAGATGTTTTGGAGTAATAGCCTGTTAGGGAGTAAAGCTATTAAAACAATTTTGGTTCTTACAACCTAATAACGCAAGGCAAGAAGGAAACATATTACAGTTTTTCCTTTAACGACTTGGTTTTTATCTTTATTTTTCATATCGACTTCAAGTCAATACGAAGATTATAAAGACTTTCTAAGCATTATGAAGATCATTTGCGACGGATTGAAAACCTAAAGGAGTTTAAAGATTTTTGATTGTTCGGGAGGTATAATATTATTTACATAATATTATATGTATAATATATATTACACATCGTTAGTTCACACATCGTTTTGAAAGCGTTTCGGATCCAATTCGTTTTCAAAACGATTCGCGTTCATACAACAAAAATTACAGGTGATCGAAATATTTGTTTTCGATATTTCATAACGGTGACGTCACGAGTAAAACCTTCTTTGTTGTTATCTAATATGTCCGCGTATTTTTACATTTTATTTACCAGTTATTAAAAGTTTTTACAGGTTCTTTATAGTATTAACTTTTGTTTAACAACGTTTTTGCAGTTTAAAAAAAAGAAACGGAAGCTCACGAAAACAAAGAACATGAAAAGTGGAAAAGAGTAAAATAACCTGATATCTCGATCCCCTCCATGACCTGTTCATACGAGCGTTTTGAATTCGATCCCTCGTTTCGATTAACCACGCATTTTTGGTGGAGCGGATCTAAACCGATACGATCCGTCCATCTCCGTTCATACAGCGTTTTGAACTATCGTTTTCAAAACCGTTTCCAAAACGATGTGTGAAAGTAGTAATATATATATATATATATATATATATATATATATATATATATATATATACATATATATATATATATATATATATATATATATATATATTATATATATATATATATATATATATATATATATATATATATATATGCTAGTAAATGTACTAGTTTCATCACAAAAAAAATATTACAAGAGCCTTTTCAAGAAACAATTTTTTGGACATAGTAGTAAAAAGATACACATTTTTGGGAAGTGTACTTTTGAAAAATGTTCTTACGTAGTTTTGAACTATTGGCGACGATATTACATAACATAGAAATGCTCAGAGAATGTTTTTTGAAATGGGATACAAGTCTAGTCAACGAATGCTCAAGAAGGGGTTGTAGGCAGACTTTTTGATACATATACAGGTCAGTGCTAACTCCGTGGCGAGGCAAAATGTGTCCTGTTTTTTGCCTACATTTGGGAAAAGGTGAGTTCTACCTAAAAAGTAGTTATATTCAAAATAAAAGCTGAATATATTCTCTACATTAAAGTATATATTCTTTTTTTTTTGCATCTCTTACCGTTTAGGAGATACCGGATGTTGAAAATGGGGCTTTTTTTAAAAAACGACATTTGCACCAAGTTTTGCAATAAACTTTGTCTTCTACCGCCGAAACCATTGGTTTTACAGTAAAACTGTACACAAACGAAAGTGTAGGGCAATACATTTCCTTTAAAATACGTATAAATTTTAATATTTTATCACACGGAGTTATAAAGTTATCGTAATATACCCATTAGCTCTCTTTGCTAATGTCGGAATGAGGAAAACGTAGAAATCCTTATTATATAGCTACGACTGTCTGAATTCGACATTGTAATAGAGCAGTGTTTCCCAAACTTTTGTCATCTGTGTACCCTTTCTATAATCTTCGTAACACTAAGTACCCCTCGTTAAAAAAATCCATTTCTATTTTGGTTGTCTTTTATTATTAAATTCTTTTTTTTACTTCCGAGCTTACCGAAGGTAACGGAAGTATTGTGTTCACTTTTGAGAAAAAAAAAGTTTTATGCCTCTGATTTTAAAAATTCCAAGACAGAAATCCGTTTCAGACATCAGGGAACATTTTAGGTTCCGTGTCTGTCTGTCTGTCTGTCTGTCTGTCTGTCGGTCTGTGTGTCCGCGAATCCTGAAACGTGCGACGATAACTTGAGTAATTTTCGTCCGATTTTGATGAAATTTGGTATACATGTTCATTTTACCAATGCCCAGGACGAGTTCGTTGGACAACGTTATCCCTTCAAGCGTTCATGCGCAACGCTCGCGTAAACGTGAGCTTCAAATTTAAAATTGGAATTTTAGGTCGGGGAAAAAAACCAAACTTCATCTATTCAATGAGATAAACATTTTTTTCAAGTACAATTTTTTAGTAAAACCAACAGCGACACAGCTATGAAGTGTTAAAGATCACAAAAAACTATTAATAATAAACAATATAACAATAAATTAATATAACGATAATGTTAATATAACAATAAAGTACATGATAGGATGCGAGGAAGTTATGTGCCACACCAATTGGCAGTCTATTTTCTAATAGTGTCAATCGGTATTGTTCTTTAAAAAAATGAAATCATATAAATATAAACTGCTTTCTTTCTATAAAACGGTTATAATTCGTTCCCACTTATATTGGAACATTTTCAACACTCTAGGTTTATTCCTTTTTAAAAATGGAAATTAAAAACTTTCTATTTGTCAAATTATTACTCTTAAAAAGTAATTTGTCCAAAACTAAAACAACTAAAACCAAGGAGTCAGGTCTAATAATGTGAGTAACTTCACTCACTGGGATTTGTCCCACGACTCTAGTCGTCATGAAACAAATCTAACAAGAAATAGAATGAATAAATAAAATAATAATAATAATAAAATATGCGTATACTTAAAATAAAAAAAAAAAAAAAAAAAAAAAAAAGTACATAAACGAAAACAAAAATCCAATTTAAGAAACAAATTAACAGGGAACCAAATTACGATGAACTCTGTTGCCTCAACATAAACAATTTTATCCTTCTCAGGATAAAATTGACTTCGCAGTCAAAGCCCGGTGCAGCGCGTACCCCCACCAAACTCTTCCCGTACCCCCAGGGGTACGCGTACCACACTTTGGGAAACACTGTAATAGAGGGAGGGTTCCTTCTACATCGAGTAACTTGGACGATGGGTCTACCATTGCATTTATATGTGATACACACCTGAAATATATCAAATGCCACTACTCAGGCCTCAGGCAAGACTTGCACAGTCGTATTCCACGGCTACGACAACATTCTTAACAGCACAAAATCTTCTGAGCAGAGGAGACGTTATCGAGTAAAAAAGTCGGTGAACATCAATTGTGCTATGGACACGATAATCGCCCTTAAGCAGGATAACTTTTTGTCTAATGAGCGTAACAAGTCCCAATTACCCAAGTCCTGTCTTCAGGCAAATAGCGTAGTGACTGAAGTGGCTGATGAAAATGCTGATACTCTTATTGTTGCAAAAGCGATTGAAAAGAAGTCATCCAAAGTAGTAATAGTTGGAGAGGACATCGACCTATTAGTAATTTTAATGGAGTTAGGCCCAACACAGCAAGAAATAATGTTTATGAAGCCGTGGAAGAAAAGCCCTCATCTTCTCATCCAAGGACCTACAACAACTCGGTCTTGATCACATATTTTTCATCCACGCTTTTACTGGATGTGATACGACTTCTGCAGCATATCGGAAGGGGAAAATTAGTTATTTGAAGTTATATAAGAAAAATGGTGATATACTTCAAGCAGCTTACGTTTTCATGAACGAGTTTTTTTAACCCCCAACTGAAGTAGAAAATGCAGGAGGACGTGTTTCTTAAGGTGGTACGGTGCTCCACCCAGCGAGACATCCCTAAACTCCCACCGATACCTCTCATTCATGAAGTCGGTATCGAACATCAAGCCTGACATTTCAGCCCTACCACCGACTGAGGGTGCTGCAAAGCAGCACAGTTTGAGATTGTATCACCAGCTGCAAAGATGGCTAGGGCGTCAACTTCCCCCTGATCATTGGGGGTTGGGAGATATGGTCTAACACCAGAGAAATGGAAGAGTTCCATCCTATATTCACTATGGACCTAGTAGCCCCTGAACATTTTTTAAATATGCTGTTCTGCAAGTGTCTAAAGGGCTGCGGTGGGACTAAATTTAGTTGCCGAAAGGCAGGTTGGAGCTGTTCTGCAGTATGTCACAACTGCCAAGGGCACTGGCACTGCCTCAACGGCTTCTCCATTACAGACGAAGAAGAGACAGGATCAGTGGAGCCTCTTCCCAGACTGTCCTTTGAGTCAACCTTCTCAGACAATCCGTACGAGCTAACGTCGATAAGAAACAATCACCCCTAGGGCCCTCAGGAGTAAAGAAAAGGCGCCTCATGTGAGGTTCAACTTATGATAATATTCTTGTCCGATATCTTATTATTAGCTTTCCTTATTCTATTCATAGATTTTTAAGTATTATCAATACATTAATCCACTATGCATAGGTCTTCTCCATACCTCATAAGCGTCATTTATCAAGTTATTCTCATGACCCTCATAATATTTAGCATATCTTTATTTTCTATATTTTTCTCAAACTACCATAACTTCATAACTACATATGATAAAATATTAAAAATCATACGCATTTTAAAGGAAATTTATTGTCCTACACTTTCGTTTAAAACCACTGTTTAGGCGGTAGGAGACAAAGTTTATTGCAAAACGTGGTGCAAATGTCGTTTTTTAAAAAAAAGCCCCATTTTCAACAGCGGGTATCTCCTAAACGGTAAGAGATGCAAAAAAAAAATAGAATATATACTTTAATGTAGAATATATATTCAGCTTTTATTTTGAATATAACTACTTTTTAGGTAGAACACACCGTTTCCCAGATATAGGCAAAAAACAGGACACATTTTGCCTCGCCACGGAGTTTGCACTGACCGTAGAGCTGGGGACTTTTGGTATAATCACCTCCAAACACATCCCAAAAATAAAACAAAATGTATCAAAAAGTCTGCCAACAAACCATTCTTTGACTGGACTATACACTACTACAGCTTATTGAGGCAATCCACGGGCTGTGCACCAAGGGTTATTATTAATATTAATTATTATGAATTTAAATTCTGACGAAATATCCTTTTATAGAACTTTTTTATGCCATAAGAAGTAGTTCAAATAGTTTGGGAGATATAGCAACCATTAAAAATGTTACGCAAAATTTGAATTCTACTCAAATTATTACTGTTTGTTAATTAGAGAGGTAGGACTGTAGACTGACTTATTTTTTAAAAAAAAACTGAGCACACTGATCATTGATCATCTTAATATGGTTAATGGCATTGGTTGATGTGTTCTCTTTTTATTGTGTCTGTTTTAAATTAAATCAGTTTTGTACCAACAATATAAAGCGTAGTTCTTGAACTTATATTGGTGGGCTGATGCTTAGAAAAGATATTAAAGCTTTAAGAAAGTTTTATCACTCCATGTTGCAATACCTCTTATTTTGTCGCTTTATTTTTGTCAACCTTTAGAGTATTTGTTTTTATCCTTTCCAAATCCATTTATCAATGGATGTATGTTTATTTTTATTAAATTAAATTTATATACCTAACATATTTTATATTCCATTGAACTTATTTGTTTATTATGTTTTTTACAATACTATATATAGATAGTATTTTAGTATATAGATATACTATATAGATAGTATTTTTACAATACTAGAAAAGCATTGTTTAATTTATGTCTGTATAATTTTAAAGATTTTTAGCGACCCAAAAATATTTTGTCTCGACCCTCTTTTGGCGATTATTAAAACTTCACAGTGGTGTCGGTGTTGATTTTACTAAACAAAATATATTTACAAAATAACGTTATTTGTCTCATTGAATAGATGAAGTTATAATTTTTTCCTGTCCTAAAATTCATATTTCACATTTGAAGCTTACGTTTACGCGAGCGTTGCGAGCGAACGCTTGGGTGGATAACGTTGTCCAACGAACTCGTCCTGGGCACTGGTAAAATGAACATGTGTACTAAATTTCAACTAAATCGGTCATAATTTACTCAAGTTATCGTCATCGGTCGATTTCGTGAGTCGTTTTTTTCAGATTCACTCCCGGGCTCCAGACGCTGTAACGTGCCATAAGGAACACCTATATCTAGCAAAGAACTGATCCAATTTGGAAGACGTATAATTTATCGAAAGTAGCCTACAGAATCCAATCCGAACAACCACACGTTCAATTTCCAGGTGACCACTCGTCCATAATAGGATGGGAGAAAGCTATTTGCCACACTAATTGGTAGACTATTTTCAACTAAGTTTACCTTCTTGAAATTGATGTATATAAATCTTGCTAAAACCAAATTTAAATGAAAGATGTAAAAACATTATTATTATTTATTTATTTTTAAAATAATTATTTTAAAAAGTTGAAAAGTCGTTGAAAATACTTAAATCCCTAAGTCTGAGAGATGGTCTAAGGGATTAACTTAAATTATTATAGTCGTTTTACTCGAAGGTCTTTTTTAAAGCGTTTTTACCTTTTAGATGCTTTCCCAATTTAAATAAAACGGCGCACCTTCAAGTTTTTAGCTCGTGAGATCTTTTTCCCCTCCTTCACACCAGGATAATTGTGAGGGAGTAGAGGATATAATCCTGTGCAGGGAAAAAGGACTTAGTGGCTTAGCCAAGCATTCTGGACTTTGGGCTTTACTTCTGGAAATATAGCCTGCTTTTCTCGTAAAGTCCCCTCTCACTCTTCTCCGTTCTATAATCAACCAATTAAACTTTAAACTCTTCCTAATTCTCACATTTTTCTCCTTGCAATTAAAATTAAAAATAAATTTTATTACCAAAAAAAAATTTATCAAACTTTGCCACCTTCTCCAGTTAAATACTTTAGAACTTGATAAACTATTTAATAACAAGAAAAAGTATATAAATTATTAAGATATAAAGAGAAGCTATTTTTCTTTGTTAATTATTACGGACTTAATTTTATATTTCAGTCTTTTATTGATATAGCATTAATATTTTGTGACATATTAATAAGCAAATAATACAAACACACAACAAGGTCACACCAGGGTGACACAGAGCAAAATATTAATTGTAAAAAGTTATAAAATAAATTTAATATTAAAGATAAAATTAATAATAAAAATTATTTATTAATATGGTAACCCTTCTAAATTTAATGAGAGAGAATCCAGATGGTTTCATAGGTGTAAATTAAAATGAAAACGCTATTTCATGGTTTGAGAGACATTTCGACCCTAAACTAAGGTCATCTTCAGTCGTTTTTTATTTCCATATTCTAAAATTAAAACAATAATTATAATTCAATCAACATTCCTTTCAATATTTAACTTAATTAAGAAATCCTTATTTAATTTAATACATATTTATCTCTTAAATTGTCTCTTACAGATGACAATTTGTTCATAAAAGATGTAAACATACTTACATAAATCATGGAACGTTGGTAATGGTTGTTATAAAACATTTCTATCTCCATAGAAGAGGGTCAAATGTAATTACACAAATTTGTCAGATTACTACGAACTTCAACATTAAACGGGTTTTTTATTTATATATATAACAATTTTTTAAAACTAAAAACTTGTAACATTAAAAAGTAACAAAATAAAATAGTTTATACATTACACAGGTAAAAACACTTTAAAAACAAATATAAATTCAATAGTGATAAAGTTCTGAGAGATATTGTATTCAATTTTGCTAACAATTCTTCACTCAGAAGAATAATTATAAAATTGTGTAGAAAATATATATCAACCTTCAGTAGGTATAAACGATCAGTTCACAATCGTTAAGCTTCATGATGTTTTGAATTTTTTCAGAGACTCCTCTTTTATATGTGAGTCTAGTGAAAAATTTAACTTCTTTGTTGGATTCTGTTACATTATCTGAGTTTATTCTTCCTACTTTATTTATATGTTTGTACCATAGCAATTTGATCAATTTATATGGGTATAGATTTTCTGTTAGTTTGGAAAAAATTATTGATTTAATTTTTTTTATACATACATATTCCATATCAGTGACTTAAATGGCTCTTAACATCAAGATAGAAACTGTGTAGATTAGAATGAGGTTAATTAATTAATTTAACATTTAATTAATCTAAATCTTATAATATTTTTCATAATTATATTGTTAAGTTTCATTATTATTAATTTTCTTCTTGTTTATTATGATATCGAGTTATAATATGTTAATTTATTATCGTTTAAAACCATTGAGTAGTAGTTATAGTTTTTTTTAATACTGCATGTGTCGGTTTTATGGTTAAATGTTGTTTCAAAGCATTTGAAATTGTGAAAGGCCTAAAAAATTATTTTCTTTTTTGCATTATTTTCATAATTCTAGAATTTTAGTTTTATCAAATGCGAAATCATGTCCATGAGTGAATAGCTAAAGCTGTTTTTCAATTTTTATTTTTGACATCATTAAGGTGATTGTGAGGTTTCTCGTTTATAAGATTTCTCACAATTACTACAATTGATTTTGTAAATTAATCCTGATCCATTTTTTATAATAATTGTCTTTCATATTATTAACAAATTGTTCAAGATAGCTTGAACACTGTTTTACAACAGCACCTGGACACCTCTACCTGCATAATCTACCGGACCCGCTCTACAGAGTACCCAGTCTCATTTAGACGGACTGGTCCTGCAATTATATGAAGGGTCCCACCCATGTCTTTATTTAGACATTCTGATCTTCCTCCACTGGCAAAACTGCCCCAAATTTCAAATATTTAACTGCCTGAATTTGGAGGGAAGATCAGTGTGTGTGGAACCAAGTGTGGTATAGTGTGGCAATCCACGATCTTTATGCTGGCATTTTAATTTCATAACCCTGGTATCCAGGTGAATTATTAATTTATTGCTGGTATCCTTAGGAGCTCTGCCCATCTTATCCAATATTGGTGCTCTGCCCAACAGAGAAAAACAGCCTCACTTTGAAGTACACTCCACTCAACATGCTCCACCTCTCCATCAGATAATTTACTTTTATTTTAATAGGCCATTCTAATTAATATCTGCTTATTATTCAATATTCATGTACATACACTTAAATAAAACCTACAGTCCACATACCAATTTTCTATTTTTATTCTTTATTTTATTCTTATACTCAATTTCGTGGCCAGGTCAGGAAAACCTCCCCCTGGTGTGAACACAAATTGAAATACATAATTTATTATTTGGGTCATATCCTACATAGGTTATTTTACAATCTTTGCTTTCATTGTTTTTTTTTTTTTTTTTAATTTCTGATAGTCCTTTTATATAATTGAGGCTAGTAAAATATTTTATCTACTTGCGGCAGCAAAATGGTGCATTATTAAACTGATTTCGGGCAGAGAAATGTGATTTTTCCTGCCTAGGCGGTAAAATGAGGAAAATTTTTTATTGTTATATTGTTGGCAATAACGGTTTATACTATTATCTCTATCTTATAACATTATATATTATAGTTTAATAAGTAATATTTAATAAAATAAACGTTTTAATAATAAAATAATTTGTTTATATTTGTTAATTCTGTTAAATAAGTTCAATGAATAGTTGATCTTTAATTAAAACACAATTGCACATGATTCTTGAAATTTAGAAGTTAACTTCTTTTATGATATAAAAACTATTTTAAAAGGGGTTTATTTTGATTCAAGATGTATGCCTCTCACTAACATAATTATCATTACTTCTTTGAAACACTACAATAATTATAACTACAGAAATACAAAACCTCCGTTCTCCAGTCGTTTGAATCAGATAATAATTAGGGAGTTTTAAAATATTTATTTGATTTATGGAGGGACACCTTAATATTATATCTCAGCAAAAGAATTGTAATAATTATTAACCCTAGTTTATAAACCTGTCAAATTAAACATTACATACTCCGTAGCGAAGTGCAAGCATTCAGCTAGTAATTAGGTTATAAAAAATATAACCTTTTTAAGACGTGCATTTTGTCTAATTGTATATATTTAATTATTATTCATTACAATTATAAATTTTCTTTTCAATTATCAATTTCTTTCTTCTATTGATGTTACTATAAGTTGCCTTCATCTATTTTTAATTAAATCATTTTTTGATTTTAACCAACATCGTGAAGTATGAATAGGAGGATATTATGATCTGCAACAAAATAAATGCATAACAAAAATGAATTTAAAATAATATTCATACATATCATTTTATTAAAAATTATAATAATTAATAGGGCATAAGTGAGTTGCGAACTTGCAAATCCCTATATCAATGTCCAAAAGTGACATATCAGGTGGTAGATCAAGTCGCAATTTACATTGTTTTCTTCATTTATGACATGACACATGTTTTGATTTATCTTAATAAAGATTAAGTTTAGACTGTAAGTAAAAGATAATTTAAGTCCTTGAAAGAATCATTTTAATTTATTATTTACGACTATTTGTTTTGAAGTAATGAAAACTTAGCGACTTCATCAGCACATTATAACGCCTCTAATGAAATCTCTTTTAATACTTATTACTACTTAATCAGATGAGAAGGAAAATTACCCAGAGGGAGACTGATTGAAGCTGAGTTGTTTGGAAATTTTCCTCTAATTAATCTCCTACTTTTACTTTGATTAGGGGGAGGAGAAGTTTTACTATACTTCGAGCTTTTGTGTTAACTATGAAAATATAACTTTTTACACTTTAAGTTCTAATACTGAACATCCAATAAACAGATTATAGCATTAAAAGTTAACACTAAATAATTAAAAACAATAATTTACTTTTTTCTTGTTATTTTACGGATTTTTAACTTCAGTTTTACGTTCGACAACAGCGCTTACTGTAGTTAGATAAACCACTTTGCTTATATATCATATTTGAAAGGGATTACCCATAAAGACGTGTATGTTTTACTTTCTCTTACACGTAGTATAAATAAAGAGAAAGATGGAGCAAAACATAGACGTTTGCACGTTTTAAGGTCCCCCGAGTTCAAAAAAGTGTGTCTTTTTACAATTTTTTTTTCTGTCTAAACAACTGGACCGATTTCGATTAAATGGAATTCTTGAAATGAATTAAGCATACTCAGTAATGAATTTAGGTATGTTTCAACTGATTACTGTTAAAAATATGCTGACACTTTTGAATGTGTCGGTGTCTAGCGGGAAGACACCGAAGGCAGACATCCTGTGAGGACGGTAGCAGCGAGTCAAGCAAATCTTTAGAAGCGTCATCACTTTTTTGGAACCAACAAACCAGTTTTTACCTGCCAGACCTTCAGTCAGTTCTCCGCTCTGAAACAAAAATGAAAGGTGTTGGCTCGCCTACCAATAAAGTTAAGCAGTATCGGACGTGGTCACACCATAGATGCGGGTTACCACAGATTTGGGCTAAATTCCCAGACCCTCTCGCTGTTCACCCAGGTTCAGGTAGCTGCTTATGTGAAGTGGCAACTAACTAGTTGTGTATGCACCAATTGATGATGGAGCGACACACTAACCTGTGTCATCTATCCATTACTTAAAATAGTAGTAGTATACGCCCTTCGGTAGGCCTAGGCCTAGGCCCTCCACAGGCTTACATATTACATGAAGCCCAAAAAAAAAAAAAAAACTGAAGATGATTATAGTTAAGACTATATTATGTTTAAATTTTAATCAATTTAAGTAAATATAGCAAGGGAACTGAATTCATATACTACAAGTATGATTTTTCAAATTTGTTTGACAATTTACCTCGATGATAATAAAGTCGCCGACTCTACAGAGGAAGAGTAATTCCAAAGCATTTCCCAGGACGTAGAATGCACAGAACACAATTGTCACTCTGTCCAGCGGTGCCTCCAAACAACAAAGAATCACACATCTTATAAAACTACTAACAAATAAAACGTGTATATTAATTTTGCATTGTCTTCTGAGCTATCTAGCTAGAACTTACTATTTTCTAAGTAAAGTTGGAATTGTCTTAAAGCCATTCATTCCATAGAGTGCGTCCAAACTACTTTTGAGAGCGTCATAATTATTAAAGATGTCAATGATGTTTATGAATAGACCACCTAGGAATTAATGGCTTAATCCCGCTGATTAAAAAAACTTTCAATATACCTCTTTAAAGGAATTTTATTTTTAATTGATGAGCGGCTCCAGTATTGTTCATTTTAAAACTCATGAAATTATTGGTTCCTTAATGATTGCAGACAAATCACTTAATGCGAAATGGATTGTCCTAAGCATCATAGTTGGCACATTTAATAACCAGATTCATGGTTAGTCGTGGCAATGTGAAACAAGCACCAAGGTTTGCAGATGAGAGGCTTTCACGTAACTTGAAATGGATTGTATTAAGCATATTAGGCTCATTTATTGACTAGATTTATTGAAGCAGCTTGATTTTGCAGATGAAAGGATTGCTTTATGTTAAGTTTCTTCGCTTTCGCATGCATACAATTATTCTTCTATGATGACATGAATTATCTTAAGCATAATTATAGATTAAGGGATACTGACAACGGCAACAATGAAGGCAGTTAGACAGAGTACAAGAGTCTGAAGTCCAAAAGTGATGAGGAACACAAAGGAGAAAATCCCTTGTAGCTTAGCAAACAGGGCACTCGTCTCCTGATGATGAATTATCCATTGTCTTAGACGAGCTTCCATCCTTTCATCCAAACGAACCTTACTTTGCCCTTGGAAACTCGCCTGCAATCCCATAAAATATTGTTTAAAAAAAAATAAAACACCATAATAGACTATACATAATCTATATCAACCAACATTAATTTATCATTGAAATAGAAAGAGGGTCTTCATGATAACCAAATGTACCATCTTTATCGTGAAGAGCAAGTGTCGATGGAGTTTAACTTTTAACTTCATTTTACATCCCTTTTTTGAGGTATACCTCGTCTAATAACACCTTATTAAATAGAAATTACTCTTTAAATAATCTCCAACTCCCCATCATATGTTCCCAACCTTACTCTTTACAACGACCTTAAAATTCCTTTTGTAGAAGACCTCACTTCTTTCTGCAATAAAAAAAAGCCATTAAACCGTAAAGCACCATTCCAATCCTTAAGTTAAATCAGTAGCATCCCTCCATATCTATATGCGATATCTACTACTATAATGTACACCCAACCAATATACTGAATTAACCCCTCTCAAGATAACTAGGCCATTCACTGTTACTTATATCAAAATTATTTGGAAGTAATTTATATGTAAAATGAAAAACTGAGTAAATTAAAAACTCTTCTTTTCCATTATGTCCTAATTGACATAATCGAACCGAGGTCATATTCTTTAAAGACAGAGTAAATAAGCTATGAGAAACACAAGGCCAGCAATTTTGGTAAGTCTAGATCTTACGGAGGAGACGTCAACGGAAATTTTGTGATTCCCAACGTCGCAAACCCACTACAAGGAACTCAAGAAAGTTGCTCCTAATTCCAATCAGTTTGATAATTAGTCCTTGATTGTGCTAATCGAGTAATGACATACCGACTCTTCTGCAATATTGTATCATTAAAGAATCTAGAAAAGGTGAATTTACATTTATTAAATTCTCTCTTTTCTGGTTACTAATTCACTCATATTTTACTTCTCCAAAAAAATATGTCACATTTGCTGGCATTGAACCATCTATGTTGGTAAGTCAAGATTTTCCGGAGGTGAAGATCTAGTAGATTAGATCTTCTACACTGGTGACCTTCGACAGCAACACGTAAATATTATTTACATTTTATACTCAGAACAAACTTTTGATAACAACAAACGAGGCTCTAAATTCCGCCCACGGAAGGAAGCAGCATGGTCATTGCGAGGGTAGAGCTTAAGTTTCCGGCATTAAAAAAAATGCATTTTCTTGTTGATTTAATAACGTGTTTAAACTCACAGAGCCACATAGCCGACTATTATCGGGCCCATAATAATATCTTTCCCACTTTCCCAATCCTGCAATCTCGGTCATCTTGGGGCAGAATCCAAAACTTAGGTCAACCACCAACCGAAAGCAAGGTTTCGGCCATAAATTTCATTGATACCAAAAGACCACGTCTTCACCAAGGCTGAAAATATTTCACCCGACAAAATAAAAAACCTTCGACTGAAATTTCAAACCCTGTACGACCAAGGTATATGAGATACCTAATTAATTTGCTCTTTCATTTCTCTAACTTAAAAAAGAAATAGGTAAATCACTCTCTTGGTGCTCCACGACCCTTGGTTACTCGTCGGTTTTTCTGTCAACCCTTCGCTAACAGCGACTGAAGCAGTAGTGCAGTAAAGACAGAGAATAATGCCTTTGGCCCTCTTTTCACGGAGCCTGAATGATGCACAGAAGAAGGACACCAAGTATTATCACGAGCTTCATTGACAGTCACTTTTTGATTATATGTTATTTTTGACATCATGTTTTTTTCAAGCTCCAGTTCTCATGAAATATTGTGTATTATTATTAGCATACAGTGAAAAAAGAAGAATTTGATAATGAATTAGAATTAGATGTTCTACACACTTTTTAAGATCACCCAAATCCAAGTGTTTTTATGTAATGTCTGTCTGTCTGTCGTATGTTTAAACACGTAAACCCTAAATTACTATACTTATTCGATAAATCTGTTTACATGAGTAATGAATTTTAGCTGTAAATTGAACCATCGTAATATGAAAAACCAAATTTTGTTTATATATTTAAAAAAAAACAAAAACAGGTTCCGACGAATTTTATATTTTATTTAAAAGAAATATTGTGAAGTCCATTTAAATATGAATCTAAGATTACAAGAAGTTTACCCAGGAAAAATCTAGTTTCTGAGATATTGATGAAATATAAATCTGATTAAAGCTAAAAATCGAAAACGACTTGTAAACAATCACATTTTGTATGTGTTAATTAATAAATTAATTAAATGAGATATTATGGTATTAAAATTGATATTTTAATTCTCAATTCACTTTATTTTACTTCAAAAAAATGTAATATCTGTTGGAATAAATGTTGGTAAATCAAGATCTTCCGGAGGTGACGGCAAAAGAAGTTGTTTGAATCCCGACGTAGTAAACCCATTTACATAATCTCATTCAGCTTCAAATTATTGGTCTTATGCGACCCGATTTACTGAAACTCTTTGGAGTAATCAAACCATTAAGCTGACTGACAGACCTATAAAAAGTGAACATCTGGCCAAGAAGTGGCTGATTAAACTTTTTGATTAACATTTTAAAACAAATGTTGCAATAGAAATTTGTGTACAGACCTGACCATCTTTTGAAATGTGGATATCTTTGAACATGATTCCAAAATTATGCTTCAAATGTCGGAACTGCGCCAGTTGAAAGAAAGCGAGTGCGTAGAACAAGTCGTCGGAAGCAATGACTTTCATAGGCGTCAAAGTCGCGCCGAGTATTTGGATGAACGTGATAATCTCGAAATTCGGTGACTTCTCAAACTCTACAGGAACATCAGCTGGAACCGACATCTTTCTTTCTCCGGTTAAATACTGTAGGAGAAAGGGAGCACCACACCATGGTGCCATCGAAGCTACGTTGCATATAAACAAGATGATAGGGAATGGACGCATGAACTTTCTACCTCTGGCCATCTCCATTTCCAAATGCATCGGATCCGGATCATTTTTAAAAGAATTCATATATCCTTCAATAAGATCGGCCAATTTCGGTCTGGAGAAATGGAGATAGGTCATTCTCATCACCATCAAAGACAATGTGCAAAGAGGAAATCCACCAAGACATCTTTCAATCAGTGGGATTTCCGGTCTTAAAAAATGTGACAGAACAGTCAAGAAATTAATCCAAACTGATACATCAGTGAAATACTTATAAAACATGTAGATTTTCCTGTACCACTTTCCCTTGAACCTGGTTCTGTCAGGTCCCATGAAACCAGAAGCCAATGCTATCAGTCTGTTCCTTCCCTGTCTCTCCAAGAATTCTTCCATCTCCACCTTAAATACTAGAACAAACTGTCCTCATAACTTAAATAAAACTATCAACTTGATTCTATCGATGCGGATAAAGAAATGTATTCTCTTTGTGTTTCAAAAGCCAACTCTTTTAAAAGACATTAGCAACTTTTTAAACATAAACACACGTTCAAAGACTTAAAGTTTTTTAGACTAACTCATTTGTGAGTATCTTCGAGAATAATTTATAGATTTCTTTTTTGAGCAGTTGGGTCTCATAAGGTATTAAAATGACCCACTTTTGTGATATTTGGACCTCTTCGATCATTCTAAAATTGACTGATAATAAGATTGAATGGCGATGTTTTTTTTTGTTTTTTTAATCTTGTCATTTCACCTGAATTAAGGTAATGTTTATTTCCATTTAATACTTTCTCATATACGTAGCAGGTATATATAGAGGGAGAGTATCGAGCAAGTATGAGAGTTAGTTTGTAGACTCAGCGAGCCTTAGTAAAGACAGGTAAGTCGGTGCAGTGAAGCAGCTACGTACTGTACGTCAATATATATGTATAATGAAAAATAATTAGTTATTTTATGTAAAAAAAACAACAAATTTGTATCTTTTATTTAATAACACAGGTTCTAATAAATATTTATTATTATAAAAATGATTTTATGAAATAAAGCCACCAAGTAGAAAAACTGATTTCGTTTAGCCACTCTTGCGTCTTTAAAGACTTCTCTTTTTTCAGATGCTCACAATCTTTTTTGTAAACAAATATATCTTTAAAAGTACTCATCCTAATTTTAATGAATTTGGAAAGTTTGTTGTAAGTAGCTCACTGATGGTCCCAGTTTAATTTCAATCGTCTTCGGACATTAAATATTGCTAAATTAAGAATTTTATTCATGTAAAAAACGAAACAATTTCGATTAATTTGAGAAAAAATTATTAGACAATAATGAATGGATTGTAAAAGGAAAACATCAATAAAGGAAAGCGAGGAAGCTATCTGCCACACCACTTGGCAGATTATATATATATATATATATATATATATATATATATATATATATATATATATATATATATATATATATATATATATATATATATATATATATATATGTGTGTGTGTGTATATACAGGGTGGAGCGCGGCAGACGTATGAATTTGAAGAGGGGATTGCTCCCTTCCTATTGGTCGTGGACGGTTGAGAGTAGGGTAGTTTGAAAAAGGGGGACGGGAAGTTTATGTTCCACGTTTCAGCAGGACGGGGTCACAGCCCTCACAGCAATTTCCCGGGCGTCTCATCTCTTTAAGAGGCGATTTAAACTGGCCAGCAAGATCGCCTGATTTGGCTCCTTGTGATTTTTTTCTGTGGGGATACCTTAAATCCTTGGTGTATAGCGATCGTCCCAGAACCCTGAAAGCCCTTAAGAGCAACATTTGAGCCAAATTCCTGTGGAAATGCTCAAAAGAGTGCACAAAAACTTCGAAAAAAGGCTTAATCAGTGTTTGGAGTGTGAGGGGAACCACTTATCCCATACTTTGTTTAAATCTATAGGTACATTTAAATTTCCCATTTTATTAAATCAGGAAAAAATATTATATGGGAAATTTTTTTTTTGTAACATTCTGTGTTTTATTACATTTTCAAATTCATACGTCTGCCGCGCTTGACCCTGTATATGTATATATATAATCTATAGGAATTCAAACCGAATGAACATGATATCAAACAACATATTAATAGTTTAAAATCCGATACTTCGCCGGGAATAGACGGTATCAAGGCTCAGTACGTAAAATCTGCTACATTCCTATGTGCCACGCTTGCATGGCACTTAAGAACTGTTCCAACATCAGACATTGTGTCAATAGGATGTTGGCTCGGCATTAAGCTATGTCCTGCATCGTTTCGTCGCTTCCGACAATGCCCACCCAACTCTGGACCTATACCAGATCAAGAAGATCAGACATAGGACTTCTCAGAGATGAGCGTGCTCTCTTACCGCCATATTTGCTTGGCTGGCAAAACAAATCAGCAATGTAATACCGTGTTTGCACACTGCAATAAGCTACACAATTTATGTGAGTGAGAGACTCCAAGGGACGCAAGCGTGACACACACACACGTATATATATATATATATATATATATATATATATATATATATATATATATATATATATATATATATATATATATATATATATATATATATATATATATATATATATAGATAGATAGATAGATAGAGATATAAGTTGAACTTGGAACTAGTTGTTTATTGTTTTAGATGTTCGAAATAGAGTTTTTCACTAACTTTTTCCTTGATTTAAACTTTTATCCATCCATTCCAACGATAATAATCTAAGATTTTTTCAATAAAATTCCTTATTGCTGTTTTTTCTTTTAACTAAACTAACGAGCTATCTAATTATCTGTGAGAATTGTAGAGAGTGAAAGAGAGGGGGAGAGAAAAGAAAGGTTAAACAAAACAAAAATAACAATTATCTGTACAAAATGGATTTTCTCTACTATAAAACTAAGTGGATTTTTGTTTGTATGTTGAAGCTAGAATGAGTCCAAAGTTTGAAATAAATCCTCATGAAGATTCTGAGTGGATGTCCAAAAAGAATCGCACCATTAAACCCACAAGATTTTTCTTGTACAGATTCTAAAATGCTTGAGACAGTTAATTTAATTTTGCTCCCTGAATCTTATTTTAGTTTTTATAGTTTTATACAGCAGTTAATTTCCAACAAGTTATTTTATGCGATGCCAGCATTTGAAGAGACACTTTTTTATTAACCCAGTTTTAGATTTTGATCTTTTATTAATTTATATTTATTCATAGTGTATTACCCCTCGCTTCTTTATTATGCTTATTCTATTCTGGTCTATAGGGTATAAAAAACTCTCACATCATCTCATTTCGGCAATATTTCGCTTCCTTTGAGGCATCTTCAGGCCTTTAACAATTCCTCTTAACAAACAACTTTATTTATTTTCTTTACTAAAATGTCTCCAGGCCATCCACCTGTGCGTCTATTTCTATTTATTCTATATATAAGTTCACTTTTACATTGTCAGTATTCATTAAAATCTAGACCTGTATTCATTAAAGAGACCTGTTTTTTCTCTACGAGAAAATAAAGTTTTTTAAATTAAAATGAAATAAGTTATTGATAGATTTTAATGAATACTGACAATGTAAAAGTGAACTTATATATAGAATAAATAGAAATAGACGCACAGGTGGATGGCCTGGAGCCATTTTAGTAAAGAAAAATAAATAAAGTTATGTTTGTTAAGAGGAATTGTTAAAGGCCTGAAGATGCCTCAAAAGAGGCGAAATATTGCCGAAATGAGATGATGTGAGTTTTTTATACCCTATAGACCAGAATAGAATAATTTATATATATATATATATATATATATATATATATATATATATATATATATATATATATATATATATATGTATATATATATATATAGTAACATCTAAAACTTACAACTTAATGTAACATTATCTTTAAATAAACTAAAACATTTACTTAATATAGCTTTTAAGAACCTATTAAATAACAAATCCTATAATTATAATATGATAATAAACATAATTATATAAATGGTTAACATAAAATAAAATTGTACCTTAATAAATGTCGGTAGTTTAATAAAAGATTGGGGGATAATGTCCACCATTCGGATGCTGACGTTATACTGAAGTCATTGAAAGTCGAAGGAGTTGGAGTATTGTTTTAATCTAGGTTCTAAGGAGTGTTTACGCGGAAACAACATTTATTTATCTTAAACCCTTCGAAAAACAAACTTTGTCATTCAATATTTGTTTACATTTTCTTTATACTTATTTTTAACGACTTAATATAAATATAACATAAGTAAAAAAGACATAAGTAAAAAGACATAGGACCAAAGTTCTAGACCTTTTATAACCGCTGGTGCAATCTGTTTTTCGATACGACTTACCGTTTAGCCGGGGAGCCAGCATGCCCGAGGAGCTCTAGGCACCCGCCCCAGCTATCGGGGTGGATCAAGGTCGTGGTTTTGATCCCGTGCCATGATGCTCTAATTTGTATTTAAGACTCAAAGACGGAGCAGGGTGAGGGCACACCTAAAGGGATCTTTTCCCCCACGCTTTGATGCTAAAGCGTTAATTTTGTATAGGTCAGTAATGACATTTGTATAGCTCAGTAATGACATTTGTATAGCTCAGTAATGACATTTGTATAGCTCACTAATGACCACACCATATTCGCTTCAGCGGTACCATGTACAGGTATGATGGGGGAAGTGGTGGCTGTCCACCAAATTGGTACAATGTAGCATGATTTTTTTTTTTTAATTACTTCTTTGGACTCACGGAACCTTGAAATGTGTAATTCCATCAAAATTGAATTTTATCGCTAACACAATACTTTCTTTATATACAGGGTGGCCACGATAAACTGGCTCACCCTGTTATCTCTTTTATTTGTGAAGATAGAGAAAAAATGTAAATGGTAACTCACCTTGGATTTTCACGTAGTTTTATAATATGATTTCCAAAAATATTTGTATCTCATAGTTTTGGCGGTATCTCTCTCAACTTTGTAATCTTAAATGGTAACCTATATTTTTTATATTTGTTTCTTAAATGTGATTGCTTTAGAAGAAAAATAAGCTTTGAATCAACAAAATCGGTTGAAAATTGCCAGAGATATTTAGTTTTTAATATAACAAAAATGCTATTTTAGTATGTAAAGTACTGTAACAAAAAAATTGCAAATGAAACGAAATGATCTTAATTCTGTTTATTTCACTTATTTAAGTTAGTTGAATGCATTTACTGATCAAAAGTCAAACCTTTTTTCCATTCCTTTCCGAAACTGAAGAGTAAAGGAAGGTGGTCGACACACTGATCAAAAGAGGTCATACTAACGATGTTCCTGAATGGAATGGAAAAAAGGTTTGACTTTTGATCAGTAAATGCATTCAACTAACCTTAATAAGTGGAAAACAAAGTAAAATAAACAAAATTAAGATTTTTTTTTTTTTTTAATTTAGTATTTTACATACTTAGATAGCATTTTTGTTACATTGAAAACTGAATATCTCTGTCAATTCTCAACCGATTTTGTTGATTCAAGGCTCATTTTTCTCCAATAGCAATCTAATTTTAGAAAAAAATATAAAAAATATAGGTTACCATTTAAGATTACAAAGTTGAGAGAGATAACGCCGAAACTATGAGATAAAAATATTTTTGGAAATCATATTATAAAACTACGCAAAAATCCAAGGTGTTACCATTTACATTTTTTCTCTATCTTCAAAAATAAAAGAGATAACTGGGTGAGCCAGTTTATCGTGGCCACCCTGTATACTTAGAAATTTGAGAAAATAAAAATCGATTTCAACGATTTTCATTAGAATGTAGCCCCCCTTTACCTAGCCTAAGGATAGAGGAAAAATATAAATACATGAAATAGTAATTATTTACATTAAAAAATATAAATACATTAAAAATCTAAATATTCCAAAATGTAACACAAATCTAGTTTCCGATACTTTAAAGAAAATGAATATTTCCCCGCTAAAATCGAAACAGAAATGTAGGTACACAATCAACTGTTGAATAATTGATTGAATTGTTGATCAATTTATTGACATGGTAATTTGAGCGTAGTGAGTTCTATATTTTAGAGACGGGAATTTTAAAAGTTTGTGTGTTTATCTCGCGATAACAGGCATAAAAAAGTACCAATTCACAGGTGCATCTGAAAAAAAAAATGGCATTTATAAGAGGAAAATGCATTTTTTTCTACGCTAGTTCTATATACGCTGCATCACTAGTAATCAATTAATAAAATGAAATATTATGGGATTTAAATTCAGTGTTACCATGTAAATCGTACCACGGCATCATACCGATTTGCTAAAAAATGTAAATGAAAAGTAAATATTGTATACTTTACGTCATAAAAAAAGCAATAATAGGTTATCTATCTATTACTATATTGAATTAGTCGGAACGATTTTTTTAGTGTCAGTATCGTATACAGCTATATATTTAATATAACTCATACAACAGTAATTTAAATTTATCGAATAATAAAATAAGCTGGATAAAGTGAAAATTAGGCAGTGTGAATGGATTCGGCTCGTTAATGTGATTAAAGTATGCCACGCTGTTGAGGGCCAGTCGAAAACATTACCAACAACATTCAAACTCAAATTGACAAATTCTAATCATTCAGAGGCCCATTATAAATATTACTGGAGCTCTCCCATCCCTCTCACTCCAGGAATTCTACTCGACCGGAATTCTAAAAATCTCACGAGGCACGCCCTGACGCCCTCGTTTTGTGCCGTTATTTAATTTTATTTCTTTATTTGTTGATGACAGGGTTTTCCTTCCCCTTTCCACCGTGAAGCACTGAGATGGGTTTTCAATGAGCTTTAGCCAGAGCAAAATAAAAATTTATAAAAAAACTATGGACCCAGAGGAAAAAAAAAACAGGAGGGACCAAGGGGACACGCGAGAAAATAGGATTTTTTGTGCTGTGTTAGAAGGTTCTCTCAGACTTTTAATGTATTCAGCAAGCGGACGAACCTCTGGGAGTTAGGGAGAAAAAACTGCAGGGGCAGAAGAGCAAATAATAAAATAAGGGAGCTGAATTTTTTCCTCTTCTTTTTTTAGTGGTTTCTACGGTGGGTGTGGCGGTGCCTTGTGGACAAGGCAAGAAACAAATTGCCCTGGTGGTGTTACTAGCAAGGGGCCACCCTTGTACTCAGCTTCAGGGGTTCATCTCATGGTAATTATGTCGGTGGGAACGAGGATGTCTTCGTTTTCTGAATAAGAATCAAGCTGCCTTCTCTTAAGACCAATAAATGTCAGCGTGTTCTTTTCCTTATCCTTTGGACCAGGACCAAGAACTACATTGTCTCTACTTTCTTTTCAAAATTCCTCCGACAAAGACCCTTAAAATCTTACCATTCTATCTGTCTTGCTCAGTCTCTCACCAATTTTTAAAGGGTCAAATAAAAATTCAAACTACACATTATTAATGGTGAAATTATGTGGTTGTGTTGTGTATGTTTAAAAAAGTCAGAACTCCTAAACCCATCAAAATGTGGTTACAGTTAAAAGGGCAGAGGAAGTATAGTTAATTTAAAAATGCATAACTTTCGCTTCAAAAAGTGACTTAAATTGTGGAATAGCAGGTCATGCTGCTTTTTTTTATTATAAATAACTTGTACTTTTATACCAGATAGCTTATCAATGTTAGGAATTATTTGACAACAAAAACCAGTAATTACTGGTTGTGTCCAGTAATTATACCTTTACTTTCATTTATTATTTATCATCGTAGTTTCATGATTATCAGAATTTTAGCATGGGACATGCTTTAGCCTTGACCTAATTACCAAAAAGTGTAACGTTTTTGTGGAACGCGGATGTGTGACGCGTAGAGTTACGAAATTCGGGGGGGGGGGGGGGGGGGGGGGGGAGGGGGGGGGGGGGGTGTGACCTGGGGGAATAATTTTGTCTGTCGAATTTTCGGGGAAGGGTTGGCTGTCTGTCGAATTTTCGGGGGGGCCTTGGGGGGTTAATCCAGAATCCAGCGATTTGCCTCGTACAACGAGGCCCGAAGGGCCGAGTTTCTTTATTTTATTTAAATCTTTTATAATAAACAATTATAACTAGCAATTGGGTATTTAGTACCTTGACCATCTTCTTATTCTTTATTTATTTGCAACACCTTTAAATGTATGCTTAGTCTTTCCATGTTTCTTATAATTGTACAATGTAGAAATGATGTCTATCGTATTCATCTACTATTACAAATTTTCTTTTTGGTTGGCCAAACACGAGTCTCGGAGCTGTTGCTCTAGAATCTAATTCTGGACACCGAGGGCTTAGAGATCGTTCTCTACATTATTTTGCCACCTAGTCCGAGACCTGAAGAGACCTTGTGCTAACCAGTGATCGACTGATCCACCGCGGTGGATCAGTCGATCATCCTGAGTTCGGACAACATGGCCAGCTCATCTTAGCCTCCCAGTTTACTCCCACCGAACTAGGTTTTTCGACCCATAGAGTTCCTTGGTTATGGCCCACGGCTCACAAACATATGTGACTAGAGGACAAACTTATGTCTTATTGTAAAGACGTCTTGTAAAATAAATATTACAGTAGTGTCAGAGCAGCAATAACTCCTATCTTAACCTTATTTATTGGTGGGATTTAACCTCACCTTAACAATGAAAATATTAACGTTACAACTCTTATCAAAATTTTAATGACAATTCAAATTTGAAAATAATCTTCAAACGTTAACACAGAAAATAAGACGGGTAATTAAACATAAACAAAAAAATCGGATGTAAGGCATCTCGGAAATTTTCCTGTCGGGCACTGAAAGCAGACTTGTGTTATCAGAAGGGCCCGAACTATATTACGTGTTCAGATTGGGTTATAGGATTGGAGGCAGGTAATAGGATTGGAGGCAGGTTTGCCGTAGATACCGTGGGGTATCCTTAGCCCACGGAGGGTACAGCGAGAGGTAAGGAATGCCGTGGGCACCGTGGGGTATCCCTAGCCCACGGAGAGTACAGCCAGCGGTAAGGCAAGGAAGGTGAGAGGTAAGTTTTTTTAATTTTTTTTTTTTTTTACATATATATAACATGCAATTTCATTTTGCTATAAGTAATAATGATAACAATTTGTATGTGTGACATGGATTGTCATGAGAGGAGAGGCTACCCAGTGGTAGTACTCCTGTCGTGCTTAACATTAATCTAACATGTAATCCAACTGTCGTAACATTAATCTACTTCATCGGTTGAGGTTGTGAACTACAGTAGCAAGTCCCGAGGCCAATGCCTCTTCAGCCGACGGGGTGGTTGATCATGTTGGCACCTCGCAGTGGATTTGCCTTAACTACTCTGAACAAAATGCACCTCTTCAAGTTCTCAAACAAGACTCAATTTATTTGACACAAAAAACATTATTAATAATATTGACACAAAGTGATTTTATCAAGTTGAAATAAATTTACCCTAACAGATCCCCCCTTAAATTTATTCAAGTCCCTCAAATGACCATTGAAAGTATACTAAATAAATTACTTAATATATCAAACAATAATATTAACGTGTTAAACAATAATTAACATAACAAGTAAAAGTTTTAATTAAAATTTAAATTATTAAGACATTTATTTAATTTTATGGCCGAAAGAGGTTTTGTAAGAAAATCTGCAATTTGGTTATCTGAAGAAACATGTTTAATATCGAAATTTTTATTTTTAAATTCCTGATTTGCAAATGCTACCTGTCTGACTAGGTGTGCAGACTTACTCGATACCACCCCCTCTCTACCTAACGTAACTGCTGACTGGTTGTCACATAGAATTGGTGTTGTCGGTAATTCTTCACTAAGTAGTTCTGAAACCAGCATCTTTAGATATATGCCATGCTTCATAGCTTCCGTCAAAGCAACTAATTCGGCATCGCAAGTTGATAACGCTACTCTTGACTGTCGTTTGGAAAGCCATGATATCAAACCTCCTGATATTCTAAATAGATATCCAGTAGTTGATCGTTGATCTTTTCCACGTCCGTCTCGCCAGCTTGCATCTACAAAGCACTCTAACTTGTCGATATTACCTTTCTTGTAATATAAACCAGAACTCTTAGTTCCTTTAACGTATTTAAAGATTTTCTTGAGGGCAGCTAAATGTATTGCTCGAGGATCTTTACTGTATCGGGACAAAGCAACAGGGAACGCTATGTCAGGTCGTGTCATTGTTGACATTAATTTTATTTTTGGTCGGTCTATATGGTGTTTCTTTGTAATTAATTTTTTTTTTTTCACCGCTCTATATGGTCTATCTGTTCGTCTGTGGTCTCGGATGTCTGTCTCACCTTCTAAGGATATTTCGATGTCATCATTATGGTTATCAATAATTTTGCTAGAACCATCTTTTTCCTTATCATTATTCGATTCTGTGTTAATATCCTCGTTATTAAAATTAAATATTAAAATATCTTGAGGTTTTTCCTCTACACTTCTACCTTCCATAAGATTTATCCCTTTCTTCCCTTCTATATAAACTTAATGTCTCGGGACTCAATTATTTTATCCCTCTTGGGATCGTAAACCCTATACGCTTTTCTCTTCCTTGAGTAACCAAGAAAAATCCCTGCTCTAGTTTTTGACTCGAACTTCTTCCGAGTTGACTTATCAGTCCAATAGTGACATTCACAACCGAAAACACGGAGAAACGCGACATTTGGTTTCCTACTAGTAAATTTTTCTTCTGGCGTTACGAGATCATTGGTTTTTGTAGGTGTGATGTTTTTTAAGAATGTTGCCGTGCCTACGGCTTCTGCCCAAAATTTTATCGGTAACCCTGAATCTAATAACAATGCTCTAGCGCTTTCTACTATCGTACGATTTGCTCTTTCTGCTATGCCGTTAGATTTGGGTGAGTAAGCTGTTGTTAGCTGCTGTTCTATACCGTATGTTTTTAATAATTTTGTCACACCCCTATTTACAAATTCTGACCCGTTGTCAGATCTAATTCTCTTAATTTTCGTTTCAAAATTATTATTTGCCCAAATTATAAATTCACCTAATTTTTCTGTCACTTCGGATTTTTGTTTCAAAAAATATGTGAAAATCTTACGTGTATAATCATCTACTATAGTAAATATGTATTTTGAACCTCCTAATGATTCCTCCTCTATAGGCCCTACTAAGTCTATATGAATTAGCTCTAATTTTTTCTTTGACTGTGGGGCTACTACTGTTGGAAACACTTTTCTCGCGAATTTCGCTTGCACGCAAGATATACATGTATCCATGTCATTCTTATTATCTAATTTTAAATTTTTTAACATCTTATGCCTATCGAGGTATTTTAGGTATCTTAAATTTAAGTGTCCTAATCTTTTATGCCAAAGTTCATTTACCGTAATATTTAATGCACGTTCAAAATTTTGAGATATTATATAAAAATCTTTCGTACGCTCAGCAGTCAGCAAAGTTTCACCATTCACACTCTCAACCAATCCACTATCAGAACTAAATTTTACTTTTTGGTCATTTGAGGTTAATTTATTTACTGAAAGTAGGTTACCCTTTAGTCTTGGTACAAACAGAACGTCTTCTAACATGTAGTCCTGTTTCCCAGGTTGCCTGATGATAACTTCACCGATTCCGTCAGATCTGATGACGCTGTTGTCTGCTAGCCGAATTTTTCTGTCTTCCTTCCTCATATTCTTTATGATGCTGCGGTTGTTCGTCATATGGCTTGTCGCTCCACTGTCGATAATCCAGTCCACCTTGGTGTCAGTCTTAACTCTGTCAACAGCTGCCCAAGCTACCTCACAATACTCTTGATCAGATTCTCCTGCTACCGTCGCGTGTTGTTTTTTCCAATCACCCTTTTTTCTATTTTTATTATTTGGGTTTTTCCAACATGACCTCGCTAAGTGTGACGTCTTACCGCATACATAACATTTTCTTTTATTAAATTTACCTGGATCCTGTGCCTTAAATGCGTTATTCTCTGCCTTAATTTCGTTTTGCTTATTCGACATTTCATCCTGAAGTCTAAAGCTGCGACGTATGTCCACCAATGAAGCTTTCGGAATGTTATCGAATTGCATCGCAATCGTATTATATTTTTCTGGAAGACCCCTTAGGACGGATATGACAACTTCATCTTGCTCTATCTCCGCACCTAAGGTTCTCGCCTGCTCCAATAGTTTTTCAGCTCTATCGAGGTAGGCGTCCCATGACTCCGTTTGAGACATGGTTAATCGAGCCATATCGTTCTTCACTTCGATCTTCCTGCGCGGCGTGTCCCCGTCGAATCGCTCTGTCATGGAGACCATTATTTGCTTACTTGTCTTGCATGTTAGGATCAGTCCGACTAAGGAGTCACTCATAGCACAAGTTATGATGGCTTGAGCTTCTGCATCCTAACTCCGGGTGGGTTTTTTCCAGAATTCCGTCCAATCCCTTCCCAGCGAGCACAGACTTAATTCTGAACCTCCAAGCAACGAAGTTACTTCCATTTAGAAGAGGTATTCTAATATTTTCGTTCATATTTTTTTTTTTTTTTTTTTTTTCAAGAATTTAAAACCACAAGATTTAACAATTCAAGATTAATAAATACTTTTACCAGATTATTTACTAAACCTCTGAGATTATTCAGTATTTACTGGGACCATAACCTCTGTTGGCACCTCGCAGTGGATTTGCCTTAACTACTCTGAACAAAATGCACCTCTTCAAGTTCTCAAACAAGACTCAATTTATTTGATACAAAAAACATTATTAATAATATTGACACAAAGTGATTTTATCAAGTTGAAATAAATTTACCCTAACAGATCAGGGATATGGAGGGATGCCATGAATTTGACTAAAGGATTAGGATGGTGATTTAAGGTTTCATGGAAATGTTTAGAACGGGTAGAAGCGAGGTCATGAACAAAAGGAATTTTTAGGTCGTGGTGAATTGTAAGGTTAGAAACGCATGGTGGGGAATTGGTGATTTTTCGAAGGATCTTTGATTGAAGGGATTGGAGTCTATAGGAATTTGAGAGCTTAGTGCAACCCCAGAGCTCAATTCCATAGGTCCAAATGGGTTTAAGGATTGTATTATAATTAAGGATTTTGTTATAAAGGGATAGGTGGGATCTTTGGTCAAGAAGTCGCAAGAGCAGTTTATATCGTCTGTTAGTGTCCGTACGTTTAGTTTTGGTGTGTTGAGCCCAAGTCAATCGTCGATCAAGGTGTAGTCCTAGATATCTTACGGAAGAGGATTGTGGGATCACTGCTTGGTTGAGGATGACTGGAGGACAAGTTGAATGTCTGAGAGTAAAAGTGACATGGACACTTTTCTGCTCATTAATTTTTATCCTCCATTTCCTCAACCAAGGTTCAAGAAGGATAAGGTGGTTTTGGATGTTGGTTGCTGCTATATTAGGGTCGTGGGAGGAGGAAAATATACATTTGTCATAAGCAAAGGTAGCTATTTGGGTACTTGGATGTTGGGGAATATCAGATGTATAAAAGGAGTACAGCAAAGGACCTAGAATACTTCCTTGAGGTACACCAGCAAGTATAGGACTCGTAGGTGAGCGAGAAGAGCCACAGCTTACACGGAAGTGTCTTTCATGGAGATTTGAGGATAAGGTAGTAGGTAAAGGGAAGGACGCCCATTAGTTTCCACAGAAGACCCTGGTGCCAAATCCTGTCAAAGGCCTGGGCCTCGTCTAGGAAGACACCAGTGCTGTACTGTTTCCGCTCAAGGGAGGACGAGATGGAGTCTACAATGCGATGACACTGTTGGATGGTGGAATGTTGAGAGCTATTGAAGGAATTGTGTCCGCCCGACCTAATTGAGGTTTTCTTTGGTTTCCCTCAATTTAATTTAATTTCAGGTTGGTCCGCTCTATAGCAAGTCCTCAGACTGTCTATGCAAAAATTCCCATATAATTATAATATTAAATAAAAGTAATAATAAATAATTAATATTATTACTCTATAAGATATTAATCTATACATATTCCGAAATTATCCAATATAGCCTTCCATAAAATATATAAAAAGCTCCAATCCTTGCAAAATATCAAAGCAATTAAAAAAGGCACAATATAACCCCACTCACAATAACATCATGGCTCCAGTATACACAAATAATTGTTTGTCACTTATGCCAATAAACAATAAAAATAACTTTCTAAAAAACATTACAATATCATCATTATTTAAGCAGATCAATGATAACTGATAAAATTAGTTCACTTTTCTCACACTACTAGCTTCTTCCCCCAGTTTCTCTGTTAGGCTCAACAATAGGGTACTTGTACCTTATATGAGTACCTAAAAGGAATTGATTTATCAAAAAATAAGTAACTGAAAAAATACACAAAGGACCACCTAAAAAAAGGAAAATAAAATGAAAACGATCAAATGATAAAATTGGTTTTACGAACGAGCATATATTAAATAATATAAAAACTATGGCCTTATGCCACGTGTATGTTGGATACCAGAAATTATTTGTACATAAATTGAAATTAACTGACCAAGATTAATTGTCTGTAATTTGTACCGACAAGCAAATACAGACAATAAATCTGATGAAGCTACAAATTAAGTTTCATTCACACACGTATTCATATACAAAATTAATAAGAGTTAAGTTTGTTCATCAAATTGTTACACTCTAAGACAATATATCATTCACACGGAAATTAAATTGACAATTATTTGATCCGACTTGGTGTGAATTAAAAATGCATCAAATTAAATATAAGCTGAAGGCCCTGAGATTAACTTTATTGAAAAATGTCGAAAATTAAGTTACATGTCTTAAATGATAGAACGTGCACGTGCCGGTAAGCTCCACGACCTGGTCGTAAGGGAGGGCTGGAAATCGTCTGCTCCATGCAAATAACGTCGCTGTGAAGCCTAAGCGGTGATGCCTTTCCGAACGAAAGTATGTCGAGGGAGGTTACATCTTACAGGTTATACCGATTTCCGATCCAACAACATTATTTGTTTACATCGTAACCTTACATAAATATAAAGTTGACGAAAGTGTTTAAGAGAAAAATTTAAAGAAATTGTATACTACTGGTGCCATTGTGATTAACATAAAATTATACAAAATTAAATAAGGTAAATATAAAACTTAAATTAATGTTGATCTCCTACACTCTCTACTTTGTTTAAGCCTTTTTTAGTTTCACTTTAGCAGAAATACTTCACAGCGGACAAAGAAGCTGTTCGAAGCTAATGCGTCGACATTCAGACATGCATAGTATCAAGTATCAAGCATTACATCAGCGGATCCAGCATTATACATTACTGAAACTATGTAAATAATGCGTTCATAATCAGATTACAAATTAAGTGTCAATATCGGGGGCGACCCTATTCTGCATAATGGCTATTATGCAAAATACTTTGCATAATTTGCATAATGGCTACTTCTGATCGTACGAAGTCGCTAAAACTTGGTACAATTATCTATTATACTATAAATAAGCAAATGCATCAACTTTTAGACAATTTTGACCCAAAAATTGGGCTCCAAAAAAATTCTAGCCATTTTAAAAGTAACTCCTACACCCAAGTACTATGGGTAATTTGTACTTCTAATGCGGCTAGGGTGCTAAAACGTTACCAAATTGTTTATTATAGGGTATAAACAACATCCAACAAGTTTCAGACCAATAGAGCCAAAATTTACGGCTTAGGCTCAATATTTGTATTTTGCATAACGGGGTAATTTTGCATAATCGGTACTTCTAACAATGCTACGGGGCTAAAACTTTGCAAAATTGATTATTATACTAAAAAATTAATATTCTGTAAGTTTTAGACCGATAGAGCCAAAATTTACGGCTTAGGCTCAATATTTGTATTTTGCATAACGGGGTAATTTTGCATAATCGGCACTTCTAACAATGCTACGGGGCTAAAACTTTAGTAAATTGTGTATTAAACTAAAAAATTAAAATTCTGTGTGTTTTAGACCGATGGAGCCAAAATTTACGGCTTAGGCTCAATATTTGTATTTTGCATAACGGGGTAATTTTGCATAATCGGTACTTCTAACAATGCTACTGGGCTAAAACTTTAGTAAATTGTGTATTAAACTAAAATATTAAAATTCTGTAAGTTTTAGACCGATAGAGCCAACATTTACGGCTTAGGCTCAATATTTGTATTTTGCATAACGGGGTAATTTTGCATAATCGCCACTTTTAACAATGCTACAGGGCTAAAACTTTGCAAAATTGATTATTATACTAAAAAATTAAAATTCTGTGTGTTTCAGACCGATAGAGCCAAAATTTACGGCTTAGGCTCAATATTTGTATTTTGCATAACGGGGTAATTTTGCATAATCGGTACTTCTAACAATGCTACGGGGCTAAAACTTTAGTAAATTGTTTAATAAACTAAAAAATTAAAATTCTGTAAGTTTTAGACCGATAGAGCCAAAATTTACGGCTTAGGCTCAATATTTGTATTTTGCATAACGGGGTAATTTTGCATAATCGCCACTTTTAACAATGCTACTGGGCTAAAACTTTAGTAAATTGTGTATTAAACTAAAAAATTAAAATTCTGAAAGTTTTAAACCGATAGAGCCAAAATTTACGGCTTAGGCTCAATATTTGTATTTTGCATAACGGGGTAATTTTGCATAATCGGTACTTCTAACAATGCTACGGGGCTAAAACTTTGCAAAATTGATTATTATACTAAAAAATTAAAATTCTGTGTGTTTCAGACCGATAGAGCCAAAATTTACGGCTTAGGCTCAATATTTGTATTTTGCATAACGGGGTAATTTTGCATAATCGGCACTTTTAACAATGCTACTGGGCTAAAACTTTAGTAAATTGTGTAATAAACTAAAAAATTAAAATTCTGAAAGTTTTAAACCGATAGAGCCAAAATTTACGGCTTAGGCTCAATATTTGTATTTTGCATAACGGGGTAATTTTGCATAATCGGTACTTCTAACAATGCTACTGGGCTAAAACTTTAGTAAATTGTGTATTAAACTAAAATATTAAAATTCTGTAAGTTTTAGACCGATAGAGCCAAAATTTACGGCTTAGGCTCAATATTTGTATTTTGCATAACGGGGTAATTTTGCATAATCGCCACTTTTAACAATGCTACTGGGCTAAAACTTTAGTAAATTGTGTATTAAACTAAAAAATTAAAATTCTGAAAGTTTTAAACCGATAGAGCCAAAATTTACGGCTTAGGCTCAATATTTGTATTTTGCATAACGGGGTAATTTTGCATAATCGGCACTTTTAACAATGCTACGGGGCTAAAACTTTGCAAAATTGATTATTATACTAAAAAATTAAAATTCTGTGTGTTTTAGACCGATGGAGCCAAAATTTACGGCTTAGGCTCAATATTTGTATTTTGCATAACGGGGTAATTTTGCATAATCGGTACTTCTAACAATGCTACTGGGCTAAAACTTTAGTAAATTGTGTATTAAACTAAAATATTAAAATTCTGTAAGTTTTAGACCGATAGAGCCAAAATTTACGGCTTAGGCTCAATATTTGTATTTTGCATAACGGGGTAATTTTGCATAATCGCCACTTTTAACAATGCTACTGGGCTAAAACTTTAGTAAATTGTGTATTAAACTAAAATATTAAAATTCTGTAAGTTTTAGACCGATAGAGCCAACATTTACGGCTTAGGCTCAATATTTGTATTTTGCATAACGGGGTAATTTTGCATAATCGCCACTTTTAACAATGCTACGGGGCTAAAACTTTGCAAAATTGATTATTATACTAAAAAATTAAAATTCTGTGTGTTTCAGACCGATAGAGCCAAAATTTACGGCTTAGGCTCAATATTTGTATTTTGCATAACGGGGTAATTTTGCATAATCGGTACTTCTAACAATGCTACGGGGCTAAAACTTTAGTAAATTGTTTAATAAACTAAAAAATTAAAATTCTGTAAGTTTTAGACCGATAGAGCCAAAATTTACGGCTTAGGCTCAATATTTGTATTTTGCATAACGGGGTAATTTTGCATAATCGCCACTTTTAACAATGCTACGGGGCTAAAACTTTGCAAAATTGATTATTATACTAAAAAATTAAAATTCTGTGTGTTTCAGACCGATAGAGCCAAAATTTACGGCTGAGGCTCAATATTTGTATTTTGCATAACGGGGTAATTTTGCATAATCGGTATTTCTAACAATGCTACGGGGCTAAAACTTTAGTAAATTGTGTAATAAACTAAAAAATTAAAATTCTGTGTGTTTCAGACCGATAGAGCCAAAATTTACGGCTTAGGCTCAATATTTGTATTTTGCATAACGGGGTAATTTTGCATAATCGGCACTTTTAACAATGCTACTGGGCTAAAACTTTAGTAAATTGTGTATTAAACTAAAAAATTAAAATTCTGAAAGTTTTAAACCGATAGAGCCAAAATTTACGGCTTAGGCTCAATATTTGTATTTTGCATAACGGGGTAATTTTGCATAATCGGCACTTTTAACAATGCTACGGGGCTAAAACTTTGCAAAATTGATTATTATACTAAAAAATTAAAATTCTGTGTGTTTTAGACCGATGGAGCCAAAATTTACGGCTTAGGCTCAATATTTGTATTTTGCATAACGGGGTAATTTTGCATAATCGGTACTTCTAACAATGCTACTGGGCTAAAACTTTAGTAAATTGTTTATTAAACTAAAAAATTAAAATTCGGTAAGTTTTAGATCGATAGAGCCAAAATTTACGGCTTAGGCTCAATATTAGTATTTTGCATAACGGGGTAATTTTGCATAATCGGTACTTCTAACAATGCTACGGGGCTAAAACTTTAGTAAATTGTTTAATAAACTAAAAAATTAAAATTCTGTAAGTTTTAGATCGATAGAGCCAAAATTTACGGCTTAGGCTCAGTATTAGTATTTTGCATAACGGGGTAATTTTGCATAATCGGAACTTCTAACAATGTTACTGGGCTAAAACTTTAGTAAATTGTTTAATAAACTAAAAAATTAAAATTCTGTAAGTTTTGGATCGATAGAGCCAAACTTTACGGCTTAGGCTCAATATTTGTATTTTGCATAACGGGGTAATTTTGCATAATCGGTACTTCTAACAATGCTACGGGGCTTAAACTTTAGTAAATTGTTTATTAAACTAAAAAGTTAAAATTCGGTAAGTTTTGGATCGATAGAGCCAAAATTTACGGCTTAGGCTCAATATTTGTATTTTGCATAACGGGGTAATTTTGCATAATCGGTACTTCTAACAATGCTACGGGGCTAAAACTTTAGTAAATTGTTTATTAAACTAAAAAATTAAAATTTTGTAAGTTTTGGATCGATAGAGCCAAATTTTACGGCTTAGGCTCAGTATTTGTATTTTGCATAACGGGGTAATTTTGTATAATCAGTACTTCTAACAATGCTACTGGGCTAAAACTTTAGTAAATTGTTTAATAAACTAAAAAATTAAAATTCTGTAAGTTTTGGATCGATAGAGCCAAATTTTACGGCTTAGGCTCAGTATTAGTATTTTGCATAACGGGGTAATTTTGTATAATCGGTACTTCTAACAATGCTACTGGGCTAAAACTTTAGTAAATTGTTTAATAAACTAAAAAATTAAAATTCGGTAAGTTTTGGATCGGTAGAGCCAAAATTAACGGCTTAGGCTCAATTTTAGTATTTTGCATAATTGAGTTTGTTGACTGGACTAGTGGTTTTGGTTTATTATTTTGAACTCTTGAAATTTCTTTTTTTTAGAATTGCAACAGAACTATTCTGTACTTGAATAAAAGCTAATTTAATGTGCTACAACTTCATTTCTTTTGACTTTTCTTGAAAGGGAGAGGTTTTATGACGATATTCGCCCCGAAGCGAGAGCTGTACTTCAATTTTCCATTTTTTGTAAAACACTGCCGATTTTTGAAGTGTAATATCTCGGGAACTATTTGATGTACAGAGTTGTCGTTTGACGTAAACTGAATCTTATTATCTTTACTACAACTTCATATGTCATGACTTTTTTGTAGGTTAACAGTTTTACACCGATATTCGCCCCGAAACGAGAGCACTACTTTCAATTTCAATTTTTTGAAAATAAACTTAATTTTTTATGTGGCATATCTCGGAAACTATTGGACGTACAGAGTTGCCGTTGGACTTAAATTGTAAATTTATTATACTGAAAAAAAGTATGGACAATTAACATCGAACAACGCATAGTTTACGGTAAATCCCAAAAAAGAGTTCTTTTGCCCCACTAATCCTACTTTATTTTTTATTACCTAACTGTGAGCGCTTTTAACTTAAAAACGGTCGGAGCTAGAAAAAATGTTTAAAGGCCTATTTTTATTGGCAATTTAATAAGAACAAATTTGTACATAATCATAATTCGCCTAATGTCAATACTTTTCAAGACATGTGGTAAGAAACAAAAAAAAATCAGCAATGGCCCGGGGGGGGGGGGGGGGGAGCAAGCTTCCTCCCCCAGCAAAATGATCTCCTATGTTGCCTGGACTATCAGTATTATTAGGTTTTTTTAAAAAAGTAAAAATGGGAGGGGGGCAGGGTTTTTTTTTAAAAAACCTGGGGGGGGGGGTTATCAAGCTATAAATCTTGGGAGGAGGGAAGTATTCAAAAGCGGGTGAAAGAATATAGAACACCCCTTTATTTTAGCTAGTACATTGTGATAAAGAAATCCAGTTTCCCCCCTATTTTCTTGAAGTGTTAAATTGTAAAAATTTTGAACGCATTTATCTCGAAAACGGTTTTAGTTAGGAAAAAAATGAAAAGGACTATTTTTGTTTAAAATCTAATTTAGAACAAATTGGTAAATAACTACAATTCGCCTAAAGGTAATACTTTACGAGATATTTGTGAAAAACCCAAAATGGCCCCTAAAACCCTCAATTGTAGGGGTCACTTGCCCCACCCTCGGGGACTTTTAGTACGTTATACTGTAGCGTCTTCCGATCATTTTAAGTTTTTTTTACAGAACTATATGATTTAATGTTTTTAAATCCCGTTTTTTGGTCTAATTTGACTGGACTAATGGTATTGCTCACGAGCTTACCGGAGGTAACGGAAGCTATGTTATCGTTCCGAAGAACGAAAAAAATTTAGGTCTTCGATTTGAAAAATTCGGAGGGAACATTTTTGGTTCCGTGTCGGTCTGTCGTTCAGTTGTTGGGAACCATCATAACTTAAAAACTACTAGTCCGATTTTAATGAAATTTGGATGGTAGATCATGATTAGCCTATTGATGGTCTCATATAAGTTTCAACATTCTGCGTTCATTTGTTTCTCTTCCACATGCGCACAAACATACATTTATTTATACCTATAGCTTCGAAAGTACTGATGTGATTTGTATGAAAATTTTATAGTTTATAGAAAGTAGCGTGCAGTAGCCCTACATTAATTTGAAGAAACACCAATATGCGTTACTAAAAAGAACACCAAAAAGTTACAGGAAATGTCTCACTGTCTTGCAGACTCGTATGCAAGCTTTTCATATAATCCATGCGTTGATATTAATACTTCAGAGCAAGGAGAGGATCTTGCAAGATCTAAGCCAGTAGTAAGAAATCAGGTTAGCAGCTTTTTAGAACTACATCTCCTTTTGCAAGGTTCGATGTATAATTGACTGAACCTGACACATGAAAGTAAAATAGATAATACAAAAAAACAAAACAATAAATACAAATAAATTGTATGAACATTTCTTATGCTACCTTACTGCAATATAAACATTTTATATTATTCAATGTATACATAAATATTATTTCCTAAATTCCCAAATAGTTATTTACGCAACCGCAATAAGGGAGAGAAGTATGTTTTCCTGCTCGAGGTTAAGTTTTCTACTGAGGCATCGCCGAAGTTTTTAGTTTAATAAACAATTTACTAAAGTTTTAGCCCAGTAGCATTGTTAGAAGTACCGATTATGCAAAATTACCCCGTTATGCAAAATACTAATATTGATCCTAAGCCGTAAATTTTGGCTCTATCGATCCAAAACTTACAGAATTTTTATTTTTTAGTTTAATAAACAATGTACTAAAGTTTTAGCCCAGTAGCAATGTTAGAAGTACTGATTATGCAAAATTACCCCGTTATGCAAAATACTAATATTGAGCCTAAGCCGTAAATTTTGGCTCTATCGATCTAAAACTTACTGAATTTTAATTTTTTAGTTTAATAAACAATTTACTAAAATTTTAGCCCCGTAGCATTGTTAGAAGTAAGGATTATGCAAAATTACCCCGTTATGCAAAATAAAAATATTGAGCCTAAGCCGTAAATTTTGGCTCCATCGGTCTAAAACACACAGAATTTTAATTTTTTAGTATAATAATCAATTTTGCAAAAGTTTTGGCCACGTAGCATTGTTAAAAGTGCCGATTATGCAAAATTACCCCGTTATGCAAAATACAAATATTGAGCCTAAGCCGTAAATTTTGGCTCTATCGGTTTAAAACTTTCAGAATTTTAATTTTTTAGTTTAATACACAATTTACTAAAGTTTTAGCCCAGTAGCATTGTTAAAAGTGCCGATTATGCAAAATTACCCCGTTATGCAAAATACAAATATTGAGCCTAAGCCGTAAATTTTGGCTCTATCGGTCTGAAACACACAGAATTTTAATTTTTTAGTTTATTACACAATTTACTAAAGTTTTAGCCCCGTAGCATTGTTAGAAGTACCGATTATGCAAAATTACCCCGTTATGCAAAATACAAATATTGAGCCTAAGCCGTAAATTTTGGCTCTATCGGTCTGAAATACACAGAATTTTAATTTTTTAGTATAATAATCAATTTTGCAAAGTTTTAGCCCCGTAGCATTGTTAAAAGTGGCG
Organism: Gerris lacustris; assembly: GCA_951217055.1. Taxonomy (NCBI): domain Eukaryota; kingdom Metazoa; phylum Arthropoda; class Insecta; order Hemiptera; family Gerridae; genus Gerris; species Gerris lacustris. The sequence goes on from OX578278.1 coordinate 38,898,108, forward strand.
ATTATGCAAAATTACCCCGTTATGCAAAATACAAATATTGAGCCTAAGCCGTAAATTTTGGCTCTATCGGTTTAAAACTTTCAGAATTTTAATTTTTTAGTTTATTACACAATTTACTAAAGTTTTAGCCCAGTAGCATTGTTAAAAGTGCCGATTATGCAAAATTACCCCGTTATGCAAAATACAAATATTGAGCCTAAGCCGTAAATTTTGGCTCTATCGGTCTGAAACACACAGAATTTTAATTTTTTAGTTTATTACACAATTTACTAAAGTTTTAGCCCCGTAGCATTGTTAGAAGTACCGATTATGCAAAATTACCCCGTTATGCAAAATACAAATACTGAGCCTAAGCCGTAAATTTTGGCTCTATCGGTCTGAAACACACTGAATTTTAATTTTTTAGTATAATAATCAATTTTGCAAAGTTTTAGCCCCGTAGCATTGTTAAAAGTGGCGATTATGCAAAATTACCCCGTTATGCAAAATACAAATATTGAGCCTAAGCCGTAAATTTTGGCTCTATCGGTCTGAAACACACTGAATTTTAATTTTTTAGTTTAATACACAATTTACTAAAGTTTTAGCCCAGTAGCATTGTTAGAAGTACCGATTATGCAAAATTACCCCGTTATGCAAAATACAAATATTGAGCCTAAGCCGTAAATTTTGGCTCCATCGGTCTAAAACACACAGAATTTTAATTTTTTAGTATAATAATCAATTTTGCAAAGTTTTAGCCCCGTAGCATTGTTAAAAGTGCCGATTATGCAAAATTACCCCGTTATGCAAAATACAAATATTGAGCCTAAGCCGTAAATTTTGGCTCTATCGGTCTGAAACACACAGAATTTTAATTTTTTAGTATAATAATCAATTTTGCAAAGTTTTAGCCCCGTAGCATTGTTAAAAGTGGCGATTATGCAAAATTACCCCGTTATGCAAAATACAAATATTGAGCCTAAGCCGTAAATGTTGGCTCTATCGGTCTAAAACTTACAGAATTTTAATATTTTAGTTTAATACACAATTTACTAAAGTTTTAGCCCAGTAGCATTGTTAGAAGTACCGATTATGCAAAATTACCCCGTTATGCAAAATACAAATATTGAGCCTAAGCCGTAAATTTTGGCTCCATCGGTCTAAAACACACAGAATTTTAATTTTTTTGTTTAATACACAATTTACTAAAGTTTTAGCCCCGTAGCATTGTTAGAAGTACCGATTATGCAAAATTACCCCGTTATGCAAAATACAAATATTGAGCCTAAGCCGTAAATTTTGGCTCTATTGGTCTGAAACTTGTTGGATGTTGTTTATACCCTATAATAAACAATTTGGTAACGTTTTAGCACCCTAGCCGCATTAGAAGTACAAATTACCCATAGTACTTGGGTGTAGGAGTTACTTTTAAAATGGCTAGAATTTTTTTGGAGCCCAATTTTTGGGTCAAAATTGTCTAAAAGTTGATGCATTTGCTTATTTATAGTATAATAGATAATTGTACCAAGTTTTAGCGACTTCGTACGATCAGAAGTAGCCATTATGCAAATTATGCAAAGTATTTTGCATAATAGCCATTATGCAGAATAGGGTCGCCCCAATATCGGTCTGCATCAAACATTAACAAATTGTTGTTGTTTCTTCAATAAATTGAACAATTAACGACCAAAACAACATTTTTTTCACAATAAGCGATTATTGTTTTTTTTTTTTTTAATTTTAACCACCATGATTAGATGCCAAAAAAGTAGAAACGACTTAAAACTGAATGAAAACAATATGTTATTAAATGTAATACTCTTAAAAGATTATGATACCTATTTTACATAGTTTTCTCAAAAGGTATATTTTTTCTGATTCCTTTTTGTAAAAGAAAGCATTAAAAAATTGGCAATTTTCCTAGCACCCAACCAAGGAAAAAGTAATACACACATAGGCCCAATCTCCTAGCGAAGAAAAAAAAGGTTTTATCTTGTAAATCGTATTAAAAAAAGGATAGAAATACTGGAAAATTATAGAAAAGTCAGTTCCGAGCTTCGAATTTGGGAGTTTCATGAGTAGAAATACAAAAAAACTCCGGATTTGAGAATTTTCCAAAAAGCAGCCAAAGGTAGGAGGCTTAGAAAGAAGGGAAAAAGAATAAAATTATTGAAAATAGCGCCTCGTTACTTTTTTTTGGCTCGAAGTTAAGTGGAAAGTAGGGCTCCTTAAATTTTATGTAGAAAGAAAGAAAGCATTGTAAACTATGGAAATTATCAAGTAAATCGGGAAAATTTACTCTTTCCTTTAAACTTGATACCGGTTTCTTTTTTGTTAAAACTGTTTATTTATTTAAACTTTTTATCCGTGTCTTTTTGTTTGCAAATATATATATATATATATATATATATATATATATATATATATATATATATATATATATATATATATATATATATATAATATATATATATATAAATACTTGTTTATCTATCAAATTAATTTTTTTAGACGAAGATACTATTTCATGGCAACTTTGTTTTTTTTTTTACAAGGAATTCGTTTAAATTAATAACAACTAAGCTGTAAATGAACAATAAATTATAATTTAAAAAATCGGTCCAAAAGTCAAAATAGTATTTACCCTTCAAGATGCATGTCGTTGGAAAGCTCTTTAAGAGAACAGTAATTGTTGTTATGTAAACTTTTGTCATATTTTCATATAAGAGGGGGGTAAAATGGAAAATGGGTATTTTTGACCCTAAATTGTCAAAATTTGACCTTTATAGTAAGTAGTGAGGTTTGTTTCCTTGTAAGTGAATTTTATTGACTGTAGGGTCTATAGGAAACAATTAAAAAGCTCACTTTTGCAATATTTCGACCCCTCTTTGGGTCATCTTCAAGAATTTGACCCCTAAATTGTCCGTTGGCCAAGAATTCTGCCAACGAACTTATCCTTTCTTTTAATATTATTGACATTTCAAAATTTGTTTGGATTTTTTAAGTGCATCCTAGCGTGAGATATCGTTATAAAAACTACAAATTATAGTTTGTTATTGACGGTTACATTGAGCGTTTTAAAGATATTTTCGTTAACATAATTAGAATAAAATGTTAAACGTTGTGTACCGTCTTATTTTTCTTAAAAACAATTGTCCGTTATAACTCGTAATTAACTTTCTTAAATACGAGTACATATTTAATTTGTCCAATGTATTCCATAAACTAACAAATTCAAAACTATGAAGTAATTATGTCCAAATTTACCATAAACATAACTATTCAGGTGGGGAAACGAACCCAACCTCTCACTCTTTGCGATGATATCTATTTATCAGAAACTAAACAGTTAGATTCGTATTTAATAGGAATATATTTGAAATTTTTAAATACAAATCGTCGGAACCTTTTTTGAGGAATCATTTTTTTACTTTTCTTTTTTAGAGTTTTGGAAAATTAGCGCCACTAAATTTAAGTTAAACATTAATATCTCGATTTCGTCAAGGGGTATGACTTTTCTAAACTTGTATACCAAATCTCATCGAAATCGTTCCAGTAGTTTAGTCTCCACACCCCACACGTATGCAAAGACTACTGATGCAATTTATTAAAAATATCTGTTTTGGACTCAGAAGAATTGTTTGCCATCACAATACTTTCTCTCAATGTATACTACGTATAAGAGAATATAAAAACACTACAATCCTTATTACTTATTACTCTTTCTACTATTTTTCCTTTGTTTATCAGTTATGACAATTTTTATTTAGTCTTTAATTTATTTGTCAGCAATTTTTTGGAGGCGTTTAGGAACCGAGATCAAAGATGTGATTTGCCACAGACAGCCGTACTTTATTCGACACACAAAAAAAACCATATCCTTATTCAATTTTTAAGTTTTTGGTAGTTTTCATACTACGGAAAGTTAAATTTTAATTTAAATCAAATTATAATTATTATTAACTACGGGAAACAGACAGTGAAAAATACACTCCTGTGCCGGGATCCCGGCACAGGAGTGTATTTTTCACTGTCTGTTTCCCGTAGTTAATAATAATTATAATTTGATTTAAATTAAAATTTAACTTTCCGTAGTATGAAAACTACCAAAAACTTAAAAATTGAATTTCGAATTGATTGTACAAGGTACAGGTACTAATTGAGTACTTTATAATTATAAGCGTTAATTCTTGATTTAGTTCTAATGTCATAAAATTTGACTGTCTAAATGTATATGAATATTGAAAGCTTGGATTCGGGACTAGTTATCGATTACGGTAGTGAAAAATCATTCTCCTGCGTAGCTTAGATGGAAGAGCGCTATACTGGAAATATAGAGGCCCGTGGTTCATATCCCGGCACAGGAGTGTATTTTTCACTGTCTGTTTCCCGTAGTTAATAATAATTATAATTTGATTTAAACATATCCTTATTATATATAACCTATGTTTTTATTTGGTTAAAAAAAATGTGAAATTTGGCTTTACGGCTTAGAGAGACGAAACCGAATCAAGTTATCTTCTTTGGCGCTTGGCTCCGAATCGAATAGACAAATCACGGGACGCCAGTCAAAAAAAGTGGAGATTCGTCTCTCCAAGCCCGTCAAAATGAGCATAATTTGGCGATACATTTGAATTTTAGACACAAAAAACCATGGCTTATCCATGTATTCTTTGGTCGAAAAAAAAAAAACGGTTTAGTATATGGCTTATTTTGACGGGCTTGGAGAGACAAACCCGAATCAAGTCATCTTCTTTGGCGCTTGGTTCCAGATCGCCTGATATTAGACAAGATATGGGATGCCATTAAAAAAAATTGGCTTATTTTGTCGGGCTTAAAGAGGCGATGATAAATCAAGTCTCCTCTATTGGTGCTTGGCTTTCACGTGTTATTTAACTAAATAGGCAAGCCACTCTTTAAATACTCATAACAGCAAGGGTAGCGTGAGGTGCGTGTCTGCCACAGAAAGAAACTACTTTAGGAGGCGTTCAAGGACCGAGATGGAAGATGTAAATAGTGTTTCAAATTCGTCTCTTTAATCCAATCAGTAAGAAACCGAAATCAGTCATCTTTTTTGGTGCTAGGCTATGGATCGCCTGATTTTAGACAAAATATTTGACGCTAGTTAGAGAAAAAGTGGTAAAGAATTACTTATTTTGTCGGGCTTAATGAGCTGATATTAAATCCAGTCTTCGTTTTTAGTGTTTGGCTTTGGTTCACCTTTTAGTAGACTAAATAAGCACACCACTCCTCAAATACTTATAATAGCAAGGGTAGCGTGAGGCTCATGTCTTTACCCTAGAAAAACGACTGTAAACTGTAAGAGGTGTTTGGACTTTTATTTTAAACTCTGAAAATGATTTATAAAACAAAAATAAAAAATTAAAGAAGAAATTTAGAGAGAATAGTATGTTTTTTTTTTACCGAAAAGCAAGAATATATATATATATATATATATATATATATATATATATATATATATATATATATATATATATATATATATATAGAGCGAGAGAGAGAGATATATATACATTTTATTTTCTGTAATAGTTTCCAAAAAAAGTAATATGGTTAGTTTAAGTTTTTTACTTTTTTTATTTGGTATTTGAAAATAAATAGAGGTAGATAGATCTGTTATAGAATTTGGTTCTTATTTCCAGTTGGTTGGTTTGATGTTGGGAAGTGAGTAAAGGCAGAGTAATGGGTGTACTGGGGGTTGCTGTACGACTGGGGGAGGTTGTACGACGAGCAGCAGGGTTTACCTACTTTAATGCTTGCCAAGGTGTGAAGGGAAACCCCCTGGTACGGGGTATTAGCTTCTCCCTCAACCTTGGACCAACACAGGGCCAGCTTTTACGGCCGACAAACAAGAAATTACGGCTTAGCCTCGGTGCGGAAATACTTGGCTTTACCTTGTGTAAAGTCTGGATCGGAAGAAACGGCCGTGAGAAGCTTGACTTACAAATAGACGACAACCGAGTCCGCCCTAAAAACTCCTTGCTTCTCTTTAATAACAACCAATAAACTCTACAACCAAAAACACTCAACTTAGAATTACGAATAAAAATAACCTCCTTTTATTTTTCTTTTTACATTACTTACCAAAAGGAAAAAGTTTTATTTTAAAGATATTGGAAAGAAAATGATTCAGTTGAAGTCGCTCGCAATAATTTTACCTAATAAAAAATGTACTAATTCGATAGCTACCATATTATATCTAGTAAGTAGAATTTCCAATAGATCGTCATAAAATAATCTTGTTTTCAAGTAAAACAGGTCAACATTTTTAGCGATGAAATGTCGAAGTTTTTAATATGATCAATTTTTTTATGTTTTGTTGTTGCAAGTCCAGATTCTGCATTTTCTCTTCTAGTATGATAAGTAGTAAACTACTGTCTCTCTGCTATAACCTCACTAAGTCGAAAGTAATGTGTATTACTGTCGAAGTTTGTTTTTAAACCAACTACAAGCGGTCATCATCAGAAGATTAAATCAAGTAGAACTAGGAATCATCTGGGCAGAGCTGAGAACATGACTGGTCAAAAATTACTTTACTTTAGTCTAAGTATCGGTCGGCCAAGCACGACCGACCATTCCAAAGTCAAGAACAACCCCGTACTTGCGTTCACTGGGCCCCCGACCAACTTACCCAAGTTCGTCCGAGAGAGCTGACTTTTCAAAATTTTGGGTTCTGTCGTACATATTGCCGACCTACACTATTTTGTTTTCAGTATCATTATAAATAGCGAATACCTTATTTCAATCGTTTAGGACTGGTGAACAGATGGGGTGATAAAATTATCACCTTGCATGCAATTTAAAGTAGCCGGTCAAAAAATAGGAAGGTATTGGATATGAATTGGAGATAGAAAGATAGATCCCTGTATTTAAATATATGATCTATATATCTACCTGTTCAGTTGAGTACTTCCTGCAGTGTTTCCTTCTCTGTAGATAAGTCTTTGTGCGGGTAATTAAAATGGTAAGCCAGTTGGAGACGATGATCCCGGACGGGATGTAGTAGGACTTTAAATCTCTTAAGAATTAATCTTACTCTGGACAAATATTTAAAGCAGGCAGAGGGAGAGGGTGGCCGTGGTGTCCGTCGAGGAGAGCGGTCGGCTCTCAATCAGTCAAGATAAGTAGCATCGGGCGTGGTTAATAGCAGGATGGCCGTACACCAGACAACAGCAGACAGCTCTGGGTCCGATTCCCAGACCGGGCCCACCACATATTGTTAACCCAGCATTGTTAAAACAAATAGAGAGCCGCTTAAAAGAGTAGCGCCACCTGGTTTCGGTCTAAAACCCAAGATCTGCACTCTTGGATCGATATAAAATCGAAATTTGAAACATGGTTAACGACCAAAGACTCCATACAAATGAGAGCAATTTGGTTTCTAACCAGGGTTTGTTCAATGGACATCCCTGGCCTGCGTGGCCTGCGTGTTCGGGTGTAAAAGCCCTCCGGAAAAACGCGGAGAGGTGAGGTACCTACGTGTGCGTCCCACTAGAAGATATGGCAGGCTGACTAAGGGGGTATGGCCTGACGCAACGAAGTCCCCTTTTGACAGTTTTGGAAAACTGCCCTTAGGATGGCATATTAGACACCAAATATAAACATACATGTACATACAGGGGCTATAGGAATTAAAAATTTATAAAACTTAAAGTAATACAGATAATTAAATAAAAAGTTGAATCCACCAGAGACGAAATTTCTCCTTCATTCCCAATAATTGTTTATGGAGATTATTTTTTTGTTTTTCTTTCTTCTAGTTCAGGGCTAACCTAGTTCTCCCTTTTCTCTGCTGCCTGCGTTTAATGAGGTATAAGCATTCTAAAAAATGCAAATCCAAGATCTTTACAAAAATGATATCATGGGGGCAAGAATAGCGACTGTAGGATCTGTTTGGTTGGACATACGGGGCCGCAGTGGACAGGGGTCGGCCGACCTGGTCAGGTGTTAGTATGGATCCTATAATTGGACAGGCAATTCAATGAAGTTTACTTTTGTACAGGTTCTCTAAAAGTGCGACTTTTTCAAACTGTAAGGGAAGAAGTGGAAACATTTTTGAAGAATGTATTACTTTTACGAGGTAGCAAAGTTGAAATTCGGATTCAGCACCTCAAAATACATAAACAACCAAAAAGAAAATAACTACTGCATTCCCCCCCCCCCCCTCCAGACTACCCTTTGACTGGACTATTAAACTTTTCTAGTGTTTTAAATTTATATTAGTAAATCATCGTTAAAACTGGTACTAGGGCTGAGTTGACCATGGTTACAATATACTTTTCACTTTGTTGATTGCTATTTTCATTTTATAACAAGTCAGTTTTGTAAATGTTAAACTGATGTTCTCTTAGTAACCACTATTACCTATATATACCATAAACGTTAAGAGTAAAAATGTATGTAAAAAATATCTTAAACCACGTTTTCAGCATTCAAATTTTAAACATTTTTGGACTTCCCGTGAGGTTGGGAGTATGGGATGCCCACCAAACCTCCCGGTATGACCCCCTTGGAAGTCAACCTCGGAGCCGCCCTTGACTTGAAGCCACTTCATTACTGCTATTTCACTTGTTTTAGCTCTATCATTGATATATGTGGTCATTGAAATCTTGTCAAAAGTCGACTAGTGTAATATCAATATTTTATAACCTGGCTTTATTACTTAGGTGGGCCCATAGAACAAACCCGGGTTAGGGACCGAAATCTTCACTTTTTTGTGGGGACCGAAATCTTCACTTTTTTGTGAAGATTTGGTCGGTAACCATGAGTCCCCTCCTGATTGTATTACAACCAGGTGTGTCATCATCATGGTTTCCAGGCCGAAATCTGGTGGCGCCACTCTTTCGAGGAGCTTCCGATTTATTTAAACAATGCTGGGTTGACATTGAGCGGGGGCCCAGTCCGGGGATCGAACCCAGAGCTGTAGTCAGAAGCGTTCACCCATCCATCTACTGACCCTGCTCGAGGCTGCTTAACTTGCGTCATCACACGGCAAGCGCGCTAGCCTCAGAGCCACCCAGGCCTAATTTTTTTAACCTGTTTAATAATAATTCGAATAATATTAATATCAATAAATAAATCTATTTTCAACACTAAATACTCTGGTGACAAACAGGAGAACGAGAAGCAAGAGCAGTGCTACTGCTTATGACAGTTTTGAATGAACTGTGTTTTCATGAGATTTCATGAATATTCAATACAATTTGATACCATAAAAACCGTATTGACCTTGAACTCCAAACATTTTGAAAACGTAGCTCTAATTTAAGATTTAAATATTTATTGGTACGTGTTTACGATTTCAAAGAATGAGAGTATGAAAGCTGATATTTATGGATGCATAATTTACCAAGTGCTGTCGCGTTCATATGTAGGACCTAAGTATTATGGGTTCTGATCTTGAAGGAGTGAGATTTCTAAATGAAAAGGAATAGTTGAAGGAGTTTGTCAGGAAGCTGTAATGAATACATCGTCCAGGTTTAGGGAATTCGACCTCTTGCCCGAAGCTTCAAAACCTCCTCAATTAGTGGTGTCGGTTTCAAACCGAAATCCCTTTTCCACGGTTTGAAAACCGTAAACCGATCGATAAGTTCCGGGTGTATTGGTACTGAGAGAGCGGGATAACACCACGCCGGATCCGTCCAGACCAGAGGCTTATGTGCAAATTCTACTTACCCCCTTCCCCATTCCACATGGAGGTTTAGTGGAGCCGCAGGATTAAGGGTATGGGGTAGAAGGGTTTTAATGAGTGCTTCCCAGGATCTGCCTGGCAATGCGTGAAATAGCTACCTTACCCTCCCTCCAGGTCCGCTCACCCCATTCGATAATTTATTGTCTATCTCCTAATAGCCTAACCTCCTACCCCTTTTACCTATAGTAATTGGACCTGTCTGAATTTAGTACCGGTGTGTGTGAATCCTTGGTCTGAATATATCGGGTCGATTTGTGCGACGGTGTGGAGAGAAATCGCTGGAAAAAGTCTCCATGTCCAAATGCTTTCGCATCTCCGCTTTCCAAGATTCACAGGCAAGGTATAATAACTCTACCTAGATTGTTGTTTAAACTTTTTCTCACCCCCGGCCCCGAGATAAAGAGCGGGAGAAGGGTTTGGCAGCGGTAGCTTAATCAAACAAAGTTCATTAATCATTAGTTAGGCAAGTCAGAGGGTCCGAGGTCGATATGGATTTCCAGTCGATTAGACGTAACCCGTTAGTTTTTATTTAGACTAAACAACAAATTGCATCTGGATTCTTCAATCGATTCGTTGTACCTTTAGATTTCACTACGAAGTTAAATCTATTTGGTCATTTTAATATTCGACATTTTGTTTAATAACATTAATTTTGTAAAATGAGGACATACCTAACAATATACACATAACGATTCATCTACCGATTTAAAAGAGTTACTCGTTAGGGTTGGCCCCAAATAAATATTAGGATACACTAAAGAATAACTCATGCATTTTAGTAATTAGTAATAGATCTTGAGCTTATTTATTTTATTTTTTTTATCATATATATATATATATATATATATATATATATATATATATATATACTAGCTGAATACCCGTGCTTCGCTACGGGGTGTTTTATTTTCAATTTAATGGATTTATAGCCCCCCCCCTCCCCGTGTCATTTTACATCCCTTGGTTGAAATTGGAATTATCTTTAATTAATATACATGCTTACATCCAAAATAAGAGCTCTTTCTCAAGTATTAACTTCCTAACTTTTGAAGATCGGTCTGGGCTCAATTCCCCTTCTTTTCTTACTCTGTCCTTATGTTCCCCTTAGGGATAAAAATAATAATAATAAAAAAAAAAAAATAAATAAAATAAATGAATAAATACAAAATTTTAGCCCAATCGGATAAATGTAGACACAACAATTATTAGTTTTTTATACATAGATTTAGATATATTTTTCCATTTTACCCCCCTAAATGTATATAACAATAATTGTACAGCACTCTTAAAGAGCTTTTCAACGGTATGCATCGTGAAAGGTTTTCATTACTTTGACATTTGTACCCCGTACCCCTGTGTACCAAAATCAAAATTTCGAAAATGCATGAAGTCAGTGACCTTCCCCTTTTCCCCTTGCTTTGAAGGTCAAGTGTGCAAATTTTCATTGGAATCGGAATAAAACGGTAGATTTGAATAAAGAACACACACACACCCGCCCGTTCGCGCGCGCGCGCACACACACTTACGTTGACATTTCCTTTTTACCCCTCTCCTAAATGAAAATAATGACAAAATCGTACATTATAATTACTTTTCTCTTAAAGAGCCTTTCAACGATATACATCATAAAGGGTACCTATATCAATTACTTTGACTTCTGTACCCCGTACTCCTGTGTACCAACATTTTATCTTTATAATCTCATGTAAGCAGTACACTCATAAACACTTCATTTATATAAGACAAAAGACACACATAGACACTCTTCATTTATATAAGATGTAGTTGTACATATTTTTCCATTTTACCCCCTCCTAAATGAAAGTATGACAAAACTGTACATAACAACAATTACTGTACTTTTAAAGAGCTTTTCAACGATATGCATCATTAAAAGTATTCATTACTTTGACATTTGTACCCCGTACCCCTGGGTACAAAAATAAAAATTTCGCAAAATCCTTTCTTAGTGGATGCCTGTGATATGAACCGAGTATATCCTCAAAATTTCGAGTCTCTCGGTTAAGCAGATTTGGCTGTGCGTTGATTCTATGTCAGTCAGTCAGTCAATCAGGACATTGCCACTTAAATTATAGATATATATATATATATATATATATATATATATATATATATATATATATATATATATATATATATATATATATATTTTTTTTTTTTTTAACCATATTTATTCTGCCCGTGGCCACGGCTAGTATATAATATATTAAGAACTATATATATATATTTATATATAATAACGAAGGATTGTATCAACAATAGTGAATATACGAGTATAGAAAAATAAGTGACTGATAAATAGTGTCACGCTCAAAAGATCGAAAGATCACCAGATCAAAGATTGTCCAGTATAATTTCATTAGATCAATTATTTGTTGCTTTGTTTTGAATATTTGCAACACGCAAATAAATCAAGATTTGACAGCTTTGAAATTGTATGAGTAAACTCCATATATACTCGTATATATATTACATAAGCTTATAACGGACGTTTAACACATCGCATGAAAGAAAAAGTTCACTAAAACATTATGATAGTTATCTGACATGCCCTTTATAATAACAAAGACTATTTAGTTAAACCGTATGAATGAATTAAATATACATATACTCAAACAAAGACAATAATTTCATAAATTATTTCTGTGACTTTTATTTATTTATTTATTGTTTTATTAGGGTGTCAGACAACTAGGTCCTATACACCAATCTGTGACTTTTATTTGATAAATAATAAATTATATTGTATTACATAGTTTCTTCCTCCCATAAAAAGATTAGAGGAACTGATGTGGGCTAAACATATCGTTTTATTCCTTCACTGATGATAATCAGAGTGGTAGAAATCAGTTTTCATAAAACATTTGCAACTAAGAAAATCAGCTAATAGTTTTAAATGACTTTTATTTAGTAAGAGGGTATTAATAATTGTTAAAGTATTATTTATTGTTTTTTAAGTACAGTATTAAGGTATTCTGTAAGTAATATTTGATTAAGTGTTGTTAGTACAGTAAAAATGTTATTTGAGCATTATTTAATTGTAGTTTAGTATCTTAAGTAACTTCTAACTATTATAAATATTGTTCAATAATTTTAAGTTTTCCTTAAGTATTGTTTAACTACTGTATATGTACCTACTGTTTAATAATTGTAAATATCTTTTAGGTAAAATTTAAGTGCTGTTTCCTATACAGTTAGTATCGTTTAACTGCTTTATAAGTATAATTGCTTAATACTGTCTCTTTTAGGTAATGTTGATTGTGTTTTTTACTTTACTTTTTTCTTTTTATTTCTAGAAAAATGAACTTAAACGGATTTTATTTAAAGATAACATTCTTGGTAACTTCGATTAGTAATAATATTAGTGGAACTATTGTAAAATATTACTTTGATTTGTTGGGTGTCAAAGAATTCCATTCATTTTACTGCAATGAACAAGGTAAATATTAAAATAAAAGTCGTGCATTGGTTTCTGACATAATGTAGACTAATCTCGCTTTACTATTATATTTAATTAACTTTATTTCTTCCACACCATCAGTGCTGGCGTTATAGAGGCCGAAAGATTCTTTAAAAATAAGAAACAGTTAAACTGCGACAGGCTATTTCCTATAATACTTTGTGATAACCTCAAATGATGCTTCTAATTCTGTCATTAAAATAATAATCAATATATAATGATCAATAATAATAATTAATAACTGAACCTGTTCTTTAAAATAAAAATAAAATTTAATTATGTAAAATGATCACGTACATGGTAATACAATATACAGAAAATTCCACACATCTAAAGATGTGAGCCTCAAGGCACGAATAATTATTTCAACGTCTCTAAAAGTATTCAGTTTTCATGGCAGACCTTTTCCACAAGAGTCGATAAACTTCCATTAAATTCAGTTACACAACATTTAATAATGACTGATTTTTAATTAATTCTCTAATATGGTTCCAACAAATTTCGATTAAAACATTCTCAAATATAACCCATTTAAATACAAATCTAACCATATAAGTCGTTTTCCCGCGACAAATAGCTATAATTGGTCAGTTTCGATTCTCTACCGGGGAGAAATTGTTGTAGCAAATTTTGATAAAGTGTTCAATAATTATTAAATGTAACCATGAAAATCCAAACAAAAAAAATCTCAAGCGTAAAAACTGTCGGAGTTCTGCGTTAATTTTTTTTAATCAAAATATATTTTTTTAATTTGTTAATAACTTTGGTTCTACTCAATATGTTTCGATGAAATCTAGCCTACAACTGCTACAAGTAATTATGTAGTTCTATATGAGAAGTATAAAATCTGTCCTAGGATAGATTTTTAAATTTTTTATAGTTATACGTTAATGATTATATATTCTAAGTTGTTCCACTCCAATAAAACAAACAATGATATTTGATATTTTGTTTATTTATTAAATATATTAATTATATATTCACTTGCCTAGATGCACTAAATGAATTAACGTCAGGCATGATTTATAATGAATCACAGCTCACCTCTCACAGGTATTTGAAAGACGGTTTTAATGAGTCGTTCAAAGGCATGAATAGAGGATCAGCTTTCATAGATCTGTCTTGTTCACAGGGAAGAAATCTGTTCTTAATTGTAAGTTTTAATAATAATAATATTATATATATATATATATATATATATATATATATATATATATATATATATATATATATATATATATATATATATATATATATATATAATATACATGGGGTTATATATAAGTTAGATTTTTTTATATTCTGGAGGTTAAGTAAGTTTGTAATCATTTTTATTTTTAAATCAAATTATAATTATTATTAACTTCGGGAATCAGACAGAGAAAAATTACTACCAAAATCGTAAAATATGAATTTTAATTTTTGATTTATTATTTCTACACTGTTTTTTCTTTTTTTAATTATTATTATTTTTTTAATTATCTTATTATTTTTTAAATACAATTCTAGAGTTTTTAAGGTGGAATAGTTTATTGCATGAAAACTTTCACCTAGGCTCCTGAGCAGTAAATGTGCTCTATGGAATGAATAATTCAATTTTAATCTCTGGTCCTATAATGTTTCTTCAAAATAGCTCCTTGCCTTACAAAACATTTAATTACTGCATTTATATTATACTATAGTTACATATTCTTTTATTGTGCTCTTTTATTATGATTTAGAGTTCTAAGTTAAATTACCTGAGAAGTTTTCAACCATGGTTATTGTGGTCATCAAGTTTAGATGAAGCCAATCATCTTCTCAGTAAATCTTCGTTGGGTGTTGAGAGCCGAGTTCTCCTGGTCATCGGCTCTAATTTAAATTTGGATTCAGAACACCGATTCTTCAGCATCTTTAAGTATCATCCAAGAAGAGATGAATTAGTCGTACGCCAAATCTTCAGCTTTCTCGATCCAACACTAAAGAATCCTGAGAAGATAGATTTTAATGGCCACAATCTTAGTGTCATCATAGTGGTTAGTCAATTTTAATTAAGTTAATTTTTTGGAACAAGATTATAACATGGAGGGATAGAATAATGAATTAGTGACACCATTTATAAACCAAAAGGGTTCAAATCCAGGCAAAATAAATATGTAGGGCATGCGCAATAAACAAGTAACAAAACGCTGAGTCAAAGAGTAGCTAACTTAATAAGACTAAAGATATGCTTTGATAGGTGGTAAAGCTGATGATAGGAGAATCGTCTGCTCCCAAAACCGATGTTATTTAAAATCAATTTATTTTTTAAATCATAATAATATGTGTTGGGTTCTAATCCAGGCTAAATATGTCGTGTTAGAGCGCAACTAACACAATCTGTCCTTTTCAAGAATAACCACAGATAAGGATAATGCAACACGTCGGACACGTAAACGTCGGACACGTAAACGTTACTGACAGACAGACAAAATGCATAATTTGTTAAATGTAAGAAGCTTCAATTAAAGCAAATTACGTTTGCTACAACATCTCTCCCTATGACTTTACCCGTAAAATGAGTATTTTCCTCGATTTCGGGGTCGATAGTTGACCGAATCTTAAAATTTCACTTTTTTTTTGGAAAAAATTGCCAATTTTTGAAGGGCTGTATCTTGGTAACTATTGTTCGTACATAGCTGGTTCTGACCTTAACTTGTAGGAAATTTACTCTACTTTAAAAACATAAATGAATTGTTTACATGAAAACAAAATCATAGTTTAAGAGATGTAAGAAAAAAACCGCAACAAGTGCGAAAATTTGTGCCACAAAGTTAGCACAGGTCTTTGGAAGCTGCAAAATTGGATATACACTACTGGTAGTGTAGTGCTCCTGACAACATATTAAAAAATTAGAACTAGCTGTTAGTTTCCGATTTTATCGATTATAGATTTATTCGACTGGTCTATATTTCAAACTGCTGGGAATTCTTTAAATACGCGGTATCACGCCAAAGAGTTTTTTCATTTTCAAATATTCGTTCGCTAACGTCTAGTGTAGGAGAATGTTGTTTATCAATAAACTAAGCATCGCGCGCTTGACTTTCATTCAATAGACTATACTGAATATTAAGAAAATAGTTGATCATGATAAGATGATAATATAATAGTTACTGAAAGACAGGCAGGATGCATTTTTATAATGTAAGGTATACAAATAGTTTTATTATTTACAAGAGGATATTATTTTTAAAAAAAAATCGGGGGGGGGGGGGGGGGGGGGGAATTGATCCCCCATATCCCCCCCTTAGGTACGCCCCTGTGCCACAAAACCTTAATGGAGAATTGCCTGTTTCCGAAACCGACGTTAATTTATAATAATTTATGAAATTTGGAATGAACCTTATCCCAATAATATTATATAATATAAAATTGTTATTAGTTTACAGAATTAATCATTGAAGCTTCAACATTGCCTGGAATTGCAGTGGATGACACATATCTGCCTGAATCGGACGTGTCTAACAGAATGTCAATTTCACTCTATGTTCTCTTTCAAGAACTCTACAATTTCACGTAAACTATTATATCTATTTTTTATTGATGAATAATATATTCATTTACAACAAGGGTGGCTCCGGAGTTGACTTTCGGGGGGGGGGGCATTCAGGGGGGTTTTGGTCCCAACCATACAGCCCCCCCCCCTAGTGAAAATGTTTAAAATTTGATTCCTGAAAACGTGTTTTAAGCTTTGTTTTAAGATATTTTTTACTCATACCGTTTGTGCTATATCACTAAATCACTTTAACAATTTCAAAACCTTAGCACTTGATTGTGTACTGCCTTTATTAACTATAGCTGACCTGTTATAAAATCAAAGAAGCAATTAACAAAGTGAAAAGTGCATTGTTACCATGGTCAACCAGTACCAGTTCAAGTAGTACCAGTTCTAACGATGATTTACTAATATAAATTTAAAACACTAGAAAAGTTTAATTAATATTGAACATTTTACGTCTAGAAGACAATTAATAAATTTAGTCGAAAGAAAATGTTTTTAAAAACATTATATTGCAACATTTTATAAAAAAAAATTAAATTAGAAATTCATGCCACTTTTTCCTTTGGCGAATCAGTCATTAACTTTTTCAATATCAATGACCTAATCTTTGTGCGGACATGTAGTAAACATAATTCAGGGAGCCGATCTTCACTCCTCCTGGAACGAAGCCGCGTCTTTAAAGTCGACGTAATGACAAGAATGATCTTTCAGCAGAGGCGTTGCTTACTGGTAGAGTAGTAAGAATTTCAGCAATGACTTGATAATAGGGAACAAGTCTTCACCACAGAAATTAATTGAATCAATAGGTTTGTCCTCTATGGCCCCTCTCTGGTATTAAAGTATTAAAAATCGATAAGGTCATTAACGTACTAATGTATGTAATCATGATGGAATAGTATGTCAAAAGCTAGTGCACACGACGCGTTTGCTAAACTCAGTTCCTAATACACATTAGAGAACGTTTATGTGACAGGAGCTTGACCATAGTAAGTAAAACATAATGCGATAAATTTACCTGTTTATTGTTTTTAAAAAAGCACAAATAGACCTCGTTTTAGGAAGTCAACCGATGCGGAAGTGCATTAACCTTTTGAACCGACAAAGCCTACACATTTTCCGCAGACACAAAAGATTCTGATGAAAAACAGATGTGGAAATGCAACATGGTCATGATAGAAAATAGAAACCTATCAATATTGAGCTCTAAAATTTTAGTGATACTGTAAGGTAAGATATTGTAATGAGAACTTGGAGAGGCCTTAGCTTCCCTGTTACAATATTTTGTATAAATTATATCCTTTTTTTTAATTATTAATTATTTGTTTTTTACAGGTCTGTTTATTCAGTGGCTAAAGGTTGGGGTTACTTGCAGTCTAATGGTTCCTTCAGTGACATGTTAGGGATGATTGAAACTGGTGACTATGATATTGGAATCAGTGTCACAGCTTACGCCACTGACAGGCTAGCTGTTGCTCAATTTCTTCCTGTCGTAACACATTGGGAGTATGTTGATAAATATTTTTGTAAGCCTAACCCTGCTTCTTTATTTTGGAGGTGTTTTATTTTGTACATATTGTTCACTGCAAAATTTTATTTTGAACTCGTTCATGACCGTAAGAGTTGTGTTACAGTAATGTAGTACTTGGCAAGCGTCGCTCGTATGTCGCCGGAGTTTTTGTTCCTAAACGTTTCGTTGGTTGGAGAGGGAGAGGCGGTCGTTAATTTATATTGTAGTTAACCGGGACGGTCGTTAATGCGGGATGCAGCTAACCGCGAAGTTCTTTATTACACCTTATCACTTATATACTTGTTTACTCATCCCATATTACTTCAATGTGTAAATATACCCTTGCCTTAATTGTAAATTACTAAGTGATATTATCAGCATTACATTCAGATGTGTAAAGTTCATTAGTCCCAAAGTTCTATTGGTTCACCTGAATCGATTTCTTAACATTGTTTTGCTTACGAATAAGATCTATATATAAATAATATAAAATAAAATATATAATATATATATATATATATATATATATATATATATATATATATATATATATATATATATATATATATATAAATATATAATAATATAAATAAATAAATATAAATAATACCTCATATAATCATTTTTTCCAGCATTCATTTTCTTTTCCGTCAGATGCCTTCTTTCGGTGGACCCAAGGCTCTATCAAGACCGTTCCACTCAACTGTGTGGGTGGCTGTGATTCTTGTGCTGTTCACCACTGCTTGCATGTTTGCCACTGGCAGTAGACTGGTGGTTAGATCTGAAGAGCAGATAAACCACGAAGACAGTTACTATACCAGAGAGGAAATATATACTTGGAGTTCCTCCCTCCTTCTTCTCTTCGGTATTATGGGGCAGCAAGGTATACAATATTTATATTAGACTGGTTTTGCAAACGGTAAATATGTCGTATTTGACCCAATTTATTATTATTTTCTGTTCCTCACCATAGAGGCACCAAACTTTCGCGCTCCGTGCTCCCCTCCATGGGGGTAGGGGGGCAGCCCCCTCTTCTCTCCCGGGGCCTATAAATACTGAGGTACCGGGCTGGTGAGCTCATTCTTTTCTTTTCTCTCAACCACACCTTACTCTTGCCTTCTTACTCACCTGACTCACCTTCCTTTCCTTACCTCTCGTTCTACCTTCCGAGGGCTAGCAATACCCCATGGTGCCTACAGCATATCTTTCACAAACCCTGTAACCCAGTCTGAACTCGCAATTTAGTTCGGATAGCACTTAGTCTAACCACAAGAGCCCTACATTCAGTATCTTTGGTTTTACGATAAAGTCAATAGTATTTTTTTTTATTAAAAAACAAATGTATAAAATCTCCCGAACATACGGGTAATGTTGTTAGAGAGGGGATATACGGGTGGGGGAATCCAATTGGGATAGCTAAAATCCTATGATAAAGATGCACGAACACTTAAACATTATAAAAATAGTTAAAAATAGCACACTATAAAAAATGTTATAGTTTGTTTATAATTAAGGCTATTTGAACTAGTAAAAAGAAAACAAAACATCTCCATTATTAATACGAAAGATAAAAATTAAGTATGTAGGTCAATACAACAACAAAATCAATTATGCATAATTCAATAGCTGAGAGAAAAACTTGGTCATGATGATATTATCAGCATAGGTGTTTTGGCGATAAAGTCCGTAATACTTGAATATACTAAAGAAGAGTTTATATTCCTTTGTCTAAATAACTATTAAGACAAAGCGATATTTAGTCCAATGAACTTTGCGAAAAAGGAATATTAGACTTCTGCATATAGATGAAATAACATCCCTTTGTCATTATAGTTAATTAGACTAAGGGATATTATAATTTATACCACAGAAGTGTAATATTCCTTTGTAATTAGAAGCATTCTATACTTTAGCGCCAAATCACCAGTGATGCTTTATTGAAAACGTTTCCTTTTAGCTATCGATATATTATATAGATTTTTTTTTATCATATTACCCACTTCAATGTTTATCTTCCGATGTTTAAGGTGACAATGTTTTCCTTCCTTTTTACGAATCAATTATAGCCCTTGATTCGTTACAAAAATATATATTTTTGGAACGAAGTTCCTTATGGCACGTTCTGGAGCCAGGGAGTGAATCCGAAAAAAAACGACCGTCACAATACCAAGCGTCACGAAATCTACCGATGACGATAACTTGAGTAAAAGATGACCGAGTTAGTTGAAATTTGGTACACATGTTCATTTTACCAATGCCCAGTTTTTGCCAGTGCTTGAGTTTGTTGGACAACGTTATCCCCCCAAGCGTTCACGGGCAACGCTAGCGTAAACGTGAGCTTCAAATTTAAAATTGGAATTTTAGGACGGGAAAAATTCTAACTTCATCTATTTTATGAGACAAACAACTTTTTAAATATTTTTTTTTAGTAAAACGAACACCGACACTGCTATGAAGTAATAACGATTTTTACCGATAGGTATCTTACGTTCTAACGTAATGATTTTAATAAAACTTCTTACACATCGTCTAAAGTGCAATTGAAAAAGTCATGTAAAATTTCAACCTGATACAAGCAGACGTTTTTGAGTGGGGAAGAGATATATTTTATAATATTTTAAATTAGTAGGCCGGGTAGGTAGAAACAGCCCTATTTCCTACGGGTTGACTCGTAATCAATAACTTGGTTTTCCTGTAAAATCGGCGCCACGAAGAGGTTGAAGTCCGACGTTTCGCTTCCACTATTGGAAGCATATTCAGGGGTGAGGTGTATCGTGATGTTGCCTCGAAGCAAACACAAGAGATACTGACGGCTGGAGAGAAGAACGGCGTATTTATACTGGTTTTCTAGACCGCAGATTATACCTGGATTTCCCAGGGGAAGCGAAACGTCGGACTTCAACCCCTTTGTGACTCGGATTTCACCGGAAAACCAAGTTATTGATAACGACCAACTCTTTCTAATAATAAGGGAACTAGTTTTTCTTCCCTAATATTAGAAATGTTGGTATAATAATGAGATTTTCTTGTTTTTGCAGGTATAGATGAGGAATCCCAGAAGACCAGTTTGAGGGCTTTGAGCTTTTTATGCATTGTGTTTTCCTTCCTTGTCTACAGCCACTATAGCTCTGAGATTCTTAATGGTCTTCTCTCCAAATCTCCGAGCACGATCAAGAATTTTCAGGATTTGGTTGATAGCAATCTTCGCTTATCTCTCTGGGATGTTCCTTACGTCAGAACTGACTTTGTATGGAATAAATAAATTATATTTCTTTATTGATTATATATTCCTTACTAATTGATTGATTAGAGAAGTAAATTAGTGTTACTTATTTCATTCTTTAAAAGCCATTGATTATAGAAATGGACTTAGGCTGTTTAGCTTCAACGCGTAGAATTATCTATGTACAAATGTAAATGCTGCTAAAGCTTCAGACTGAAGTAAAAGGTAAACAAAATTAACAAAATATTAACAATCAACCAACTGAACCAAAAAAGCAACAACATACTTGGTTTAAATTCTAGAGAGGCGAATGAAATGGCTCATTCCTCTATCCTGTACTGTTTTGCGTGGTATATTGGGGTGTAAAAGAGACAACATTTAACATAGTTATGCCGTTAATGTAATGATGTTCAGTTGTGTTGATTGGAATATAAAAAATAGCAAAAGGAAACACAACATTTCCGTTCTGCAAGGGTCTAATACTGTTTTGAAGAAGCTGTCAAATAACGCACGAGTCGTCTCTCCTTGTAATATGGTAGTAAATATAAAACTGGTACTCTCTTAATCCCCAAGTAATAATGACTTTATAGATGGAACCTAGGATCAATGTAACCACCCTGATCCATATTATCTAATTTAAGATCTATATACCTAATATTATACCCATATAATACTTAACTACAGTTTGGTTGGTACTAAAAATAAACATCAAAACCAACACGATATTACAATTATTATTATGTATTCTTATTCCCAATGTTTATGATTAAACCCACCATTTATTTGTATATATAACATTATTAAGCATTGAATGAATGGAATTATTATATTTGTTTATTAGAACAAGACAGATCCGATGTCTCGCAGTTTAGTTATGAAAGGACAAGAGCAACCTGGTGGGCTGCAGTTGGCAAACCTGGTGCGTGGTGTGGAACTAATCCAGACAGGTCGCTACGCTTTTCTCACTTCACCTTTGGCTGTTTATTCTCAAATCTTCAAGAAGTTCTCAAATAACGAGATCTGCACGCTCTACTCATTAACAAAACCAGATTTCTTGAAGATTGCATCACCCGTGCTAACTAGAATATCCTCATTTAGGGAAATCAGCTTTATTGGGTAAGTTAAAAAGCAAATATTTTATTTGTTCAGATTCCTCAAGATAAAAGAAACCAATCTAGTGAACAGAAAACTTATCAGTACCTTCTTATTCATAATTTCATAATAGTTTTTTTTTGTCCAGATACATCAGTCTAAAAAAGACAAATCTGGTGAACAGAAAACTGATCAGGGACTTTTTTAAAAACAATTTATTTTAATAATAAATGGAATAATATAATTATATATTTTATTTTATTTTAATAGTTATTAATTTTAATATATTTTTTCTGTTCAGGTACACTAAGCTTAAAGAAACAGGATTAGAGAACAGAGAACTGATCAGATGGCTTCCTCCACGTCCACCTTGTCTACCTGAACAAGAATTTAATAGTGTTGCACCTGAATCTCTTATCATTGCTTATTTTATCTTTATCCTCGGCTTACTCTTATCAACAATTATTCTTCTTACGGAAATTCTTAATAACGGCAGTGATAGATGCATATCTATCAAATGTTAGAGAACTGTTGAGTTTTAAACAACTATTTTAACTTAAAATATTATTAATGTATCTTATGTTTAAAACTAAAAATGACAACCCATCTTACTATTTAGTTTAAAAAAAAGAAAAAAATTGAAGAGGATGTTTTGAAAACTCAATCTGGATTGAAAATAGCATAAACTACGAACTGAAAACTTTCTGTTCGTTTTGTGTCAAAGATGAATTCGGATTTATCTCAGATCTAATCGTATTTGGTAGGTACATAAAATGAAATAAAAACGCAGTTGATTCAAAAATCAAAATTGTCATTCGCAGTAACAGGGACAATATACGGTAAACAGTTTCAAGAATGCGAGATTTTACCGGTTGAGCTCTGTGTGAATAACTTATTACTCACTGCCACAACTCTATTCGATAAAATTCCATATTCGGTATACGGCAAAAAAAAATCGTCGTGTGACCAAAGGTCTATAGGTTTTGATATAATTCGATTCGATATTTATTAGCTTTTATTATTATGCTACCAAAACGTAAAAACATAAACGAAAAGTTATAATTTGTTTGTCTTAAATTATTAACAATCAAAGTATAGAGGGGTAAAATCGACTATAAATAGTTGACTTTTGACAATTCAACTTTTCGGATCGTTCTTTAGCGAATCGGCGCACGAACTGATTCATCTATTGCCAAACCAACTCTCTCGCGTCGCAGCTTCAAAACCTAAATGAAACCTTCCAGTCCTCTTTCTTTATATTTATATTTTTAATTTTGAAACCATTCTTTTAAAAATTAATTATTTTTTATTTTAACAATACATTATTAATTATTAACTACCTAATTTTATTTTGAAATATGCATTTAAAAATTATTAAACTACTGTTTGTTCATTTTCTACTTTTCATCCAAAAAATGTTAGCGTTATATCATTGGGAAAAATTATTTTTTAATTTTAGTTTTGTATTTTTGCTTCCGAGCTTACCGAAGGTAACGGAAGCTATGTGATTGTTTCGAAGAACGAAAATATTTTAGGTCTCCGATTTCAAAAATTCCAAGACAGAAATCCGTTTCAGGGAACATTTTTGGTTCCGTGTCTGTCTGTCGGTCTGTCGGTCTGTCGTTCGATTTTTGCGAACCAACATATCATACAAACTACACGTCCGATTTTAATGAAATTTAGATGGTAGGTCATTATTAGCCCATTGTTGGTCCCATATAAGTTTCAACCTTCTGCGCTTATTTGTTTCTCTTCCACATGCGCACAAACATACATCTATTTACACCTATAGCTTAAAAAGTACTTATCTGATTTGTATGAAACTTTTACAGTTTATCGAAAGTAACCTGCAGATATCCCAAGATTAATTTGAACCGTCTGCGCTCTTTAACTTTTGCTAAATTGATAGTTTACTTTTTGTTAAAAATTAAAACAATTTTGACAGATTAAAAAACGGGGAAACAATAATTAAACAAATTAGACAATAATGGCTTGTAAAAATAGTATAAAACACATACAGAACGTGGATAGGATGCGAGGAAGCTATGTGCCACACCAATTGACAGTCTATTTTAACTTAGTTTGCTATATTGTTTATAAACTAAAGTTCGGGTTATAACCTGAACGTACAGCTACAGTATACGCTGGCTCCGAATCAGATTCAGACTCCTAAAATAAACGCGAGAATTAATCAGTGAAGTTAAAGCAGGGGGGCCTTAGTCTAAACCTGATTCCGAACGAGTGTGCCGTATCCATAGTGTGGGGGGAATCTGCGACGACGCCTCCTCTGTTTTATCAATATATTATTATCTATACTGCCCGAAATGGGCGTCGATCCGCGTGCTTTAAACCTACCTTAATTCATTCGGTAACCTGACTTAACACTTGACACCTCAATTCTCCAATTCGTTTTCAAAACCTGTCATGAAAACGCTTCCATTTTGGATCCGGATTGAGATTTTAATAACGCTTTCAATTATCCACGAAAAACTACTAAATAAAAATTAATCCTAACATAACCTGTTACAAATATAAAATAAAACTAAATAAAAGTAAAAAATAAAATCGTCGCAAGAATTTACTAATTTTTAGATCTAATGTTATTATTGTATTATTACTTAATATAAGATATAGTAATCAAATATTAATTGTTGATAAAGACTTTCGTAATTAATTACATGCTAAAATTACAGCTTTAGAACATAGATAACCTAATATAATAATCGATATTCTTTTAGATAACAATAAAATGGATGTATCAAATCGATATTATCGCACACAAATTATCATAATAAATTAGTGAATAAATTAAATTTTCATAAATAATTGTAAGCTTTTCTAAACTGCAGCCCTAAAGAAACTTGTAATTTAAACCTTTTTGATTGATTGTAATACATCAAGCATAATTTTTTTTCTTCGTTGCAAGAAAGGCAGAAAAAACATTTGGCATATAACTCATTTAATAATAATTTATTAGGGTTTTATTAAATTGTTTGATAAATTATACACTTTAAGGGAATTATTTCCTAATAATATTAAAGAGAAATGCTAAGTAGCGAGGGAAAAATGTTGTATGCAGCAATTTTTTTATTGTTGTTAGAAAAACAGATTTTTTGAGTAGGCGCGTGCCTGGAAGGCATGAAAAACAGGAAGGTGGAAAAAAGACAACGGGAATTTTTATTTAAAAATGTCTGGATGAAAGGGGGGAGGGGATGAAGGGAATAGTCTAAAGGGGGGAGGGTAATGAATTCCATTATTTAAATTTAAAACAGAGTTTTCTGTTGGGGGAGTTGTGCGTGAGCACCCTACAAGCACTCTACGCCCTCTATTTAGAGTAAGCCCGAGGAAAATGTGAAATACTACCAGTAACAACAGGGTCTGAGGATGAAAAAAAGGGGGTAGGCGCTGCTATCAATGGCTCTTGTCCCCATTATTTCACGGCCTCTAGGGAAACCAACCAACGAAGAGTTCTTTCAAGGAAATAGAGAAAATAAAGAGTCTAAAAAACTTAAAAACAACTTTACATGAGTTTAGTATGGGAAGTATTTTAATAATGGAACTTCCTAGTACTAAAGTAAAACTTAACCACTCAATTATAACATAGGGATGACGACAAGCCACAGGTACCTTTTGTATTTTACTCCCGAGGGGGTTAAACCAGAAGATTCGGGTCAAATCCGAAGATCTAATAGCCTACGAATAAGGTGGGCCATTTAGCAAGAACAAAATATAAGCCCTGTTTACTGTTAAATGCAGGGGAGGAAGGGATAGGCCATTTCATACATTCACTTGAAATGTTCATCAGTGGGAAAAATATTTGACCTCTCTGGGACTCGAACCCAAGCACACTTAATCTAAAACGAATTTGAAGGAACCAAACTTTTAGTTGTTGATTATAATGATTTTCTTTCTTTTTTTTTAAACAATCCTTTTCTATTAGGACATACTGTTTCCGTATTCATATTTTTTATTAATATTTCTTTATTCATATAGAACAAGAAAGTAATTCCGTTTTGTTTTAGGACATTCCAAATTTAGCCACTTGAGTATGTGATTTCCTAAGAGCTTAAAAGGACGGGAAGAAGCATAATGATTGGGATGGAGCCACCACAATGAATAATAAAAGTCTAAAACATTTTTGACAGCAGGTAGTGGGATAGAAGAGAACTAACTTTATCCGTTTTTAATACTTTTTATGATTGTGAAAGACAATGAATAAGAAGAAAGCCAAGATTTTAAATACGGTATATAGTATATATATATATATATATAATATATATATATATACAGGGTGTTCCGCATAAGTACCTACAGAGAAAAACCTATGAATCTACATCAAATTTCTGACCAAAAATGTCAAGTAACCATGGGTCCTACGGACCTTCGTTTTCGAGATATATCGATATATCGATTTTTTTATTTAGGTCATGTTTTTAGCCATAAACTACGTTATAAATGAAAATCTAAATAAGATAGAAAGATGCAGTTTGCAGCAACGTTAACAGCATTAAATTTTCTTTAAGAAATCACTTCCTTTAGTACTTAATAAGTTTATAAACTTAGTGATAATGCAAGAAAAACATTAAAATTGGAAATTATATCAAATGTTTATAAAACTTGGGGCTTCCATAACATCTATATTTTTATACCTATCGTAAAGTTTAAAATGTTTAAAAAACTGCGCAATTTTATAAGCTTTAATTCGATATAGCATTGTCTATAGTTTACGTAAGTTTTCATAGAGAAATAGTAGAAAAACTATTAGGAATTCAACTTATTAAGTAACAGCTCTATGAATTTTCTGCAATTTCAAAATTAAAATTTGATTGTTTTCTTTTCATATGCTGGCGCGGTAGTGTCTGAAGAATAGCAGCGGGTCTGCTCGTGAGTATGCCAGGCAGTTCCAAACTGACGACATCTTTCCTATTACATTTTTCAAGTTATCGAAAGAAGATGCTGAACAACAGGCACTGTTGATTGGTTACTGATCCTAGGACTAGTATCAGAAGGGCTTTGGCTGTATTGGGAATTCCAGGGATGTATATTTTTAGAATTTTGAAAAGAATTCAACTGTGCCTTCCACGACACTCCCGTCTAGGAGCTGACCATAGCTGACTTTAATGCGAGGGTGCTGCGGGGGTATTGGGATTGGATATTACAAATAACTGTGTCACATTTTATTTAGTGGATAGACGAGTCCCTTCTTACAAGAGCTGGTGCTATTAATTTTCACAACACTCATACATGGTTTATTGCAAATCTGCTTGTACCGAGGCCGCAACATTTTCAGCCCCAGTTTTCTGTAAATGTGTGAGCTGGTATTATTGGTCTCCGAATAGTTGGACCTAATTTTCTTACGTCTTAGTTGAACGCCTTAATGGTGAAATATTTTTTAACTTTTTAGAAAGTTAATTTATTGGATTAATTGAGGACTTACCACTTGATTTAAGAATCAGCATGTACCTGCAGTTGGGTGGGGTGTCCCATCCAACTGCTGTTGGATCCAATGGATGGGTGATGGGGGACCTAGTAAAAATTATTTTATACAGAACAATTTTGTATACTAGGGAAGAGCTAATTTCTTTTTCTTTTCAAAATTATAAAAATATACATCATCCCTGGAATTCCCCATACAGCCAAAGCCCTTCTGATACTAGTCCTAGGATCAGTAACCAATCAATAGTGCCTGTTGAACAGCATCGTCTTTCGATAACTTGAAAAATGTAATAGGAAAGATGTCGTCTGTTTGGAACTGCCTGGCATACTCACGAGCAGACCCGCTGCTATTCTTCAGACACTACCGCGCCAGTATATGAAAAGAAAACAATCAAATTCTAATTTTAAAATTGCAGAAAATTCATAAAGCTGTTACTTAATAAGTTAATTTCCTAATAGTTTTTCTACTATTTCTCTATGAAAACTTACGTAAACTATAGACAATGCTATATCGAATTAAAGCTTATAAAATTGCGCAGTTTTTTAAAAATTTTAAATTTTACGATAGGTATAAAAATATAGAAGTTATGGAAGCCCCAAGTTTTATAAACATTTGATATAATTTCCAATTTTAATGTTTTTCTTGCATTATCACTAAGTTTATAAACTTATTAAGTACTAAAGGAAGTGATTTCTTAAAGAAAATTTAATGCTGTTAACGTTGCTGCAAACTGCATCTTTCTATCTTATTTAGATTTTTATTTATAACGTAGTTTATGGCTAAAAACATGACCTAAATAAAAAAATCGATATATCGATATATCTCGAAAACGAAGGTCCGTAGGACCCATGGTTACTTGACATTTTTGGTCAGAAATTTGATGTAGATTTATAGGTTTTTCTCTGTAGGTACTTATGCGGAACACCCTGTATATATATATATATATATATATATATATATATATGTATATATATATATATATATATATATATATATATATATATATATATATATATATATATATATATATATATATATATATATATATATATATATATATATATATATATATATATATATATATATATATATATATATATATATATATGTATAACATGAAATCATCAAAAAGCCTAAAGATGATCTAAAAAATCGCTTCCGTTACCTTCGGTAAGCTCGGAAGCAATTATTATAATAAAAATGATCATGATGCAAAACACCTTTCCCCAGATCCCCTAATCTTAAGCGTCCCTCCGATTAATCGACCAACAAAACTCTGGGCACAAAAGAAATTGATAAAAGTGATAACAGAAATACTTTATCAGGGGAAAGAGCACAAATTATTTTGATTACAGAGGTTGGAATTAACTTTATTGATCAAATAAGTTTTTAAAATCCTTTTTATTATTTTTTTAAAATGGAACTTTAGTTGTTGTAATTTTTACTATATGGACATTGGCTTAATTTATTTATTTAGCAGTAACTGATGTATAATATTATATTTATAGTATAATTTTATATTTATAGTATAATTTTATATTTAAAAATTACTAAAAAATTAACTTACAAAGACATTGGATGTACATAATCTGTGAAAGTTCATGCTTTCTAGGTAAAAATTAATTACAACATTTTTACACTAAAAACTATTGAATTTAAATACATTGCATATTTTTAGTAGGTAAGTTTTCTTTGTGGATAAGGCGTAGACAAATAGATGATCAATGGTGGTTAAAAATTGAAAATAGGCAGCGTACAGGAATTACTTTTCTTTGTGGCTAAGGTGTAGAATAGAAGATGATCAATGGTGATAAAATGGGCTGTGTGCAATAAAGCTACTTTATGGAAGAGAGATTTTTCCTTATTTCTATAAGCAAGTGACTTCACTTCCTATTTTTCATCGATAACAATTCATAATAGCTGTTTTCAGATTGAAGAATTGTAAGAAAATATAGTTTGTTGGTTGTGTTAAAGGAGTTATTGTGAAGAGAAGGTAATGTTATTGGGGTTAGTTGAAGCAGATTGGTGCTGAGAGTTGAATTAGTCTGGGTCTAAGAAACTCTCTTGTGTTGGTTCTCTAACTTAGTAGTGAAGGGCCAAGACGAGAGCTTCTATCCTTGCCCTTTTATTAAGGAGTGGTGACCCTTGAAGATAAGGTTAACTCTACTCCTACACTGGAAGGGTCAGTTCCCAATCAGCTTGAGGATCCCTCAGGCACAGGGGGGGGGGGGGGGGGGGGGGGGGGGTGAGGGGTCTTCTAATCACATAGCGTCCTTCAACCACAAAACACTACGCTTCGAACACAAATTCCTTTCCTGACAAAAACTTCTACAATGTTTTATCCAGTCATAATTCATGTACACCTATAACGCATTGAATTGAATTTGATCAAATAGTATCATAGCACTAGGCTCATGGATCAACATTTAAAAATCATTGTTCGAAACATCCAACATATAGGAAATAAATCGATTTTCTAAAGCTAGTATCTAAATTAGGGGTTTTCAGATATACAATCAATAAGATTGCTAGTAGTAGTAGTAGTAGTAGTAGTAGTTGTCAGTCCTAGTACTAGACGGGTAGGTCGAACCACTAGTTCGAAATTAAGAATTATGCCTTATTAAGGCTCATTTTAGTAACATTGTAGGTTCCCTTGACCTCGTGCTGCCCCCGATTCATTGGTACCCGAGCAGATGTGACAAGCGACTTAAGTTTAGGAATCACTAACCAGGCCAACCGGTGGTTTTTTGTGGTTAGTGTCATGGCGGTTTCAATTATTATTGTTTCTGAATGAGTCCGATTGATGCAAGCGGTCGACCAGGTAATAAACTTAAACTGGTTTTGTTTTAGTGATAAGCTATTGCGAGTGCTTACGTTAACTTAATTATTTGTTTAGTTTTAAGTAAATGAGTAATAGCAAATAAAAAAACAGAATACGAATTTTCATAATGTAGAATGAAGGAGGGCCAGTAATGGTACAAAATTATATAGTACTGTACAGTAAAAAATGCTTTTAACTATAAAATGTAGCACCGCAGAAGGTGTTATAATACTAACTACGGTCTGGGCTCGGTCGAAGCGGTCACAACCACCCTGAAACTAAAAATCCCCTAAAACAACCAAATACAACCAAAAGTCCCCTAAAACAACCAAAAATTTACGAACGCACCTAATTAGGGCTACTTCTCGGTCGACCTAATTAGTGATTCTGAATTTAGTTGTATCAATATTTTGTAGATAATAAATGTAAACCATTTAATGCACAAAATCACTACTTTTTAAGATATCTGAACAAATAAAAAAAAAAAAAATGAATGATACATTCGACATTGTACAACATCTCAGTCAAAAATGTACTTTTAGAGGTGGTTAGAGGTAAATTCAATAAAACCAGATATTAATTATTGTCCATTATTTTTAAAAATTGACTTTTTGTATATACTTTATTACACTGGTTGATAACTGAGGTAAAGCATTGTAACTCTTTTGTTAGTAAATAAAGAAATCATGAAAGTAAAAATGATTTATAACTTTGAATAAATACAGCTCAAGTTTCCGATTTTAGCAAATAGAAAATAGCTTTCTTGAAATTGCTTAACACAATAATTTAAAATTTACCTGACGTACAGAATTATTGACTTAAGATTGACAAAAAATTGTTATTTGATCATTTGAAATTGAAACACCATCGTTAAATTTTGCATTTTCGGACCAACTTAACTAATATATACATTGATTATAATATCGTAAATTCATATTAAAACAATCGATAGTGAAAAAAGCTTCAGATCGTGTAATGACAAAAAAAATCCAACTCAAGAAATTGACATAAATTTGATTAGCATTTTAGTAATCTGTCATCTGGTTCAGAAATGGAGCATTATAATAAAAAATTGTCAAATCTGAATTCCTTTTTATAAACTAAACAATAGTTGTAGCAATGTTTCAGTTCATGCGTTTTTCAAAGCAACGAATACGCCATATTGGTTTGATTTTCATGGTAGTATTCTTCATTTCATAAAGCAAACTATTGAATGTATCAATTTGCACAGTATTCAAATAATTACTTAGAAAAACAAATCGACCTTTAAACAACCATAAAAGCAGTAATGAAAATATAATATAAGCATCTTTTCGTCCTAAACATGGCAACATAAAGTTATTGCAGGATGAGGAATTAACCAACATTAATAATACTGTGATGTGTACTGTGATTATGTGATCATTAGTCAGAAACATTTTTCACTTCTCTGGGATTCGACCTATTATCAGATTATGTCGATGATTAGACTTTGATTTCAATTAAGTTGAGGAACGCAAACAACGATCACTGAGAGTAATAATGGAAATATTTGATCTACAAACTGGACATTCAATGAACATTGCACAATTAATCTATTTTTTCTTTTATAGAAAATAGTGTTCTTCAAATTCGATATTTTGTAATTTAATTTGTATCGAAGACATATCTGAACATATTCGTAGCTACTATATTAATTATGAATCTAATAAATTAACTTAAATACACATCGAGTGTACACACACAAACACATAGAAAAATCAGCGAATGTTAGAAAAAGCTCAGAGAATGTTTGCAATCAGGCTTAAAAAATGTTACCGTACCATCTCATAAAATGCTGCCTGTATTGTTGCAAGTATTATACCCATCTGTATTAAAGCGTACGAGATCTGTAATATTGAATCTTTAAGGTAGGCGGTGCCTTCAACGGTTTGAGTGATATATGCTGGATAAGCCTACAGAGTTCACATTCTGGAACCATCCAGGCTCTTATCACCCTATTGTTATATCGCAGAACGAGGATCAACAGGACTTGAGGATCTACACTGATGAGGTAGAAAGGAGGACAAGCATGTCGGCTGTGCGTTTGCGGTATATAGTAATGACTCGTTTCTAACTGAGAAAAGTTTCCGTTCAGCTGAATATTATTGTGCCTATAATCAAGCTTAGCAGCTAGCTATCTTAAAGGCTTTGGAACGGCTTAAAGTATCTCTTCTTTCAGCTCTGGCAGCAGTTGCAAATATTTCTTTTTCATGGGTTAAGGCCCATGTGGGTATTGAAGCCAATTAGCACGCTGATAGGTTGGCTAAGGCTGCTTCGTGGCTAGACCCTGCGCTGGCTCATTACCATAAGTTCCCTTTAACTTACTTGAAGCAACACGCTACCGCAGACAGCAGAAAGCGCTGCAGGGTCTTTGGAGTAATTCGTTAACCGGAGCTGTCACTAGACAATTTATCCCTTCAGTGGACTTCAGAATTTCTCTCAGATATATGGAAATATCCTACCAGCTCTCCCAGTTCCTGACGGGTCATAGTCAATTTAAGGAATATCTTCACAGGCTCAACATTGAGCACTCTCCAGCATGCAGCTGCGATGGTGTATCACCCCAGTCAGTACATCATGTGCTGTTCAACTGTTGCCTGCTTAATCCTGGTAGAATTTCACTCTTAAGAGCTGCTGTAAGTCTAAGAGAACCGTGGCCGCCACACTTCTCCACCTTCTGAAAAAACAGATACTACCGTATTTTTATTTATTTTATTTCGTTACCTTTGTTTATTATTCCTATAATTTATTATTTCCTTAAGGCCCTTGCACCAACAATTTTAACATTACTTGCAATAATTTTATTTAGCTCTATTGAGTATTGCTTTTTTTGTAAATATGATTTTATGTACCAATTTAGATTGACCATATGGTTGTTGATTTGTTTGTTGTTTAAATCTGTTAAATTTCGTTTTGTTGTTAATCATTCTAGTACCTATTTTAATATAACCCTTTGTTACTTGATTCATTTTATAACTATGCACATCAATATTCTTTTAACTGTGATACTTTTGCGTGTAATTATGTTTTTACTTAAGTGCCTATATTCATTTTAATATTTTTCTGTTCTTGTTATTTGTTACTAACTTGTTTTTACTACGCCTACAGCATCTTTCAATTATTGCTGTAAGTTTTATCAATTATCTTACCGTCATTGTTGTTATCGGTGCGCATTGCCCTTTGTTAGGCCATTTTTAGATGTTATTGTGACCTATATCAGCATGTAGAACTAATTGTGGAGCATGTTGTAATCTAATTAAACACACACACACATATATATCCCAACAAAACACTAGTGAAAAAAAATAAGCCAAGTCTCGCGTAAAAAGTTGTGAGATCATAGGTTTAGCCAAGTCTCCCACTGTCCAAGTAAGTTCTACTAGGTCTAATTTATCCAGTGCAAGTACATTACAGACATGATTGTCTGTCCCCCTCTCAATTCACTTTCCCAAATCACTTACGTTTAAAAACATTTTCTGGCTTGGCAAATACACACCACAAACTTAAATCAAAAATAAATATTATTTCTTCATTTGAGCGTCGCAGCTCAGTGATTTGTATCCGACCCTGCATTTAATTTTAGTGCATTTGTCAAGTCAAATACAAAGGTCCCTCTCTGTCGCTCGGGTGCAAACTCCACACTCGCATGCAAAATGCTACTTTCCGCACTAGAAGCTTAATGTACTATTATTTATAGTACTTGGTCATTTTTAATTTTAACAAAAAGCAGTAAATATTTAAATCTGATGAGACAATTTTAACCTAATTCCTCTTATGAGGAGGTAATACCCGACAAATAATACTTTACGGTAATGAATCATAATCATTTAAGATAAATAACAACTAATGATTGAAGATTTCTCTAATAAAATCCGCCAAATGCACAAACTTAAACACACACATACATACATACACACACACACACACCTACATAATATAAATAAATAAAAGAGATTTAATTATAATTACCCCACTTTGCTTCATTCCAAGTCTTTGTTTCTTTCCCTTTTTCATCTTTATTATTCGTTTCTCTTATAATACATAACACTTCACTGTCACAACAGGCCTTGTGCAAAAAAGGAAAATTCGACTCTGATTAACCAATTACTACCCCCTCAGAGGCCAGCTCGGTTTCCTCCAATAATTTTATATATATATATATATATATATATATATATATATATATATATATATATATATATATATATATATATATGTATATATATATATATATATATATATATATATATATATATATATATATATATATATATATATATATATATATATATATATATATATATATATATAATTTAGCCAATTTAGCTATCGAGTAATATTTCACTTGTCTAGAGTAATTAATGTTAAATTTATTGATTTAATCTGGTGATATAACTAGTTTATTTGTGATATGATAAGGCCTTTAGGAAAGATATTTGAAAAGGGAAAAGTAGAGAAAGGAAAGCAGATGGTAGCAAGTGTTAACATTACGGAGTTCGATGGAAAACTTTTAATGGAAGATTATTCCCCCCTCCCTCATAGCAGCACACTGTGAGCTAAACTTTCCTCCCATATCGTTCCACAGAGAGCTTTGCTATATAGAAATATATATATTTTTTCCTTTAGTTAGAAAAGCGTCAGATGTTTTGCAAAGTGGGAGTCTGAGCCGAGGGTTAGAGAGTACGACTAGAGTGACCCCGAGAGTATTGCCTTGTTGAACCCCCAACCCTCTAAGTCCACCGTTTGTAAAGCCATCCAAATCTCGCACCAAACGAATATAGCCCCCTCCCTTTCACCGTTATTTATTATGATATTTCTTCAGCTATTTTTAGCTTACTACATCTAATCAGCGGTTTTCATTGAGTGATATTTTTGTGATTTATTTGAAATATAAAATCACTTACAACAAGCTTGTAGTTTCACTAAAATATTTCTTTCAGCGTACATGTCTGTGCGTTGAGATGGGTCAAGCTGCACGAGAAAATTTTTGTAGAAAATGGTGGCATATCGATCTCTTAAGGATCTTGAGTAGAAGGGGCTTGTTGGTGGCTGTATAGCCCATGTAGCTCGTAACTCGACTTCTCTCTTTGTCTATCTTAAATTATTTAGATCTTGCCTTGGTGTAATTGTGAGGGAGGAGTTTGCCCCTCTAAGACAAGCTCCCCCGACCTGGATCCTAGGATAATTGATATATATTATTCAGCCTTTATAACCTTTGGAATCCTTCCCCCTCTTTTCACCTTGTAGCTTCTACCAAGTCTTGCATCAGTGTTCACTCTTATTACTCCACCGCTCATCTACTCCAAACTTTCGCATTCCTTCCACATTATAATATTGCCTCTGAATCAGGAGCGTGGAAGTGGAAAATAACTAAAGGAAAATTATTTTATTGTGAAAAAAAAATTAAACAACAAATTTGACCAGTTTAGTGCAAAAATATAAACAATTTCTAATATTTATTCAAGACCAATTTCGACCAATTTAGTTGTCTGATCAGTGAACTGATTATTAAACATTTTAAATTGTCTTTATGAATTAAATATTTAATAAAACAATTTTTTATAAAGAGGATAGATAGAGAGTATAAGGTCTTGAAGATATTGTCCGCTCAGTTCATCACAGTATATTGTTAAAAGAAATTTTTAGGTATAGGTGGGCAGACAAATATTTTAGATCAAGGTTACAAATAAAATCCATATAAGGATTAGGTTGTCCTAAATGCTTACAGAATAAAAACCTATAGTTATAAATCAATCATAAACCTTAGGAAAAAAGTTATTTATTCATTTATTAGAAAGGAAAGACAGTACATTTGTGATCTTAAATCGCTCCTAAGCAAGTGTAGTCCTAATAAAATTTTCATTCGAGAATTCACACAGTTGTTGGACATTTGTCTCTCTCAGAACTACTTCTATTATAACAACAATATTTACTCTGCAACAGAAGGGTTAGCCATGGGTGCCCCGTTATCAGCTTTAGGATCTAATGCGTTCATGCATTATTTTTACAAAGAATTTGTTGATAATCCGCATAACAAGTTTTTTAAATATATCTTTGGTCCGATATGTTAACGACGTTTTTTGTATTTGGACTGGATCGATAGACCAACTTAATAACTTTCTCACTTATTTAAACAAGTGCTTCCGTACCATAGAATTTACGCTTGAAATCGAGGTAAATAATCGGTTGAACTACCTTGACCTTACCGTTATTAGGACTGCTAATTCATTAAGATTTGAAATTTACCGTAAGCCCACTGCAACCGACGCAGTTATTCATGCCGACTCTAACCATCCATGGTCACACAAGCTAGCAGCCTTTAATTCTATGGTACATCGTCTTCTAACCTTGCCGTTAGACTCATTTGCTTATGCCAAGGAAGTTAGTACCATCAAGATTATAGCCAACAATAACGGTTACGACGACAAGTTAATAGACAGGATGATCTCTAGGAAGGAACGAAAGTTATTATTAGAGACCATGGGGGCATCTACATCGGTTCTGTTCTAAAGCTAAAGTTCTTTCCAGATACAATTATAACGTAGGGTTCAGCACGAATAGAACTTTAAAAGCGCAATTAAGCTACTTAAAAGATCCAGTGAGCAGTGAGAATAGAAGTGGTATTTACATAATATGTGGTGACTGTGACGTTGGACGTTGATACGTTGGAGAAACAGGCCGTAAATTTAAGATAAGAGCGAAAGAGCACCTACAGCGTTCTAATAGTAGATTTTATCAACACCTGCTTGAGTAAAATCACGTACACGCTCAACACAAAATCGGTTTCTTCATTTCGCACAGAAAAGACGCAAACTGGATTCATGAGAAAACTTAGAGATCCTGAGAAGCCAGAGAAGGGCGAGAGACAATAAAATAAATGAGAGAGGGGAGTCGTCTTCGCTGATAAGGGCCCTTGCTTCTATTCCAGCCCGGGTCAGTCTTATGTCGATCTGCGACATGAAGTATACTCACCTTTCACATCTTTTCTTCCTATGTAACTCCTTTTTCTTCTTTATTTCGGTATGTTATCTTACTTAGTACTTTAATTTCCCCTTTTATTCTTTTTATTATTTTCCTAATTGAAATTAGGTACTTCATTTTTTTTTTTATTATAAAATTCGCTTATTTGATCTGATTAAATGTTTTTTATTTATTTATATTTATTGATATCGTAATTTTGATAACTTACTTGTCAATTTCTATATTAAGTTTTCATTAGTCATTTTTTGTTTGTTTTATACGCTTACTTTATTTATGTCTTGTTGAGTTGTTACTGCTTTATCAAAAGTGTTTCGAATGTTTTATTCTATTTTTTGACTTGTTATTTGTTTTATGACCAGCTGTCACCGTGATAGGTTTTATATTGATTAGTTTTTATTTGATGTATTTAAGTTTTTCTATATTACATGGTTTATCACCTCTGTTTGTTCTTATAGGGACTGATGATGGCCTTATAAAGGCTGAAAGCTGCTTTGGCTATTAAAAAGTTAATTTTACATGGAGAGACTTTTTCATTTTTTCTTAAGATGACCTCCATAGACGC
This sequence comes from Gerris lacustris, assembly GCA_951217055.1. NCBI lineage: Eukaryota > Metazoa > Arthropoda > Insecta > Hemiptera > Gerridae > Gerris > Gerris lacustris. The sequence continues at coordinate 38,936,447 of OX578278.1, forward strand.
TTCCATATAATAATATTAATTTACTGTTTTGTTTGGTGTTGGACAGCTGAGGTCACAAACACCCTTAACTTAGATCATATTATTTTTATTCTTTAAGTTGCTTCTTGTTGAACAGGAGATGTATTATTATTTTGAGATTATAGTTGCGTCGCTACGTCAATTTGTCGGCGATATGCGAAAAGGTTTTGAACTGCTGTTTCGACGTATTTTAGAGTTTGTGCAATGTGGTAGATATTGAGTGTTGTTGTCGGAGTGCATCGAGTCGTGGGCAGTCGCAAAGTAGATGGTGAACTGTTAACTGTTGTCCACAAGATGGAGGTTCGTGTTTGGTAATAAGGTGGAGATGTGTCAGTCGTGTTTGTCCATTCCGTAGTCTTGTCAATATTCTCTGTTCGAATCTTTAAGTCAGCAGCTTTTCTTCCAAGTTTTGATGAGGGGTTCAACAAATTTCAATTTTGTGTTAAGGCTGTATCATGAGTCCTGCCATTGTTGGCGAAGGGCTGACTGCAGATGAATGTTTAGATCTTTAGCTGGCAATCCCTCCAAAACAGCTGCTTTAGCTCGCATATAAACCTTTTCGTGGTTTAGGATTCCCATGTGACTGGGGATTCAACAAAACTGGGCTGAAATATTATTTAGGTGAACGCACGACCGAATTTCTCTGACTAAGGAATTTTGGGCCCTTTTTTACTTTAACACCTCCCTTTGTTCTAAACAATAGTCTGCCCTACAAAATTCTAAAAAGTTTGTGTGTTTGTCTCCCCAAGACAGCTGGCCATACACGCACGGTCTTTCATTTCGAAAATCTTATTTGTATTAAGGCGTCTTTCCGAATCATTTCTAAAAGCTTATTTGCTTATACCTAAGTAAGCCATAAAGAAAGAGGACTACAGTCAATTTAAGTGGCTGAGTGAGACAATTTACGTGATCTCTAAATGATCCTATTCTACTTGATCAATATACAGCTACTTATTCAAATATGCATTATAAATAATTGATTTAAAGTTCAAACTAAATCAGTTTTTTTTTTCAGTGCTAAAATCTGAGATGTTAAACTTGAGAGGAAAACTGGCTGTTAGTAAGTGAAATAGTTTGTAAAATATAAAACAATTTGATGGGTTGTAACATTGACAGTGAAGTATAGTTAAGTTTGAGAAGTGGAAGCAATAAGACAAGATTGGTTCCAGGTGGTTCGGTTTGTTGCAACCTTGTATTTACAGCCGCTTGTAAAGAAGCTTAGGTTGTCTATAGCGCTGTGTAGGAACTACTCCTGCGAGGGCTGTCGGTACGTGGGGTCACGTGCTTAGACGGACTCTCTGCCTCCCGATTGATCCTCTCCCCCGATACCCATTTGTTCACGTCCCGATGCCAAGCCTCGGGGGAAGCTTCCCAACCCGTCAGACCCTCACTCTGTAGTGTTCCAAGCTGCGAGTGAATTCCGTCTTCGGTAAGCTGATGGAGAATGCTCGCGGGAGGAGCTCTACCCTCTCATGTCACGTCGCTTCTTCTCCTTCTATCCACACAAATTATCCCCTTCCTGGAAACCTTCCCCGCAGAGATTGGAAAGTGAAGCCTCTTTTCATTTTATCAACTGACCCATGCATTGCCCAACTACGATTCTTTTCTATCCCTCTCTCTTTATCCCACTATTAGTTTCACTCATTATGTTGATCTATAACTTTTTCTTGGTTTTATTAACACACTTTTGAATATCCAGTATAGCTCAATTGGTAAGAGCGCCTGTAACGGATATATAGGAGGCCCGTGGTTCAAGTCCCGGTGCTGGGGTCTATTTTTCTCTGTATGTCTCCCGTAGTTAATGAAAATTATAATTTGATTTAAAGTAAAATTAAATCTTTCCGTAGTATGAATACTACCTAAAACTTAAAAACTTGTAATACACTGATTGATTTTGTTTTGGCATTAAAATATAATGATTAAAATATAAGGAAAATGTCCATCTCTGTCCGTCTCCATTAAGCATAACTTGATTTTACAAAGCCAGCTTTCAACCAATATAGGTTATTTTCAGTTGCCTAGCAAAAGAGAGCATTCAATGGAGAAATCATTCAAGATGTACATTCTTTTTTAAAATAAGAGTTTGGAATAACTGTTAAGTGTTTAGTAGACAAACAAACGTAACTGAGTTGGAACTTAATTCAAATTATGAAGCAGATGATATTCAAAAAGTTTACAAACCTGGAGAGAAACTTTTAATTTTATGTTTTGCTACTTTATTAGCCCTTCCAGTACAAGTATTCCATACAGATAAAAGATCCAGATGCGCATAGCCTCTATATTAATCCCTATATATTTTGACATTGACTATTTAGATCTTAATCCATTTTCACATTGACGTGATCTCATAATTTATCTGACATACACACACCATTACATTCGTCCGATTTTAGTGAAATTTGGATGGTAGGCCATAATTCTGGTCCCATGATACTTTTAACCGTCTTCATTACTTCTTTTGCTTCTACCATTACTGTTTTAACCGCGGTAGAGTGAATTTGCTTGGATGAAACGACATCGTGAAACGAAGTTTGGGTTTCGAGACTCGTTCAAGTGAAATATTTTTGAAGCGAAATTGCAAGTATTTGTTTGGGGACTCGTCTGTGGTAGATTTGATTTACCTGTAAAAAATCTATCACCAGGACGAGTCTCGAACCACCACCCTCTGAGTTACTAGTTGGACGCAAAAACTACTACACCACGGGAGTCGATTATTTTAGCAATTCACAGAATTGGTATATAACCGTATTATTATATACATTTTGATAATAAATACATTGTTTTCATGTTTTTTCGTTGTTCGCTAACATTTTATGAAAATATTTTATTAATTGAAATTATATTTCTTTGAGAAGTTATCTGACTGTGGCACTATTGTAAACTCTTGTTTATAAATATGTATGATGAGTATTTAATAAATGATTTATATAATATGAATTACTTAAATTAGGTTTATTTCACTATTATTTATATCTAAGTAGGTAATAACAATCTTTTTTGTTTTCTTTGTCTTAGAACCTACAAATCCTCGTAGTAGTATATTAGTAGAGCAATTTGATTTGATATACGAGTAAAATTGAGTTACCTGCTTCTTCTAGGAACGATTTAAACTCTGAATTAAATATATGACATATTTTTATTATTAGTATGTAGAAGGGAACATTAAATCAACTGTTTCTAGAACTTAAGTTTCACTTCTAATGCGTGAGAGACTCACATATATATATTATATATATATATATATATATATATATATATATATATATATATATATATATATATATATATATATATATATATATATATATATATATTATAATATATTTAAAAGCACTCATCCGATTTTGAATAAATTTGGGTGGTTTGTTGAAAGTACTCATAGCACACAGATCTTTATATAACTTTAAACCGTCGCGTCTGTGCATAATTAATATGGACTGATTAAAAATAAGTATGACCCACTGGAAATCGAAATAGATCTAAATATCACGTGAATTATACTAGAAAGTTATGTGTCTCAGAAATTGGCGTCGGCTCATTATTGCTATGTACATTTACTTTATTATTATTATTATTGAGCTTGTGCCGCTTAAGCTTCTGCTTTTGCAGCCATTTAAGCAATATAATGTAGTAAGCTCTTGTAATTGTAAAATGTAAAAACTAATTGTTATATGTAATTTCTTTAATAATAAATAAATATGTAAATCTATTTTTATTTTATTTGCCAATGTTTTGATTTTTCCATTCACCCGGGTACTTCAGATAGTAAATAGTAAAGATTCGATATAAAGAATTAATAATTTATATGAGAATCCACCAGTGTAAAAATAGTTTTATTTGTTTTGTACAGAAAATAAGTGTATAAATAGTATTTTAAACACTGTATAATCTTTGAAAACAGTTTATATTTATAATTTTTTTTCAAAATTTATGTTTTAGTTCAGTTAAAAGTTCGTCACTTAAGTTGGAGGAAGTAGGAAGAAGCCATAAGTACACAGTAAGTCTTAAACTGAATTTACGAGTAAACTAAGGGACAAAAAAACCAAAACTAAGTAAAAAGCATTTAAAGCTCGGGAGAGGAGTTTTGTTGTTACAACATTATCTTACAGGATATAGTTGCACGCATATCTGTCGGAACGTGCACACAGTTTTCCAGCAATTTGAATAGGAATGCGATTCTCTTAAACAGAGTCACTACGACATAATACTCAACTGAGCTCTTCGCAAGAAGTAGAAGAAAAAAAAATTGTTTATGGGAGTTTTAGGTTGAGGTTTATTTGGTAGAGGGTGTGAGGAACAAAGTTTGTAAGTTTTCCCATTACCAAGTTCTAAGTTGCCTTGTGGGACGGGACTTGCAAGCCGAGAAGGGGCTTTACTCTTTCTTAATGTGTATATATCAGGGAGGAGATGTCCTGAATACACAATCGGTTCCTCCTCCCTCAGGAGCTAACCTTCTCCTCACCAAATATCTTCTCTTCTTCTTCCTCCGCAATACAAAAAAACTACTATTACAGACATTAAAACAAACTAGAGAGAAAATAAAACTTTAAGAGTTGAAATGCTTAAGAGAGGATGAGAAACCAACCTTAAGAAATGAAAATTTTAAAATAGAATAATAATTAAAAGCTCTTTGAATGAGTTAAAAATGAAAAGAAAAATTTCAAGGACATAGTTGTTGCTATTATTGAAGAGCAAGAGTGAAAAATGTTGTCACATGGTATTAAAACCCCAACATTGCGTTGCCGAAAAGATTTTTTTTTGTGGTTACAGAGCTGCGCAAAAAACGCAGGGATTCGGGTGAAAATCCTGGTAGCGCTATGCTTTTTATCTTATGGGCCTCCGCATAAGGGTCGACTGTTTCAAACCAGTTGCGCGCCTAACTGTTAAGTGAAAGTGAAATTACCCTTGTAAGGGGAGTAGAGGTTGGTACCAGATTCTGTCGACCCGTGTGGGTACACGGGTCGACGGATACTAGATTGATTTAAAATCATTGCCCAACTGATTGCGTTTAATCGTTCTTCCCTGTTGCAAAGCGGTATTAGTTGTAAGTTGCACATCAAATAGTTAGAGAAATAGAATAACCAAATATGAATATAAAATGAATATAAAAAGTTCTCTTTAATTATACAATTCCGGGGCATACCAATTCTGTAAACTTTCTGTTTGTTTCATGCCATTGTTCTGTTGCTACGAACAGTCTAGACCTTATATTTTTCTCTAAAAAAGGATGGTACCAGCATTCAAATTGTCTGCTCTTCGTAGACTGTGGTATTGATTATAGAAAATTACTTTTTCATCTGAACTATTGCTTGACTTATTGCTAAAACTAGCTTCGTACGACAAAGTATGTAGGGATCTGGTTCCAATGTGACTATTTTAAAAACGGTTTTAAACTCGCGGTGCAAATCAATTGACCCGTGTGCGGAGGGTCTAACTAACTAGATTCCGTGCTTCGATAGATTTATAAAATCAACTGTCGTGAAGAATCATTCAAATTCTTTGTGAGTCAGTGGTATTTGGATTTTAAATACTCGGATGTACATAATATATCTAAAAAAATCATTGTACTTGGCCTTATAACGAATAATCTAATTCTCCTACAATATTGATTTTGCTTTCACTCAATCTCTAAATCGAATTTGCGTCTAAAACAAAAAAAATTACTCAATTAAATTTAACGAATATTTAAGAAAATATAAAAAGAATGGCCATGTAATTTTTTATTTCCTTATTATTTTATTTTACGCTCTATAAAAGCTTCCGAGGCTTTCATTGCATGAAGTTTTTTGGGGTTGTTTGTTTTATCTGTTAAGAAGGTGGTAGCCCTGTTGAAGAACTAAGGAAACAGACGCGGAGCTGTACAACTCCACGGACAGAAGGATGCTGAAATATTCAGAAAACTGCAGAGTTTCCCTCTCCCCGATTCCTACACTCTCCCCTCAGCCCCTTCACTAAGTCAAATATTTAACTAACACCCTTTTCCTTAAGTTTTCCATCCCCCTACATTACAATTTCATTTCTTTTTTTTTAACATTTTCTTTCTCTCGCATTTTTTAAAGCCCATTTAAAAAATTGTTCCTTTTTCTTGTTTTCAGTTCAGAATTTTACAAGCCTTCCAGGACCTGCTCCAGTAAAGTGGTCCACTTGATTTGTGTGTCTCCAACAACTCTCATGTCTGCATTTTAATTTTAAATTTTTCACCTCCTCCCTCTTCATTGTGTTTTCATTTCATTTCTACTTATTTCTTCCTTCCTTAATATTTTAAATTTTTACATTGTTTTATCTATTTGTTAAGTTAAAAAAATAAAACTTTCCCATTTTTCCGTTTTAATGAGATAAAAATAGTAAATAAAAAACTTTTTTCATTTTCACAAAGAGGATAAAACAAACCATATTTTCTTTTAAAAGTAAAAATATTGTTATCATCAGTCACTTGTTGATTTTTTTAATGATAATAATAATAATAATAATAAAGTTCCCCCTTCTAACAAATAAGCTAATACTGTTGATCGAGGCAAAAAAATTATAATAAAATCTTATATTAAGTTAACAGGTCAAGAATAGATAACAAGAAAAGAAGATGGATGATAACATAAACATTGTAAGAAACTTAAATTTATTTATACCAAAATTAATTGAAGAACCACTTTACATATCATACAGAAGTAAAAAAAATAGTGAATGTAAAGTAATAAAATTTGTTTTAGATAATTTTTTCAATGTTTTAGGCAATAAGATGACCAGGAATGGTCGAAATAAAGCCATTATGAAAAAATAATTGTTTAATTATTTTAATGTATTCCTAAACGACCTAACCATAATACAGATAATAAACTCTTGTCCATCATTATTCAATTTAGAAAATACGAGGGGCACCACCCCCTACTTGCATGCCCAGTATCAACCCCCGGAAGGCGGCCGCTACCTAGAGGTTTCACAGCTCAATATACTCGTATATATTAGGATGCTGTGCTTCTCCCTAACAGTATCGGATAACAGCTCTTTGTGGAAGTACAATCAAGCTTATAAATTAACTGATAACATGTATTTATAGTGAATTAATCCATTAAAGTAAGACAACCCTACAAAATTCGATATGACGCAGAATAAGTATACCCTGCCCTATGTTACTATTTGTTTTTTTAATAACAGAAAGACTCTGAAAGACTATTTTGGACTATAAAGACTGATATATTATGCAACAATATTATATTAGAGCAAAGCAAGATTCTTGTTTTACTGGTATTCCAGGACAGTTCTTAATTAGTTATGCCTCAATCTCAACTACTTCAAAATAAATCAAAATAGACGGCCAATTAGTGCGGCACATAGCTTCCTCGCATCCTATCGTGTACTTTATTGTTATATTAACATTAACATTATTGTTATATTGCTTTATTGTTATATTGTTTGTTGTATAAAAACTATTAATAGTTTTAGCGATCTTTAACACTTCATAGCGGTGTCGCTGTTGGTTTAACTAAAAAATTGTATTTGAAAAAAATGTTTGTCTCATTGAATAGATGAAGTTTGATTTTTTCCTCGACCTAAAATTCCAATTTTAAATTTGAAGTTCACGTTTACGCGAGCGATGCGCATGAACGCTTGGACGGATAACGTTGTCCAACGAACTCGTCCTGGGCGCTAGTAAAATAAACATGTCTACCAAATTTCATCAAAATCGGTCTACATTTACTCAAGTTGGCACACGTTTCAGGATTCGCGGACACACAGACCGTCAGAGACAGACTGACACAAGACCAAAAATGTTCCCTGATGTCTGAAATGGATTTCAGACTCAGGCTTATCATTGTAAAAAATGTCTTCCCTCCTTGGGACTCGAACCATCATCAGATATATCGGTAAATGACCTTCGTTTGAAGGTTCCTTTCCTACGCCAATTCCCTTTCATTTTACTTTACTGCTGGTTCAGGTGGACTTTCTGCTATAAGTACAAGAAAAACTTTGATAAGAGGTGTATGAAATGGGGAAATTCGTAATCTCAAGTTTTTTCCTTCTCCCTCAATGAAAAGTGTTAATAAAATAAGATGGTATTGAACGAATGCAATCTCAGGTAGCCTCGGGTTGGGTTAATGTTCACTCTATAGTCTCTTTACAAGTACTTTTCTTCCTACAGAGGAAACCCAGTGAAAATGTTACGATTATTACCTTTCTCCCTTTTCCTTCCTTCCTAAGCCGTTACCTTTACTCCTCCACCAACAAAATCAAATTCGATTTCGGTAATGGAATAATTGACAAGGTTGTGTTTTTTTCTCTCTGAAAAAAATCAGACACCCGAAATTAAACTTTAAAAGTGTAAAAAGAAATCATAAGAAGCGAATATTTATACAAAAAAATAAAACAATAAACATTTTCAAGAATATTACATTTGTAAGAACTTGGTAAACTTGGATTCATTTCTGAATATTATTATATTTTATGATTTTAGGCACAATTCTAAATCTCAAAATTAACTCAAACATTAATCCAATAATAATTATCAAAGACATATTTTTATGTCAGCTATGACAAATTACTGACACATTACACAGCCCCCCTTCTTTTTGAGGACACGTCCCTGTGTCAGCCGGGGGAATATCTGTCCGGAGGCCTTCTGTTCCTTAAAGGATACCTTCTCTCTGGAACAACCTGCACAGGTGTCATAGGTGTAGGTAGTTCTTCCTGAATCGGTGTATCGAGTATAGACTCTGTAGACTCATTTACCGGACCAGGATTCGGCGTAGATGGCTGTTCTTCAATAATAGGCACATCTGGCTGTTGTTCTTCATTAGAGCCTTCACGAGTTGGATCCTCAAATATTTCAACTGGATCAGGTGGTTTTTGTTTCTGTGTCGTCACCTCTATCACCGAGTACGGAGTGTTCGATGTTGGTAAATACTCTCCTTGAATAATATTTGTTATCTCAACATTCTGATTAAAATCTTTACTCTTTGAATTTGGGTCTTGTTTTTCAGTCAACAACGGGTCATGATCATTTACATTGTAAGTCTTTAGCCGATTATAATGAACTATATATCTTTTCCCTCTACCGGTGGTTCCCTCTTCAACTTCTTCTATCCTATACACTGCACTGTCAATAATCTTGATGATTCTGAATGGTCCTTTCCACGGTCTTTTAAGCTTATTACTGATACCTGGAGTCGGCTTCGTATCTAACATCCAAACTAAGTCACCGACTTTGTATGGTATAAAGTTAACACTTCTGTCGTAGTACCGCTTTTGCCTTCTATGTTCTTGATTAAGAGTCCTTCTAACTGTTTCATGAGCATTCTCTAGGCTTTGCCTCAACATTTGAGTTTGCCCTGCTACTTCTTGTTTATTTTTAAGACCTGGTAGTCCGTAGGTCACATCTAGAGGTAATTTGACTTCTCTCCCAAACAAAAGATAATGTGGAGTGAATTTAGTTGAGCTGTGTTGGCTGGTTCTATATGCCAACATAACTTGAGGAAGAATTTGATCCCAGTTGTCTTGGTTTTTATTTACCCATTGACTAAGCATAGCAAGAAGCGTTCGATTATATCTCTCAACTTGTCCATTTGCCTGAGGGTGGTAGGGCGTGGACCTTGATTTATAAATACCCAATACTTGACACATCTCTTTGAAAAATGTGGACTCAAACTGCCGCCCTTGGTCTGTATGCACTTCTTCAGGTGCTCCATATCTACACACGAATTCATTTACGAAAACAAGGGCAACAGTTCTTGCTTCAATATTTTTCAAAGGGAAAGCCTCAACCCATTTAGAAAATTGGTCAGTTACAACAAGTATGTATCGGTTGTCTCCCCTAGTAATAGGAAGTGGTCCCAAGATATCCATTTGGACTCGTTGAAATGGTTCCCCTACTACAACCGAACCCATTGGGGCTTTCTTAGTCCTACTAGGCATTTTCCTCTTTTGACATTCTATACAGGAACGACATTTGAGGAAAATATCATTTTGCATACCAGGCCAATAAACCCTACTTCTAAATTTTGACAGAGTTTTATGAAATCCTAAATGACCTCCTACTGGAAGTTCATGCAGTTGTTGCCAAGCTAGGTCCCTAAGTTGTTTCGGTAATACTACTTGATCCGACAATTGTCCTGTTTCGGCATTTTCAAATTTCCTAACTACTATCCCATCTAAAATTTGTAAAGAACCCCATTGTCCCCACAACGAAACAACCTCCGGGCCCAAAGGAGCTACTTCTTGATAAGAGGGTCGTTCTCCACTAGACAGCCAAACTTTGATTTGACTTATACTTGGATCTGTCTCCTGAGCTGTTACTAAATTTTTAATTTCTATAAAGTTATTCCCTATCTGTTCTACAGCATTGACATTTTCTCCCACATTAGTCTCCCAACCCCTCCTAGATAATCCATCTGCATTGTTATGTGTCTTCCCTGGACGGTGCTCTACAACAAATTGATAATCACTAAGGAGTTCCAACCACCGAGCTACTTGACCTTCAGGTTCTTTAAATCCTTGCAACCACTTTAATGCATTATGATCAGTCCGAACTAAAAAACTTTTACCATAAAGATAGTGACGAAAATGGCGAATGCCGTTTACAAGAGCAAGCATCTCTCTTTTTGTAACACTGTATCTCTTTTCTGATTTGTTCAATGATCGACTCATATAGGCAACTACTCGTTCCTTTTTCTCCTGAACCTGGCTCAAGACAGCTCCAATCCCTACAGAACTGGCATCGGTATCTAAAATAAACTGAACAGTAGGATCAGGAAAACAAAGGACAGGTGTAGAACAAAGTTTTTCTTTCAATATAATGAATGCTTTTTCACATTCATCTGACCATCTGAATTTTTCTCCTTTTTGCAGTAATTTAAAAAGGGGATTAGCATATTCTGTAAAACCCTTTACAAATCGACGATAATAAGATGCTGTGCCTAGAAATGACCTTACATCTTCTACACTAATTGGGGTAGGCCATTTTTTGACAGTAGACACCTTATCAGGATCAGTACTAATACCCTTACTTGAAACTATGTGGCCTAAATATGTAACCTCTTTCCTAAATAGATTACATTTACTTGGTTTAAGTTTTAAACCAGCCTCTCTGAGACATTTAAAAACCATCCCTAATCGATCTAACTGTTCGTCAAAAGTTTTGCTAAACACTATCACGTCGTCTAAGTACACCATGCAAATTTTCCAATTTAGGCCTCTTAGTACCATGTTCATTAATCTTTGAAAAGTGGCCGGGGCGTTACATAATCCAAAAGGGAGTACCTTGAACTCGTATAAATTACCTCCTGTAGAGAATGCTGTTTTGGCTCTATCATTTGGATCCATTTCTACTTGCCAATAACCAGATGTCAAATCTAAGGTTGAAAAGTGTTGACAGTTGGCTAGGCAGTCAAGCATTTCATCAGTCCGAGGTAAGGGATACACGTCTTTCTCTGTGATACTATTCAATTTTCGATAATCTATGCAAAAACGTAATGACCCATCCTTTTTAGTAACTAATACAACAGGTGAGCACCAAGCTGATGCTGATTCCTGAATAACACCTTTATCTAACATATCACGGACTATTTTATCAGCCTCTTCTTTTTGATGTAAAGGTATTCTCCTAGGTGCCTGTCCAATTGGAAGTGAATTACCCGTATTTATAGAGTGATATATTTTATTTGTTCTACCTATATCTGTATTGGATTTGGAAAATATATCTCTGAAATTCATTAAAAGGTTAAGGGCTTTTCGTTGTTGGTCTGAATTTAATTTTGAATCACCCAGGCGAAAAGCGGTTTTCACCCACTGTTCATCATCAACAATAACGTCATTGTTAATACTAGAAGCAATCCTATATGAAGGATCAAGTTTTGCTAGATGGGTTCCCTTATGCAGGATTATGCTTTCTGCAGAAGTATTTAGTAATCTTACTGGTACTGTGTGGTCTTTACGAGGCTTGACTAATGCCCTAGCAACAATTACTCCATATTTAGTAACTAGTTTAGGAGACGGTTCGAGTATTCCATCAAGTAATCTGATATTTTTATCGTTGACTACTCCGAAAACTAAAACTTCTTTATTAGCTAATACTTCTACAGTTTCTAATAGTTGAACATCTGCCATTCCTACTCTATCTACACCCTCAGAAAGGAGAGGTATATAATTTTCTTTTATATTTAATGTATTTTCTTTATAGGACAGTTGTCCATCATTATTTCGAAGAAAATCACATCCTAGAATACAATTTTGATTAATATTGGCTACATAAAATTTTTGAAAAATTTTTAATTCTGAAATTTCTAAAGGTAAAGTAACTACTCCTTTAATTTGAAGTTGTTGACCACTAACGTTATAAGCATGCATATCTGTAATGGGATCCAACTGAAATTTATCAGATAATTTATCCCATTTTTCTATGCTTAGTAAAGATATTGATGCTCCACTATCTACTAAGATAGTAGTTGGAATAGAGTCTAATAACCCTATAATGAATGTCGCTGCAATTGGGGTTTTAGTATAATTTGTATTTTGTATTTGATTTGTGGCCGGTCCCTTCATTTTCTGTAGGTGGCCGGCCTTTCTAAGTTTCCCTGATTTTTAGGACAATTGGTTCTTATATGGTCAGAAGCCCCACACCCCCAGCACCGCGAGGTGTTATTTGTCCTTCTTGGGTTTGGGTATCTGTTGGTATTAGTATGTAAAGTAGCCAGAACATCTATTACTTTTTCCATAACTGCTGTATTTTGTTCTACTAATTTACATAACCTACTATCAACAGAAGTACTGGGGGTTATAGCATTAACTATGTCAGAACTGTCTTCACCCCCTTCAAATTTTAAGTTAATTTCCTGCTCTATAGCGACGCGAGCAGCCGTATCTAATGTTTTGGGACAAGATTGACGTACTAACGATCTTAATTGACCCGGTCCTAACGATCGTATAAAATTTTCTAAAGCTAATTCATCTTGAGTTTGCGCATCCGCGTTAGGATATGCAAACCTAGTAGTTTGTAATATGTTTTGTTTAAGTTTGTCAATAGATTCCCCTTTATGACGTGTACGCCCTCTTAATGTCGCCCTGTGCAAACCAATTTCCTCATTAGGTTCGAATAAAGATTTTAAATTTTGAATGACATTGTCAAAACCTGATTGTACATCAATGGTTTCGAAGTAATCGGCTGCCCTACCCTCAAGACTCACAGACAAGTATTGTAGTTTATCATTCTCAGACCAGTTGTTAATGGTGCATATTTTATTGAAATGTCTATACCACTCGCACCATCTTTCTGTATTTTCTCCATTAAAACTTCTTGGTAATAGTTTCCTTTCAGCCATCCTGTGTTCACCGCTGCCACCAGTGTAAGAACTTGGTAAACTTGGATTCATTTCTGAATATTATTATATTTTATGATTTTAGGCACAATTCTAAATCTCAAAATTAACTCAAACATTAATCCAATAATAATTATCAAAGACATATTTTTATGTCAGCTATGACAAATTACTGACACATTACACATTAAATAAAAAGTGAGGATACATTATAAATGTCTTGAGTGCTTACGATTAAATGTTATTTTAATTTAACATCAATGTAATTAATGTTTAGTTAAAGACTTTTGTATCTCGCTTTCTCAAATCTCATCATCTCATAAGTTTCTCAATTAAAAATGTCGTTGTTTATATTTTCAAGTTGATCTACAAGATTTTAAATAAAGTTGTCAAGGATGTGCTTTTTTTTACACGAAAAGGGTCCATAGGCAATTTAATAAATCGGGTTCGCTAACCAGTAAATATTTGAAAAACATAATTTCTTTCCAATGCAATTTAGAAACCTAAAATAAATGGTAGGACAAAAGTGAAAACCTCCCTACAAATATTATTATTGTAGAGAGAGTTTTTGCTATTCATTTCAACTTCATTAGCGTACGTATTATAACTCCAGAAATAAATGGATAGTTTTGGCTCGTAAAAAAAAGTTTGTAATTACAAAATAGGTTGATATAGCAATGACAGTTAAAAAAAAGTTGCTTGGAAAATGTTTCATTCCGTCATTCAAACGTGTTTTTAAGACCGTTCAGAACGCCGGCTCAAAGTTGCAACTCACAAGAAGAAAGAAGATCTGTCTCTGGATCCTTCCCTTTTCCCCAGGTAAGTGATTTTGATTACAACTACCATTAATTAATATTTGTTCTCAGAAATATTTAACCAGCACCGTTTCATTGCCTTGTCCCTTAAGTTCAAGGGACAAATTCGGAATATTAATCTAAATCGGAATGAGTACACTCTGGCCGCAGCCTTAGAGATCGAAATTTTCTGGAAGATTTAAATGAATCAAATTTAGAAGTTCTCCTCGGAATCTTATAAAGTTAAAGATGTTACCTGTGTCTCTATCATTGGAAATAATAGAAATGTTACTTTTCAGAAGAATTTGTCATGGGAGAGAGACGAAAACAACAATGGACCATGAAACATTAACGGTCCAGTTATAGGTTCAAAAAGCCTCATAAAGCACCATGTTTAAACCATTAAGGATGTGGTCGTAAGAGGGAGCATTCCGAGTTCTTACCGCCCCTGTTTACGGTATTTATCCACCCTTCATTCTGAGTTAGGAACGTAGAATTAAGAGGCTACTGAGGAAAGAACGAAAAAAGCATTTCAACTTCCAATAGCGAAACCAAATCAAGGGAACGACAATTAAGTGTCTTTGTATGTCTGAAGAGAACGATTCCATAGAGGGGGTACCACGAGTGATTTATACACCTTATTGGAATTTAGAGTCTACGAGGGGTTGGGAGTTTTTGGGTACCGAAGAAAACCTTTCCCTCCTCGAACTACGATATAAATGAAGAAAGATGGCCAATTATCTGCTAAGGGTGATGCAATGGGCAATACAATAGTAACAGCGAAGGGGGAAGTACCCTCTAATATACACACACATTGAAACAGTTCAACCATTGTATCGAAAGAGAGCGTTTTAGAACTCTTCTTTCTGTTTAGAAACACTAAACTCTGCCTTCACTGTCTGTTCATTAAATGAACAGCACAAGATATGAATGGCTTACGAGTGGTTCTTTTGGTAAAATATATCCTTCATTTAGGATAAAAACATTTTTCCCCCTCTGTTTGTCGGCTCCATTTGTCACAAACATCCTTTTTTTAATTTAATTTTTTTTTTTACGGTTGTTGGTTATTAGCTGTTGTTTTTAACTCCCTAAAAACAATTTAATGTTGTTTTTTTCAATTGAAAATAAAAATAAAATATAGACGAACGATAACGATTCACTATTATCACTTTTTTCTTTAGGAATTCCTAGGAAGACTATTTTAAAGAAATACCGTTTTACTTATAACGCAGTATTTTTTCCTGTTTTTGCATCGTAAAAATAGTGATCTTATTTATATTCGAGGTACGTCTTATAATCGATGAATTCAAGAGTAACAGATCGAAATAGCACTTCCTCAGTAAGCGACGCGACGTTGCGTTAGCTAACAACCTAAATTCTACGAATTCTCGTTTAATTATAGCTGAGATCTAGTTTTTACTTTGTATTTCTAATTATCTGAACTTTGCCGGGATATTATTGTCGGAACCTTCTTTTCTATTTATTTTCAGGAATTTTAACGTGTTCAATTTCTGATGAAATGTTGGGATGAGGGGTTTCCGTTGTACCAAGGTATTTCTTGTTAGCTCAGTTTCCTTTCTGTTCCTCACTCATTTTCATAGGGAACGCGGGGGGGGGGGGGTTCGAAGGGGTTCGTTATGAAGCTGGAGATAAAGGAAAAGTGATTTAATTGCGGAACGCTACGGTAATCGAGCCGTGGAAATACAGTAATTGTAATGTGCCACGTTGGCGCAAAGAATAAAGGTAAACTTTTTACATGAAGCAAATCAAGAAAAGCCTTCACTGGGCCTAAGAACTGTTAGGTGATTTACAATTAAACTTCTCTGATCTTTTTATAAACTTTAACCTTGCTACTTCTCTGCCAGCATGGCTTCTGCCTTACATCTAAATAAAAGATTCAAACACATTTTACATCTAAATAAAAATTCAAGTACATCTTACATCTAAATAAAAATACAATAATCTGACAATATCGATGGTAGACTGCCTAAATTTGACGTCTAAACAAGCTGATAAAAAAGAACGTATGATTTTTCCTTTAAAACAGGGTGGTGCGTCTTATATTCGATGCACAAGAGCCTAAATTAAATACAGTGTCGTATACAAATTTGTATCCTTGTGCTGCGACGCTCAAATGAAAAAATAATATTTATTATTTGATTTAAGTTTGTGGTGTGTATTTGCCAAGTCAGAAAATAATTTTAAATTTCAACGTGTAGAGTGATTTAAGAAAGAGAATAGAGAGAGGGACTGACAAACATCATGCACTTGCACTGGATAAATTAGGCCTAGTAGAACTTACTCGGACAGTGGCAGACTTGGCTTATTATTTTACACCAGTGTTTTTGTTGGGATTTACTATACTTCTAGGTATGAACGGGAAATTCCCGGAGAAAGAAAAAGGTGGCTTACACTCTTCCTAAGTCGGGTCATCTTCTTCAAAATAGTTTATTTGGGGTATTAAGAGTATTCCTACGCATCTTCCAGCCGCAAAAGAACCGAAAAAGTCGCTTGGCATTTCTCAAATCTAACCCTCTAATTTTTTTCTCCAATTATGATCGTTTTTACTTTGTTTTGGCCATATAGTCAATAGTTGTTTTTATTTTAAACATTTATTTTAGTCAAATTAGCTATTAAGACAAACGAATATTTACAATTCTATATAAATAAAACGAATGATGTTCTTCGTTTCTAAGTTCTTTGGATTTGTAAGTTTTCTAATTCTAAATTCTTTGGATATGTAAGTATTCCATTGGAATGAAATCGACGAGTTTTCTACGTTCCCTTCGAGTTAATTACTTAGTTTCGTTGATGTTTTCTCGTTCCCATTTCCTCTTTAATCAGTTACGTTACTTATTATTTTGCTCCTTAGTGACTTAAAAGATTTTTTATTTTTAAAAATGGTGTAATACATTTGTATCGAATTCAAAAAATAAAATATCTTAAATAAATAAAAATAAACAGTAAAATAAAAACTTCAAAGCCGTTCCAAAAATAACGTTGTTCCATGAAATCTTGGAACGATTGAGATCGTTCCAACACAGGAACTAGTTTGATAGTTAAGTTCCGTTCTACCCACCCGAAATAATTTTTGAGGATCCACATCTAGATTTAAGGCCATTAATATACAAAATTCAACATGATGATATCTCCAGAACCAATTGCACAAATACTCTAGAAATTGGATGTTATTTTCTTTCTATGACTTAAGGTGCTTTCAGACTGTTCTGACGTGACGTGGGCCCACGTCAAAATGCGTGTGATATAAAAAAGTAACACAGGGTTTTGTGAGTTTATGTTCACATTGTTCTGACATGACGTGGGAACGGGTGGTATGATGCTATCTGCCGCCACACACCTTAAGACGCGTGGGAAGGATATCTAAAGTTCCAGATATTTCTTCAGACATGGGAAGGCGTCAGAAGAGTCAGGTGCTTTATTAATACGGTATGTTAAAACAGTTTTTAACATACCGCTTTTACTGATTCTTTTTAAAAAATGGAAGAAGATATGTTAGTTGAATACGTTCGGGCGAATCCGGTGCTGTACGACCCTACAAACCGGAAATGTCGAAATCAATATTCACGAAAGGAGGCTTGGGATAAAATAGGGGACGCACTTTGTACAAACGAATAAATAAAAAACTAACTTATATAATTACTATAATTAGAATATATAATTACTTGTTTTCTATTCCAAGAACAACAGGGAATATTTAAGATTACCTACATTTTTATTAGATTACCCTATTTTCTGATTTATAACGAAACGTATTTTGTAAAAAAAAAAAAAAAAATAAATAAATAATAATAATAATTAAAAATGCTAAAAAGTTGGAAACCACTGCGGTAAAATTACCGCAGTTTTCTGGGAAGAAAATGAATATTTTCTTTTCAGAAATCTGCTTTCAAAATTATGTGTAATCATGATTGGAGGCTCAAAACCAACTGTCGGGAAAGGCAACAAGAACAATGTGTGTTCTTTCATGTGCCTGACGTCAGGTCAATGTGAACACCGCCTCATGTCTGACGTGTTCCCACGTCACGTCAGAGTAGTCTGTACGCACCTTTACACAACTATTGTGAAAGGGTTTTCCAATAGGTAATTTTAATTAAATTGGTGGCCATATACGTATTTTAACATAGTCACCTCACTAACATAATATTGTCACCTTTTCTTTGATTCCCTTAAATAAAACTATTGTATTTAATACAATACTTTCTAAAATAATATTGATCTTCTAAGAAAGGATATTCTGAAATTTTATCCCTAAGGCGAGAAATAGAGGCAAAGTAAAATTGCTTGCATATTTGTGGGGCACCTCAGCAGCTTCCTTGAGTCATATTATTGGACGAACAGTCACATGAGATTTGGATCTGTTGCAATTCCTAGGGGGGGTTACACTTATTTTAGTTATTTTTATGGGTTATAAATTTGTGCAGACGTTTGATATTAATAATAGGGAAAGATCTGTGGACAACTTTCGACAAACCATACGAATTTATTTTAAATATAAAAACAATAATAAAACAAGTGTGTGCACTCGTGGAGGAAAGCAATGGGCGCAGAGTTGAAATTGTTATGGGACTAGCAATGGGCTAATTATGGCCTACCATCAAAATTTCATTAAAGTTAAAAGTGTCATTTTTGATATATGGTTGTTCGTAAAAGTGTTAATCGACCGACACGAGACCAAAAATGTGATCTGAGGTCTGAAACGGTGTCCTGTCCAGGAGTTTTTGAATTTGGAGACATAAAATAATTTCGATTTTCAGAATGATCACAATGCTTTCGTTTCGTTAACTGGAGTAAGAAAAATTTAAGTACTATTAGTATTAGTTAACTTTATTAAAAAGGTTATTAAGAAACACCAATAATATCCATAACAAATCACGGTAAACAAATCAAAACGCTATTATAGATCTTGTTATTTTGTAATACTAATTACTCATAATAATAAAATAGTATTATCATCGGAAATACAAATTTTGTGCAAGTTTCAGCTTTCTAGATAGTCAGGAAATGGGTTAGAAAATACTTTAACTGAAACAAACTCTGTCGTGAAGCACGGAAATCCAGTTTAATTATAAAATATTTTTTTAGGGTCCGTAGTCAAAAGCGAGGATCCTTGTAAATTCCTGCGCTTGACTGTCTGTCTGTAACGTTTACAAAAATTTAAACTCTGCTGTTGTTATAGGCAATAACTCAAACACAGGAAAAATACAGGGAAGCCCTAAAAAATCATCCCTTCAAAACAATGTGAAAATCAACGGAAATGCGTCATGTGGGGTGTTGAATGAAAGAGGAGGACGCTCTGAGTGCAAGTATATATTTGGTTTAGTTTTTTGTGTACTAATTCTTCTTTGCACCATGAGTCCATGAAGATTCTGTTATCGTTTTTCTACTTTCTTTTATTAATAAATCAGCAAAAAAATAGACTGCCAATTAGTGTGGCACATAGCTTCCTCACATCCTATCATGTACTTTATTGTTACATTAACATTAACGTTATATTACTTTATTGGGCAAGAGACTTAGGAGAGGTTTCATTGCGTTTCGAAAATAAAAATGCGTACAAAGATGTGTACGACATTATAATTATGGGTCTATTGATACAGTTAAAACAAAATTTTAAATGACCGCCATCTTGAAAGCGCTGGGCTGATCTAGTTGGCGAACTCGTCCTACGGACCCATTGTGTGTCCTAAAGGCATATATTTAAGTTTTTTTTTACTCTTTTGAATCGATCAATTTTAATGTAAATTGTCGTTACTTGAGTGTAGCAATTATTTCTGATTGACAAAGTGTACAATACTGTTGTACTCTTGTTTCAATTATATATTTTTCGGACTAAAAAAATTTGTACCTTAACAGTTTTAGTAGGCAATTATTTTATATCAAGAGCTTTCTCGCTTTAATTTAGTTTTTATTTTTCCCTACCAATCTCGTACTAAATTAATGTCAAGAGAAAAAGGTTACAAGAGAGCTGG
This sequence comes from Gerris lacustris, assembly GCA_951217055.1. Lineage (NCBI taxonomy): Eukaryota > Metazoa > Arthropoda > Insecta > Hemiptera > Gerridae > Gerris > Gerris lacustris. The sequence goes on from OX578278.1 coordinate 38,956,553, forward strand.
GGCAAAAGGGGAAAAATCTTTTTTCCCTCCATCTCTCGGGGTCACAAAAATCACATTACTCAGTGTTTCATAACTGGATTTTTTTCCCCGTATACTTAGTGTGATACACTGTTAGAGGAACAGAGTGCAAGAGTAAAAACAATGGACCTTGTCCAAGAGGAATTTAGGGAACAGGGGGGGGGGGGGGGGGGGGGATAGAACCTCTCTTGGTATCATATAGGAGAGATTAATCCGATCAAGAGGGAGGCAGAGGAGGCCTTGTGGGGGATATTAAACCCATAGGGAATCCTGAGGCACAGCCGATGCCAAAACCCCCACTTTTTCGATATGATTGCGACTGAATTTCCTCAACCTTTTCTTTCTTACAGAGCCTATATAATAATAACAGGAAACAAGAAGAAAAGCCACACAGGATAAGAAAAAGAGAAAGAAGGGAATAGCTGGACTCACGAAAAGAAAAACCTTTGAGCAGGAAATATAAATGGTATTAGTTTTCTTGAAACTTGCTCAAGTAGGAAGAAGGTGGAGCACCAAAGGACCAAAAACCAAAATGTTTGTTGTGGTCCCAGGACTTAAGAAACAACAACAACAACACAGACACACACACATATGTAGGATATATATATATATATATATATATATATTAAGAATAAGGCTGGTGTTAGAGTTGCTCCTTAGGGAAGACCATTGGGCAGGTTTGGGTGGATTGGTAGTCGGCATTTGGTCTTGCAAAGGGCTTTTTCCCTTGAGATTCAGGCCGTAAGCTCACTTAGCGTTACACCCATGCATTCACTTGCACAATACTACAAGGCAACTAAGGCCACAACATCAATGTTAATACGGAAAAGTTTTCTCCGACCATTCCCCCCCCCCCCCCCTTTTACCTGGATTAAAAACCCACTTCATGCCAAGAGTTTCAAAGAAAAATAACATTTGTAACTGACAATAGAAGAATAAAACAAACTTTTTTTGATAGATAAAATAAGTTTTTTGTTTGAATGTTGAAACTTCGTAAATTTAATTGTAAGATAAATAAATTTCAGACACTTTCAAAAACTTTCGGACATCTGTTCCACTTATAGTTATGTCTTAGATTTATGGTTGTATCAAATATAATTATATTCATTTAGGCTAGATGCTTTGCTTTAATCGGCAAACTTGTTTCAAATGTCTAAATCCTCAAACGACAACTAATGAACGAGCTCTTAAAAACACAAACGAATAGGATTGAGGCAAGCTTACTTTCTTCTACTTTGCTTTCACACATTGACAAACATTCGCAAAATTTGGCTAATATGAAAGTAAGAGACAAACATAAACATATATAACAACGTGTGCCCCATTCAACACTCATCATCCGAACTTTGACAGTATACTGTTGGTGGAATTGGTTATTAAAATCAAAGAGATTTGTGCCGCATCTAGATTTTCATGTTGACGCTTTTTTTCGCTCTTCCACGGCAAAAACAATGTTAACTTAGCATTATCTTGTCTAACTTTCATTAATAAACCTCCACGTTTGGCTTGAGCATTGACACAAGTCTATTATAAAATATTATGTGAAAATAGATACTTATTTGCTGTAAAAATAATACTTGCTCAGTAGTCGCCAGTTTGGATCACTTATAATTCCTAGTAGCACATAATAAGCTTTCTATGTTCTTAGGGGAAACTCTTGTTCAGTATAATATATGTATTCTGATTTAAATTTCAGGGCATATTTTACCACAATTTTTTTACTTTCTCGTATTCGTAGTAGGTCTGTAATCGCCCTAGTGGACTGTGATCTCTTTAGCTTCCATGTACCCCCTCTCCAGGTGATTTGTGAAAAGGTATATATAGAGGTGTTGTAAATAAAATCGGACAGTCTTTTTCGGGCGGCAATTGTGAGTGTCGTTTCTTTTCATACTTTTTTAAAAACCCTTTAATACGCGCTCCAAGGTTTTAACTTATATATTATGTATATGTATTCATGGAACTTTTACGTATACAGACTGAATTATAGTGCCATCGCCCATACAATAAATGAAAAAAATAAAATAAAAATAAATATATATATATATATACATTATATATTTTTTTAGTTTTTTTCATTTATTGTATTGGCGATGGCACTACAATTCCATTTATACACGTTAAAAGTTCCATGAATACAAAAAATATTTTTAAAAATGTTTGGCTCTAGCCTGTTTGCTTTCGTCTGTAGAGCCTGTAGAGACGCGAGGTGCCAACGCTACTGGACCAATTTCGATGAATTTTTATACAAATGATTAGAAAAAGGATTCTTATATATATGTAACAGATGGCTGAAGAGGTGTAATAAGTACACGTAATTAATTTTATCTACGATTGATAAGAAAAATAAACATTGAATCTATGTTTAGATGCATAGAAAGTGATTCTTTTCATACTTGTATTCATTACGCATGAGCGTTTTTATAATTCCTCTTTTTTTCCGCCCTAGGGCGGTAAAAAAGCGCACGATTAGCGAGTTTGTTTATACCTAACAAAACTAATTTGCTGTTTGTTTAATTAAAGTAACTGTTTATATCGAGTTTTTAGTGAAAAACAATGAGTGATTTAAGTGATTATGACGAAAATAAGGAGAATAATACGCCTCCCGAAATAATTAATTCGGCAAAAAATACAACTAATGAATTAATGTCATCTTTATCAAAAGAGAATTACGAACTTACATGCAGGTATTTGATTATTTTTTCTGTATTTATTATAAAAATCCAACAACCGTAGATAAAGTACGGACGCAACTCGTGCGAAAACGACATTTTGCTTTGCTCGTGTGGTTTTACTACCCTCGATGTCGCTCGGGTGCAAACACCACACTCGCATGCAAAATGCTACCTTCCGCACCAGACGCGTAATGTACTATTTCATGTTAAACATTTCGACCCTGTTAAAGGTCATTTTCTGCCATAATTTATTAACATCATTCATCCTAGTCAAGTCTACTTGAAATTGGAAAACTGCCTCCTTAAGAGAGCGTCAAATATAATAAAAATGTTAAAATTACACATTCCTAACTGAGTGGCATAAAATGTCTCTCAGTTAGGAATGTGTTATTTTTATTATATTTGATGCTCTCTTATGGAGGGAGTTTTCCAATTTTATATATACGACTCTAGGATGAATGACATTAATATACTATGACAGAAGATGACCTATAATAGGGTCGAAACGCCTCATAATATGTAAAATTAATTGCGTCTACTTATTTCAACTCTTCAGCCATCTATTACGTATATACAATAATTTCAAGGGTGTATCATATTAAATTATTATTAACAATTTAATTATTTTTTTTACAAAAAGAATTACTTATATGCCTCCGAATTTAAAAATATCTAGACAGAAATCCGTTTCGGCCATTAAAGATATTTGGTTTCGTTTCTCTCTGTCGGCCAACATTTTTGAAAACTACCATCTCTTTAAAAGTACTCATAAGATTTAAATTAAATAGTAAGTCCTAATAAAATATATTATTATATATTTCCTATAAATATACCCTAATAATATATAAATTCCTAAGTCCCATATTAGTTTCAGCTTTCTGCCCATATTTATGATTGAATAAAAATAAATGTAACCCTAATGAGAATCGACTCTGGTCCAAATAACCACACTCACACTTTCAATTCCAAGTGAGATGACATCAATTTTCAAGAGACCGTTAGTCTAATAATAGTACGCAGGAAACTATTTGCCATAAAATTGACTGACTATTTTTAATTAAAATAAATAACTTATATACAAATTATTTTTATAATACAATATCGTTAATACAATTATAATCTTAATTTGTCTTTAATGAATCTGTTTCTAATTATATATTGTATCGATTAGTTGTTGATTTGAGACGATTTTATCTTGATACGAGGTTCCAATTAGTTATTTGTTATCTAAAGGGACAATGGCAAAGTGCCTGATAAGGGAATTAAAACAATAAGAGTTATTGGTTTGTTTATCCCAGTCTTCAGCGGGGGTCCCTTTACAAGTCATTAGATTTATACCCTCTGTCTGTCTGTGTCTCTAACCCCTCCCTTACTAAACGATACAAACTGCTAATTGGAAATCTCTCTTTGGTAATTACTGAGAGTTATCAGTCACTGATGTAGCAGAAGCAGAATTAGCTGGCGACACATCCAACCATCAAACTCAGATATTTTCTCTCAAAGTGTCCTCCACTACAATCATTTCCCCATAAGAATAGGTCTTAACTAAGATTTAACACACTAATTTGGTGAAAACAAGTATAACCTTGTAATGGTTATATAAGATTTTTCATTAGCTTGTTTTTCCCCAGACAAATAGAAATCATTTATATGGCAATAACTCTAACACATGCTCTTGTCTTCATGGCAGTACATTCGTTGCACCTTTAAAAAGAATTAAATTCAATAAAAACCTGTATTTATTTTAAAGAAGAGTGCCTGTATGTTAGTACATCTTTTATAAAATTCTATAATATTATTTGATTTTAATGAAAATTTCCATCTGACCTTGAAAACAAGAAGAAGGTGTCTACATGGACCCTCCAAATTTAAATTTTTGTAAACAAGGATGCGGGGTGCAAATATCAGAGTAATATATACTAGTCATGATGCATATCGTTAAAAAGCTCTTCAAGAATACAATAATTTTGTTGAATGTGCGTTTGTATACATATTATATTTCATCAGCAATGTAATACCGTGTTTTTGCACACTGCAATAAGGTACGCAATTTGTGTTAGTGAGAGACACCAATGGATGTGGCACGCAAGCGTGACACATTGGCTTAGGCATCGCCCTGATGAGTCAGACGCGACGAAACGATGCGTGACATGGCGTAATGCCGAGTCAACATCTTTGTGACGTAATGTCTGATGTTGGAAAAGTTCCTATGTGTCACGCTTGTGTGCCACATCCCTTGGTGTCTCTCACTAACATAAATTGTGTATATTATATTTAATTTAAGAGGGTGATAAAATGGAAAAATTACTTTTAATTAAAAATTATCAATATTACTATTTTTGATCCGGTATGCATTCCTTATTTAATGGAACACAATTATAAACTCATTTTTGTATATTTTAGTACCTTGGGTACAAATTAATGATACCTAATGTATGCTTTAGGCTCAAGTTTAAGTGGTAAAAAATGTATTTGTTTTGTTTAAAGTATTTAGTAGACCTGCTAAAGTCTTTTTCTGACAGGTGCCCAAACCTCTAGGGTTAACGTTCCTATAGTTAAATAAGTCCTTTGACCTAAGTCCTCCTTGGGCTGATGAGCCAATGATTTCCTTTATTATTAAATGCACCAGAACCTAGATATTTAAAAATTATGACATCAAACATTCGTGAAAGGGGTTTCTAAAAAATAGATCATTTTAATTCAATGGCCACCATATAAAGTATTTGAAATCAAACCTTTCACTAACATATCTTCACTACTTTGAAACGCAAAATAGTTAAAGCATTGGTTAGTTATTCAAATATTTTACACAACAAATTAGTCATCTATGAAGTGACAAACAAACATCAACTTAATTTTTGGTCTACCGACTAATTTTGTATTCAAGATTATGAAAATCACATCATCCACCGAAATGGCCAGGACATGTCGGTCTCATCCGGTCTGTTTTTGTGTGTTCTCCACTAGCTACTGAATGTATATATATATACTAATAAAGCGTGTAGAGGAAAAGTTAAAAAAGAAGAAGATTAGAGTTAGGTGTGAAAAGGTAAGTTGTCTAATTCAACTTTCTGTCTCAGGTGTCTTTGTTTCTGTTTTTTCTCTTCGTGAGTTGAAAATGTAATTTTTATCAAGGTAATTATATCAAATGTAATTATACATCGTGTGTAAGTTTTCTATTGGGAGTATAATAACACATTTTCCAGGAGGGAGGTAAGGTTGTCAGTTTATTGTTCAGGTCCGGTAGACAGTGTTGAAGCTTTAACAAGATTTTCTCTCTCCCACGAAGGAAAGGTCTACGTGCTTCAAAACGTTATTAGCTTCTTTTTCCCCTGGAAGGGCAACGGGGCAACGGATCCCCCATTGTTTTTAACTAAAAGGCGCCCTCTCCGAACCCCAAGGTTCCTCCTTTATTACTTTGTGAAGGAAGGGAAACATAACTATTCCAGGAGCCCTTATGCGAGACCCCCTGAAAACTAAGGGCTATACCAATTCTAAAATTTCCCCTCCCCCCCCCTATTCCCCTCCCCCCCCCATTCCCCTTGTAGAAATTCATTTAACAAGGCCTTCCTCTCATCAACTTACCCCCTGGAAAGTATCAAGTTTAAAAACAAAGTATTATAACCGTCTCGTTACCTCGGCTAGCTGAGTAAGGTAACTATGCTATAATTGTCTCATTAAGCCCTACAGCTTTTACCTTCTCCCACTGATTTTATGCTAAAAACACAAATTTTTTATTCTCTCCCCTGGGTTTAATCACCTCGACATCGTCTAAAATGCTCTCTACCCTACTGGAAACAAAGATGTACGTAAAAGCAAACAAAGAGGTGGAAAAACTCGACGATTCAGCAGAAAACCAAGTGCTTTTTGGTTTCCCCTCCAGACATAATTTCTATAAAACGATGATGTCCGGGCTGTGGGTATTAGCAGATAATTACCAACGGATGTTTCCCTTCTATGTTTAGTTTGAATCTAGAGATCTTACCGTACATTACATAATTATGGTACTTGTAAACAAATAAATCTTTTGAACTTTGGTAAGTTAACTTTTTTATTTTTTAATCATTACGTAAAAAGCCTGCTAATTAGCATAGCACACAGCTTCTTCACGTCCTGTCATTGGATGATTGGTCACATGAGTATAAAATAAAGTGTCATGAGATAAATTTCAAAGAATAAAATGTTATTAAAACTTAGAAGAAAAGATTATAAAATTCCATAAAAAATAATGTAATCCCTCTAGAAATTGAAAGTGTGGTAGATGAGATCATCTGGGTGGCTAATAAGAAGGTTTTAATAAGAAAGGTTGGTGTGCATTATGAGATGGAAAGCAATGGGAGAAGAGGCTTCTAATTAATATGAAACAATAATCCAAATTTCATTAAAATCAAAAATGTAGTTTTCAAGACATGGTGGTTTGCAAATTATTGACGGACGGACAGACAGACGACGAGACACATAGAAAATTTTAATTTGGAGGTATGACAAAATTTCGTTCATTTGAATGACCACAATTCTTTTGCTGTTTTTGGTGACCTCGGAAGGAATATTTAGTTTATTTATAAAACTAAATTATTTAAATATAAAATTAAAAAAAACATGGGCAAACAGCCTACTTCTATACCACATCTTTCCGTTGCCAGTCATTCAAATCTTAATCTTTCAGAGAAGCCCGAATCAGAGATTATGTAAATCCCAATGTTCCGAACCCATTGCAGGGATCATTCTCAAGAGACTTGCTCATGATGAGAGTTATTTGCAACTATGTAACTCATGAGCATCTTCTTTGATAATGATCCCTGTAATGAGTTGGAAACGTCGGGATACTCAAAATCTTTGAAGCAGTCTCCTCAGGGCGATCTAAATTTATAAAACAGCTTACTTGTCTACCTACCCAGACCTAATAGTCAACTACTGAATTGATGTGTTCAGCGTATCACCTTTGTCTGGTTACGAGATCGATTATAGGTATACCTTTCAGGTAGCTACGAGCTAAGTACCTACTATACAATGCTAAATCGAGAAATGCATTTTAGCCCTGAAAAACGGTTCCGACGATTTTTATTAAAAACTTATAAATTGTATTAGAACGTTTAAATTCGAATCTAACGACATAAGCAGTTTTCTCGGGAAAAATCTAGTTCCTCAGAAAATAGCTTAAAACGCGGACGGATTCCCCGCCGAGGAGATGTTATTTTTTATGATAAATTTTCATGAAATGTTCAATAATAATTAAATGTAACTACCAAAACTAGCAATTGGAAAATACTGGGCTAAGCGTTATGAACTCGTATATCAGAAAGTTTGTCTGAGTTGTCTCAGACCGATTTTTTCATAGCAAATTCAATAATTATATCTTCAAAATCTGCCCAATGAAAAGAACCATAAAATTTCACAATTTGTGTAGTGAGAGACACCAAGGGATGTGCCACGCAAGCGTGACACATAGGAACTGTTCTAACATTAGACTATACGTCACAAAGATGTTGGCTCGGCATTACGCCATGTCCTGCATCGTTTCGTCGCGTCCGACTCATCAGGGGCCCGACGATGCCCACCCAACTCTGGACCTATACCAACTCAAGAAGATCAGGTATAGGCTTTATCAGAGACGAGCGTGCTCTCTCCCTTGGCACATCCCTTGGTGTCTCTCACTACACAAATTGTATACCTTATTGCAGTGTGCAAAAACACGGTATTACATTGCTGAACCATAAAATTGTTTAGTTTATTATTGTCTCATATAAAGAAAAAAATTTAGTTTGAAGGATTTACACGTTTTGAGGTCCCCTTAGTCCAAAAAAGTGTTGTTTTTTTTTAATATTTGGTTGTCGTCTATCCATGCAGATGCCTGGAGCCTAAACTACTAGGCCGACTTTGACGAAATTTGGCATACATGTTCAGAAGAATCATACCCAGAGGCGATAAATTAATTTTAGCTTCAAATTTGGATTTGGGGGCGTTACCCTCAAAAACTCAGAAAAAACATGAAAAAAAAATTATTTCTCGAAAACGGTTCCGACGATTTTGATTAGAAAATGCTAAAATGTTGTCAAAACAAATCTGACGATATAAGCGGTTTTCCCGGGAATAATTTAGTTCCTAAGAAAATAGATTTTGTTGGGCCTAACCTCGTGCGCCCCACAACCTCTGAGCCCCTGGGCCAGGGCCCACCGGACCCATTTGTTAAATAGGCCCTGCAAGCATTGTGTATTGTGTATCCTCAAAGAAATAAATGTACAAATGAAATCTACTTTGTTTGAGTTCTCTTAACCACTTTTTCAAATTTATTTTCTTAACACAATATCTAGAATCTAGGGTGTAGGCAGCAAGACAGTAGCCAACAATTTTAGTTAACGTTATTTATTTAAAATAATTATTTCGTCGTTAAAATAAAATAATGGGTTTTTTCAAAGCCGTTTCAACCAAAAAGCGTTTATTACGTTTTTATCGAGCTATTTTAACGCGTCAAACAATTTCAAAAGATATAAACGTGTTTGTATTGTGAATCTTAATTTATATACAATATACATACATTTACATAGACCAATATATATATATATATATATATATATATATATATATATATATATATATAACATTCTGTAAAAAACCCATGTAATTTGGTTTTTAACAAGGATTTTTAACAGCTGATATGAAAAGAGCAAAAACTGGCCTCCCTCTTTTTTTGAATAAAAAATTAAGAATTAAATTTTTTTTTGCCTTTGCCTCTCAGCCACCATTATTTTACATTAATGACTTTTATGCATATATATATATATATATATATATATATATATATATATATACATACACACACACATATATATATATATATACACAAAAAAAGAAAAGCAGCAGGTACCTACTTTATATTTTGTCCACAATATTAAAATTACCAATAAAAAAGTGGTAGAAGGAGAGGGAGTAAAAAAGAAGAAAGAGTGGAAAAAGGTAGACTGTGGGGGCTTTTAATTTTAATAATAGAGGTAAGATAGAAAAAGGAGTGCTCTAGCTAAGAGGAAGGAGAGGACTTTATTGATGATATCAGATCTGAACTGGGGAAAGGGAGGTTTCTCCATTAATTTTTTTTATGGTGCGTACAATGTGGAAGGGGGGATTCATGGAAGCCCTTACTTTACTAGAAGGGCTGAGGGAAATGGGGAATTAGAATTTTTATATATAAAATAAAAAGGGATGTGGATCCTTGAATTTTCAAACCAGGGGTCATTTGGGGGGCTATATCCTTTCCATTATATCTGTCATGAAAATTATTAACAACTATAAATTTTAAATATAATATATATATATATGTGTGGTTTGAATGAAACTCCCAAGTTTTGTGACTTATCTAGATCCTTTTTAAAATTTTCGTCTTGGAAATTGTTTTCTCCTCGTTTAATTTATAGCTATATTTTTTTTGATTACTATGCTAAGTCATACCTGAAATTATGCTAACTATAGTAAACACATTATACTTTTTAACTCTGACAGCTTAGGAAAATCGAGAAAATAAATGGGAGGAGAGTGTATGAGAGCTTGAGATTTTGGCGGGTAATAGGTCGGGCAATGACCTATTAGCCGCCAAAATCTCAAGCTCTCATTCACTCTCCTCCAATTTTTTTTCTCGATTTTCCCAAGCTGTCAGAGTTAAAAAGTATAATGTGTTTACTATAACTTAATTATAGGTGTAGAAGTGGGCCGTGAAGGGTAATAAAAAGATTTGGTTTAAATTATACGAAATGGCTATATTTCGCCCCACTCCGGGGCATAGACGTGCCGGTATACGAAGGTTTGGTTACATGTTTAATATATATTAGTCAATTCATCTAAATAATTAGATTCGTCTTTAAAATTCTCGACTCTCCTACTAAACTCTAAACTAACTGGTTTAAAGAAACATAACATATTTGAAACAGTAACAATTAACAATTAAAACAATTAAAAACGATTAAAAACAAAAAAACAGGTTACCTCAAGCTTCTATGTGATATTTTTGTTTTTAATCGTTTTTAATTGTTTTAATTGTTAATTGTTATTGTTTCAAATATGTTATGTTTCTTTAAACCAGTTAGTTTAGAGTTTAGTAGGAGAGTCGAGAATTTTAAAGACGAATCTAATTATTTAGATGAATTGACTAATATATATTAAACATGTAACCAAACCTTCGTATACCGGCACGTCTATGCCCCGGAGTGGGGCGAAATATAGCCATTTCGTATAATTTAAACCAAATCTTTTTATTACCCTTCACGGTCCACTTCTACACCTATAGTTAATAAAAACGGGACAACAAAAGGAAAAAAAACTATATAACTTAATATTATGTTGAGCATTTTGCTTTTTTATAATAAAAAGAAAAATCTAAAGTATTTAAAACATGTATTCAGTGATTCAAAAATGCAAGGACCTAGTAATCCAATCTGCATCCTAATTACTTTATGGACTTAAGCTTCTTGCAGGCTATTGCACCACAGATTAATATATTATGCAATCACTTTGCTTAGTGAATAACTCTTGTCGATTCGGACACAATCCATCTTGTTTCATCTCAAAGTTATCGTAATATTGTCAATTGTTGATTTTACTTAAGATGTTAAGTAGTGGCAGAAAAATCCTGTAAATTAGCCCTCCGCACACGGTCGTTTTGCAGTCGTCTCAAACTCGAAGTGTCATGTATGTCATGTCCGAACCTCGCGTCACAAGAGGAGTGGCCTGTCGCGGAGCGAGGAGCTTCAATTGTTTATATTTTTTGATTAGCAAGTTAATTTAGTATACCTTTTAAATGAAATGTTAAAATATAGATTGTTCCGTTTAAGAAGCCAAGAGAATGAAATTATTTAAAATCTAGCGATAGATAAGCTAAATGGTAGCAGAGCGTTGGAGCAGAAGTATTCAATAGAAGATTCTTGGCACCCTGGTGAGGTTCAAGATAGTCAGAAAATAGAAGATCAGCTCCTGGTGAAGTCTGTTTAGAAAGGCCAAGGAAATTATTGGTAAGGCTCAGGTATTTCAATTTCTTTCTCCTTTACGGAAACCAAAGGATAAAAAGAAGAAAAAAATAATAATTATGACAGATTTGACTTTTACGACATTAAAGAAAAATTGGAAGCTTTTAAATTAAAATTGCTCATGCTAAATAGGAACATGGATGACTGGATAAAAACTAATGACAGATCTCAATAATGCAAGACAAAACAAACCAATAGGTCAAACGGACGAGATAGCTTGACGAACACTTTAGGACATAATCAAAAATTATTTAAGGAATTCGAAGTGACGTGTAAAAGGCCCTATCAAAGAATTATATATTTTTGTAATCAGCTCGACGTACCCTTTCGTATGATACCCCTAACGGTGTCGAAAAAAAATAAAAAAAATTTAACCCTTAAGATTTTTTACCCTAATTTTTTTGAAAAATATTTTTTTTTTACCCTAATTTTTTTGAAAAATATTTTTTTAAGTCGCTATATTTTTAAAATATGTGGGCAGGTATAAGACAAATTCATGCCAAATTTCAAAGTGATCGGACGAAAGGTGTAGCCGTGAGAGCACGCGAGAGGACGGATTGACAGACACACGCAGGAAAATATAAGGGTCCGTGGTTTTGCCTACAGACCCTAAAAATAATTTCAACCTATTCAGTAGAGAGAGTATTGGTTCATCCGTACATACGAAAGAACTGTTTATTGTTAAACACTTGCATTGACAATATTAAAAAATAAACAGGTCGTGTGTGCTAGTCAGCACATAGCGACGGTCCGTAGTCAACACAGTATTGTTTAAGTAGAACCTATTAATGTAGCTTTTTAAAATACTAAAAAGCCTACTTTGAACTATCCTATGGGTCTGATATTCTCAAAACACATAAACAAACTTCTGATAAAGTATTTTTTTTCCAGTGAACCGCACTATTATAAACATATAAATATATCCAAAAGAGCATAATTATAAAAAAAAGTATATTATCAATAAAAACAAAAATAATACTATACACATATGTGCCCAATTTCAATGTGATCGGACAAAAGATATAGTCGTGAGAGCAGGCGACACACGCTGGAAAATAAAGGGTTCTTGGTTTTGCGTACGGACCCTACAAACTATCCAAAGCGTCTCAGGCATCAAGGGGATTTTTCCCGTTCGCTGCAGGACGAGAGGTTCGAGGAACGATCTTGACGCTGACTCTTCGACTACGAGACGACTGCTAAACGCCTCGTTGGCGGATCTCCACCCACTTACATAGGAAGCTTTTAGATTTCGCCTGGAAATATATTTCTCCTAAATATGCATATACGTCAAATTTCATTAAATTGGTGGAAAAAATATACTTCGTATTATTTCTACTCCAATCAAATTATTTTGTATATCTTTTATTTTTTACGTTATTGTCCAGGAGATAGCGAACAAAAAGTGGCTAACTAACATCAAACTACAATTTTTTTAATTGAGTTAATGTTTCTATATCCTCCAAGAATACTCAAATGTGGTCGGAAAGTTTGTCCGTGTGACATAGTTTTCTAAGAAGCCCACTATGGTGGACAAGGTATTTTTTATTATCCTGAATCCTGAGTACAAATTGAGTTAATAGACCTAAAATCAAGTTGACGATCTTCGATTTGGAGAAATGTGTGAATAACTAATTATCAAGTGATAAACTAACATCAACTTGGTATTTAGTTTACTAACTAATTTTGTACACAGGCTCATGAAAATCTCTTGTCAGTCATAATGGGTGGGACATGGGTGCTCACCACAGTTTTTCAACAGATTATAGTGTGTCCAGCGGACGAACTTTATTCTTAACTATATCTTTGTTCTTAGAGGACACCAAAAGCACCACTTGACATTTTATTGTAAAAGGAGCTGAAGGTTATCTGATACATCAGAGACATTTTAAGTATCTATTTCAAATCTAAATTCTAATTTAGGGTGCAGTTTTAACCAAAGTTACTAAGTCTTCTAAAATATTATCATAAATTGTTTCACATAAACTAATTCATATAAAACTTTTTCATATAACTAAAATTAAACATTATTCACCTAAAATAAGTAAAAAAAACAAACGTAGAAACGAAACAGAAATAAAGTGTAGTTTTTAGATTTAGAGTGGAAAAGTTTCTCGTAAAGTTTTATCTAGAAGAAGAAAATCTAAGAAGAAAACCTGTGTTGGAATGGACTAAAAGAAAATCTTAATAAGATCCAGGTTGGAGCAGGTCATTGTGTGTAAACAGAGGCTCTAGATTAAGAAAACCTAGGACCAAGGACATCACCCTATAGTACGCCCTCGACCTCCAATATTACTTCTAACTGCATGTTCAGTCTACCTTAGATTACAATGCTGCCTTACTCCTCCTATTTACTCTAACAATATAGTTTTGTGTCACCATAAAAGACGTGTCACAAAAAGATGGTAATATTCAAAACGTTTTGCTCCTTTTAATATAATTGTTGAGGTTATACATTTTAATGTTGGGTCATGAAAATAACAAATAGAACTTCTATTTTAAGTATACCATGATGATTCCACTTGAATAAAATGATACATAAGATGAGCTGATTGATTATGTATAATATAAGCTACTTAATATGATTGTTACATTGTCATTTTATTTAGAATTAAACTTGTTTTATTATATCGAGGAGTTAGAAAAAAGGAGAGATTATAACAGGCGATTTTTTCTTTCAATGGGATGCCATCGGATTGTACCGAATGGAAAATCGGAGAAGTAATTATAAGATCTTACTTTTGATACATTGCATTGCATCATATCGGAGCAATTGGAAAAACAGAGGAGCATTTATCGATGCCATGTTTACATTTGATATGATGCGATACAGGAATGTATAGGATGGATAGGAAGGGGTTTATTCTATAAAGTGATTTTATCATTCGCTAAGGTAACAGAATATGGAAAAACGGATGGGGACTATACGGTGTGAGTATACATCTCATGCGATATCGGAGGAGGGTTTATAAGTTGCGATTTTTACATCCTATATCATGAGATATCGGATTAGATAGAAAAAACGGAGTGGAATTTATAAGATACTATTTCGTATCGTAGAAAAAGGAAGCGTATAGCGTTTGAACAATAATATTTATATATTTAAATACGATGCGACCGACGCTACATCGGATGGAAATATGTAAAAGGCGTTTACACAATGAGATTTGTTATATGGGGAGACCACATGACTTTCTCTCCTCTCAAGTAGCTTGAGTTGCAGTTGTAAGTGAAGCTACTTGATACTATAAATCAAATTTAATTACTTTCCAATAATAATTTTAATTTAAACTAACTTAATATTAGTTTATCTCCATTATTCATACCTGTTTTCGTTTCTGAGCGTGCCAGTTAAGCATAAAAAATAACACTTTTTACTCAAGTTTTACTAAGGGGCTTTTCATAATTACTCAGCCCAGTGTTTTCCATTTATAAGTTTTCGTGCTTTCGTAGATACATTTAATTAATATTGAATATTTTATCAAATCTTCTTGGCGGGGAATCGAACCCGACCTCTCTCCGTCCGCGTTTAAAGCTATTTTCTCAGGGACTAGACTTTTCCCGGGAAATCGGCTTATATCTATATTGTAACTTTATAATTGTATATTGTAATTAAATGGACAATATTAAAATCGTAAGAACAGTTTTCGAGAATTTATTTTCACGTTATTCCAGAGTTTGTGGGGGGTAGCGCCCCTAAATTTGGAACTAAAATTCATACCTTGATTTTGCCTCGGGGTTTAATTTTTCTGAACATGTATGCCAAATTTCGTCAAAATCAGCCCAGTTGTTTAGGCTCCACGTAGACGACAGACAGATATTTTTTTAAAACCACTTTTTTGGACTCAGGGGACCTCCATCTCAGGGTGTAAATCCATCAAAATCACATAATTAATTTTCGCGCCATCACAATACTTTCTTTTTGTATGAGAAAATAACAAATAATACACACAGAGAAAAAAACTGTAAAATTCTTAGTCACAAAACAAAAAATTCACTGTTAAAAAAAGGATTGTTTTATACATGTCTCTCCCTTAGTAAAGTCGCAGGAGTTTTAGGGAGTTGTAAGGTACTGCCGAGGAGTCGTAGGAAGTGTTTTTAAGGTTTTTCGGTACAGTAGTGTGTTTTAGTGTCCGGGAAGTGAAGTCATGTGGGAAAGTTTATGCAACATTGATGGTAAAAAGGCCTCGAGCTAGAGTGCGATAGCTGTGAGTGCTAGATCCTTACACTCGACTCGTAGGCACTCTAAACTCCACATTTATAGTATGTACTACAGCCCAGGCCCACTTCTTCCCCGCGTTTAATCAGACAAATGGATAGAACTTTAAAGACAGAACTCTGGAAAAATACATACAGTGTTGTATTGCTATCTAAAATGCCATATTCATAGAGTCGGACACCAACAACTAACCCCTCTCTTTCTGTTTACCCTTTCTTTCTTTTCTTATCTTTTCATTTATATTTTTCTTTTTAGTTAATATAACTACAATACAAAGCGAGGTTTAGTTCCTTGTTTCTTATCTTATTTTACTCTTCAGACAAGTTTATATTGAAAATTATAATTTTTAGTTGGAATTAGTAATTTTTATGTTTTTTACTTCTGTTTGTTTGACGTCCCGATTAACACATCATTAAAGAATGGGGGACCCTACGACAATATTGATCTTCTCGATTTAATAATGAGTGTAAAAATTGTCTCACATCTCTGTGATTCCAACTCACCACATATGCCACTCCCCTGCTCCTTGTAGTATTTAACTCCTAGTGCAGTTGGGTTAAAAAGGAATTAAAAGTCTCACTTTTGTGATTCTTCAACCACTTCTTCTAAGCTGACTGACTAGAAGATTAATTATTTGTAGGTTTTAAAATGCCTTTGATTTTAATTTTACTAATTCTTGTTATTTTCCCTCGATTTTGTTTTGTTAAATATTTAATACTACTCATTTTTTTAATTTTCTATTTCCTAAAATTCTTATACCGTCTCTTCTCATATGCTTGTGTCGTTTGTACCTAACCCGCCTAAAAGTACTCTGGGAAAAGAGTACTTAATAAATTTTAATAATTTAATAATTGAATAAATTTTAAAACCACCGATTAAAAGATAAGACATTTTTTGAAAGAGAATGTTATCTTAATTTTATATTTCCAAGCATGTTTGGTAGAGTGACACTTAACATTGACATTGTCCTAGTTAATTCAATAGCGGCTGAATTTATTAATTTTTAATAGAACGCTACAGTAGTAAATATCTTGCTTGCTCGCTTATTCGAGTCCTCTACTACCGTTTGATGTGGAGGACGACCAAACGGATTTTCACGTAGTATCCGAGCACGTTGTAGAGACATTCCTCTCTCGGCCTGGGTGGATGTGATGTTGTCCATCCAAGTTATCCTTCTTCCCCTGGGTCTCCTTGCCTCGCTCCTTGGTTAATGGACTTTTTTTGGGAAGTCTTTGATTGTCCATCCGTAGTACGTGACCAAATAACAGTAACTGGGCGTATTCCACAGTGTGCAGGATGTGTTGTGCCTCTAAGCCCAGTCTTATGCTGTAGTTCCTTCTTCTTATATATCTAATCCTGTTATTTGGATTCGGCTCCCCTTTTCCTACGGTAGGGCTCAAGGTTCACAGCCATATATCATGGTGTGGTCGTACATTGTTTTGAATATTATTATCTTGGTTTTCTTACTGACTTCAGCCTAACTGACGAAACCCCTGTTAATAGCACAAAATAGTCTGGCCACTATTTGTTCCAGCTACTCTTCTTGTTATAAGATAACGTCTTAAGTTTCAATCATAATTGTAATTTTATATATTTTTTATAATATTATTTTTAAACAGTTAATTATACTACAGAGGAATGTAGTATAATTCACTGTGTACATATCAATGTCAATCATTCATTGACAGAAACTATATATATATATATATATATATATATATATATATATATATATATATATATATATATATATATATATATATATATATATATATATATATATATATATATATATATATATATATATAGTTTCTGTCAATGAATGATTGACATTGATATGTACAAAGTGAATTATACTACATTCCTCTGTAGTATAATTAACTGTTTACATATATACACTGTGTACAAACCATTGCCCCAGGTGGAAGTGGTAGTTTAAATTTTAGAACCCAATCTAGGCCAAACAAAGGAATGTCATCTTTTTCAATTACTATAATTGGTAAATTGTATGATTTACCAAAAGCTTTCACTTTTACGTAGCATTTTCCTAGTGTACAGATTAGGATGCCTGTGTATGCGATTAAATTAACAGAGGTTTGTAAATCTGGTCTTCCAATGGACTTCCACACATTTTTACTTATTACTGTCTGTGTTGCACCTGGATCATACAGCATTTGAATGTTTGTTTTATTAATTTTAACAGGTATAATTATTTTAGAACCAGAAGTAATAGCTCGGACTTGCATTGCAAGTTTATCAGGATCATCGGTATCATCTTCTGTGTCTTTAACCCTTCTAACATCTATATTATTATTAATAACAGCTCTGCCTGCTTTTAAACAGACCTTTGCTAAATGTTCCTTGCCCTTACAGACATGGCACACCTTTCCTTTAGCAGGACAGTTTTCATTCAATTTGTGTAAAACTTCACCACATTTAAAACAATGTTTACCCTTTATTAGTGTAATGCGTTTACTAGAAAATTTATTAATGAAATGTTTCGAATTATTTGTTGTATTTATTTTAGTATTATTTATATTTAAAGAATTTCCTATTCTATTTTGAGCATGTTCTACTTGCTCTAATGTTATAGCAGATGTTTCAACCTGTGCGAGAGTGCTGTTTGCATCGGGGTGTAATCGTAGTAATTCTTTTTGCCAGTCATTGTTATTAATACCCAATATTAATTGATCGCGTAATCTTTCATCAAGAGACTGCCTGAAGTTACACCTACTTGCTAGTGCTCTTAACCTATTAATATACTGCGAAACAGATTCGCCAAGCGCACAAAATTTTGAGCGAAAATATATATCCAAAATATCAATTAAATTGTCAAATTCAACGTCACCTACAACTTGTGGATGAAAATGATCAGCAATTACCTTAAATGCCTTAGGACCAATTTTGGATAGTAACAAATCTCGTTTTTGTTCTAAGTTGTTAATTTGCCATGTCCTGAGTTCAATCTGAAATTTCTGTTTGTAAATTATCCACTCTTCGTTATCAGGATCAAATGATGAGAAATTTAATGTCACTTTAATTTCTCTTGGTTGTTCTGCTTCAACCATTTCATTGCTTGCAATCCTTCTACGTGGCATTTTCTTTTTTTATCCGCAGCGCCAATATAAGATAACGTCTTAAGTTTGAATCATAATTGTAATTTTATATATTTTTTATATTATTGTTTTATATATATAGTTTCTGTCAAAGTATGATTGACATTGATATGTACACAGTGAATTATACTACACTTGTGAAGCAAGTAAAGGCTATACGACATAATAATTTTCCGATTTTATTTTTTTAAAAACAAGTAAAATGAGTTAAGATCTAATTATTAAGTTACATTATTACTTCATTTGTAGTTTCATTGCTAACAAATCGGACGAGTTTGTCAACCATCATAATCGGCCCAGCCGATTCAAGATGTTTTTGTTAGCTATAACTGTTGAACTGTTTGTTATAAAAACAAACTCCTATAAATGCATTATTATCGTACAAGCGCAATAAAACGGGTCCGAATTGTTGAGCTCAAACAATTCTCAAGAATATAATCAAACCGACAAACATAATAAAGATTTGGGGGAGAGGGGAATTTTTCTCTTATGTGATATAAGATGTTTGTTATTTTTTTTAAAGGACGTTTTTATTTGTTAGATTAACTGTGATCATTTCGTTGATTTGTTAAAAAAAGATTAAGGGGAAACAAAAAACAAAATTTTTAAAGACTCATAGCTCAAAGGTGAATTGTTACAAAATATATATTTGAATTTTAGACTCAGGGTGTCCTCCCCTTTCACTTAACTCCCCTCATAAAGTATTTCCGAAAACAACCTTATTATAAGGGATAACCCAAAAAGCCCTTTAGGTTTCTCAAACATTTTCCTGGTTTTGGGTTGTTGAACATAAAATAAGTAAGTTTCAAATTTTGGTTTTGAGTTTTGTTTTTTTTAGAAATAAAGTTGCGATAACCACCTACAGACAGACAAACGGAGGAAATTATAAGGGTACTTGGTTTTGGTTACAACTCAAAAACAGTTATTAAAATTGGTCGATTTGTGCGTTCAAAAAATTTGTTTGTCTACGTTTGTTCATCTTGGGCTTATTCAAAATAGTGTATTAGTTAATAGGTCGATTCGGTTAATAATTCTACTTTTTTCACGTGTTCATATGTTTTAATTTTCTAATAAATTTGTATCACGTCAATCAATGTTAATAGACGAATAATACCTGTAACTTCATTTATAATCGTTTCTATAATATAATTCTAATGGTATTGAACAATATCTCTACTACTATACTATAAATGCAGGCCCACGAATTAAAGGGCGCATTACTTCAGCAAGCTTTTGTACATTATTATAATTCAGCAAGCTTTTGTACATACATTTTCTTTTGCTCAAAAGCATGGTTGCAAAATTAATTGTTTTAGCACGTTCCGTTCATATAGCATGTTTATATATAAAATCGAAAATGGGAACTACCACAATAAATAAATACAAAAAATAGACTGCCAATTGGTGTGTCAAATAGCTTCCTTGCACCCTATCACGCACGTTTTGATTTTATGCTTTCACGAGCTATTATTGTCTATGTCTAATTTGTTTTTATTGTTTCCCCCGTTTTTTTAATCTGTCAAAATTGTTTTGATTTTTTACATGAATTAAGGTGTCAAATATGCAAAAGTTAAAGAGCGCAGACGGTTCATATTAATCTGAGGCTATCTGCTGGATACTTTCGATAAACTATAAAAGTTTCATACAAATCAGATAAGTACTTTTGAAGTTATAGGTGAAAATAAATGTATGTTTGTGCCCATGTGGAAGAGAAACAAATAAGAGCAGAAGGTTG
This sequence comes from Gerris lacustris, assembly GCA_951217055.1. NCBI lineage: Eukaryota > Metazoa > Arthropoda > Insecta > Hemiptera > Gerridae > Gerris > Gerris lacustris. The sequence goes on from OX578278.1 coordinate 38,977,321, forward strand.
AAACTTACATAGGACCAAAAATGGGCTAATTAGGACCTACCATACAAATTCAATTAAAATCGGAGGTGTAGTTTTTAAATGTTGGTTCGCAAAAATTGAGCGGCAGTCCGACAGACAGACACGGAACCAAAAATGTTCCCTGATGTCTGAAACGGATTTCTGCCTTGGAATTTTTGAAATCGGAGACAACATATTTTCGTTCTTCAGAACGAACACATAGCTTCCGTTACCTTCTGTAAGCTCGGAAGCAATAAACAACTAACTTTAATTTTAAATTTCTTTAGTTAAAAGTTTTGTGACAAACAGATATAAATTCATTATTTAAAAAAAAAAAAAAAAATCTCTGATTCTTACTTTTAGCTCCTCGGTCAGCTCAGGCAAAGTAAATAACTTATTCATAAGATTGGGAAAGAGAGGGGGCTAGATTCCACCTGAATCTGATGGAAAGAAGGGGGGGGGGGCAGATTTGACTTGTAAATACTATAATTTAATATTGGCTTTAATTAACGAGGTGCGACCTTCCCCCCGGCTAGTTCCCCGTGGGGCTTTATCTTACCCCTTCATCCTATCTTTGCTTTTAACCAAAAAAAAATATATATTTCATTATTTTTTTTACTCTTTATTTAGATTTTTTTATTCCTTATTTTCCGTGAGATGGGGAAAAAGTTAATAACTGATTAATATTAAAAAAAAACTTCTGTGCTTTTTCTGAATAATCAAAAAAGAAAATAACGAATAAAATTTTACTTAAAAAAACTATAGGTGTTGTATTTTTCACAAGAATTTGTCTTTCCTTGGAAAATGAAATAATGAAAATACAGCTTAAACTTATTATAATTACACTATACTTTAGTTTAAAAATAATCCGAGGCCGGCCGTCTCGGAACTTTTTCTTACCAAACATAAACTTAGAACATCAGATTTTTTATTATGTTAATTATAATTTTGTTTGTCCGTTAAAAGTCAAGTCCGGTATAATGAGGCCCGTTATAGTGAGGTATTTATAAATGTAAAGAAACTTTCCTATATTAAAATCAAATTTAAAAATGGCGGCAGATATTAAGATAAACTATGGTGTGCGCATCTACCATTGGGATCACAAGCCCATTGAAGTGGATGCACCCCACTTGGCAGACGCAAACCCAGGTGCTGGGAAAAATAAATTAAATAAGAATAAAAGAACAAAATAATCTATGATTTCTAATATTTTAATGAACATAAAATTATAAACTTGTAGCAATAGTTATAAGTTAAAAGATAAATGATTAATAAATAATGTGATTCGAATTACTTATATAATCTTGAATTTACGATTAAACATGAATTATAATAATAGTTTAAAATTAATTAAATAATAAATAGAAAAGAATGAAATCATTAAAAGACGAGCTAGTTATGGTGAATAAAATATGTAAGATATTGAATGTAAGTATTAACAGTTGGACTCAGCTGGGTTGTTGGATAAAGATGATGTGTGTTGTTTGTACGAGTTTAGATGAGATGAAATCCTAGGAAGAATGGTCAGCAAGTGGTGACAGTGATGTCGTCTCAGAAGTCTGCAATGGACATCTGAATCAATATAGATTTATTTCACAAGATGCCTATGCTATGCCGTAGACGGCTGCATTGGACTTCTTTAGCGGCCGCTCACCGTGAGGTCGTGCGTGAAGGGTTAAGCTAAGTACAGATTACTCTGACGTGACGTATTTTCACGTCACGTCAGATAACATGGGACCACGTCAGACATGAGGCGGTGTTCACATTGTTCTGACATCAGACACATGAAAGAACACACTTCGCACTTGTTTCTTCTCCCTTCAGTTGGTTTTGAGCCTTCTACCATGAATGTTCTCCATGTTTATGACATGCTGGATGAAGAAGAAGAAGAAATGGCTGCTCTGTGTACTGCAGCCATTTCTTCTTCTATAGAGAATGGATACATCCAATCAATGCAGAGCGAGAAGAATTCGGGGAGTTTTATAATTTAATGCCACAGCTTATAGAAGGAGCCTCCTTTCGTGAATTTGTATTTCTATATTCCCGGTGTGTAGGGTCGTATAACACCGAATTCGCCCAAACATATTCAATTAACATGTCTTCTTCCATCTTCAAAAAACAATCACTAAAAAACGGTATGTAAAAAATGTACAGAGAGTAGTAATATATATTACCTGACTCTTCTGATGCCTTCCCACGACTGAAGAAATATCTGGAAGTTTAGATATCCCTCCCACGCGTCATAAGGCATGTGGCGTCAGATAGCATCATATCTCGCGTTCCCACGTCACGTCAGAACAATGTGAACATAGACTCACAAAACCCTGTGTTACTTTTTTATATCACACGCATTATGACGTGGGCCCATGTAACGTCAGAATAGTCTGTACCCACCTTTTGTCGTTGGGAAGTCGAACTGTACTGCGTGGGAGCGCAACCCTTGACTGACGGACCTTCTGATAGGGAGTAGGTTTGATTGTAAGGAACACCTGACTGTCCCGATAGGTCACTGGACTATACGTCCTCGATTCGCAGGGGAGGTTTTTTCTATTAGAGAATTAGCTCGTCATTCTAACTACTACAACTACTATTCGCAAATAAAATAAACATACTACTTTCTTAAAGAATAAATTAAAGACTTAAGAACTAAACATATGGAGTACTTATTTACCTTATAGAAAGGAATCATTGGTGCGAAGTTTAGCTCAATCGTTGAAATAGATTAGAAATTATTTAGTATTAAGTTCAAAAGTAGAAATTTTCAAAATGTTAGCATATATCAAGACGAAATGTGTCAATCAAGTGGAAATGTTTGTCTTATAAACAGGAAACTTCAGCCCAATCGGATTTTTTTCCCGATTTTACGAATTTTCATCATTTTTGCTGACAGAAGAAAGTTTAATGACGTCACTAATGTATGATTGCCCGGGCAGAAAAATTACATGTAAGGACGGATTTTTGTACAAAGTTTCCATTCTATAGCTTGAAAAGCGTGGGAGTTACGCGCACACAGACAGACATCCAGCTAAAAACCACTCAATTCGTTATAAAAACACCCAAAGTGGATAATTCCGTTGAAATCTCGGTGAAAACAATACTTTTCCTTTAAGGAAAAGGAAAAGTAAAAAGGGAGCTAATGGGGGTGGCAGTGTAACCTGATGCCAGATCTTCAATCAGCCGATAGGTCTAAGCTTCGGCTGCTTGGTTTTTTAAATTGTAAGATTAAATACGAAGAGGATGCAACCCAAGCACGGGTGAACATATGCAAGGGAGTACAAGAATTATTGTTGGACAGACAGGTAATGATGAACTTAAGAATTATTCACTGGAACTTCCCCAAACTAATTAATTAAGTAGGTATTTTACATACGATCCCAAGTGAGCTAACCCAAAGTAAAGTTGATTCAATCAAAGAAGCATTGGTTGAAGAGTTCAAAAATGTATTTATGTCAGAATCACTATAGCCGATGAAAGGATCAATAGTACATGTTCACTTAAAGAAAGGAGCAGTACCGTATGCGCTAACAACACCTAAGTAAAAGGGTTCCATATGCGTGTAGACCGCAGGTCTACAGGTGAAAGCAGAATTAGACCAAATGGAGAAAAAAGGTGTAATAAAAGCCGTAAGTGATGAACCGTGTGATTTTGTGAGTCCTATGGTGGTCGTTCAGAAACCCAATGGTAAGCTAAGGATATGTGTTGATTTTACAAGACTAAAACGCTACGTGGTCAGACCAATTCATCCTTTTAAAGGGCCCTGGGATGCTGTATCAAACATCGACACTAAAGCTAGATATTTCTCAACATTCGACGCGACAAGTGGTTGTCAGAAATTGGCGCTGGGTGAAGATAGTAAAAAATTAACCACATTCCTCACCCCCCTGGGGTCGATATAAGTTCCTGAGGTCAGCAATGGGATTAATAAGCTCAGGAGATGAATTCTGTAGACGCGGTGACGAAGCGCTTCAGGGGTTTGTCAATATACTCGTAGAAAAAGTGGTGGATGATATTCTTTTATATAATAGAACCTTCGAAAACCATGTAGACAGGACAGTGATACACTTGTAACGTTGTCGTGAGAAGGGAATCACGTTGAATGCAGAGAAAATGGTCTTTGCGAAATCAGAGGTTCCCTACGTGGGGTATATTGTCAGTCACGAAGGCGTAAAAGCAAATCCTAAGAAAGTCGAAGCTATACAAAAATTTAACAATCCAAATTATATAACTGAACTAAGGTCGTTTTTTAGGGATGGTAAACCAGCTAGGATATTTTTCCAATAGGGTTTGTGAAGCAGCGCATCCTCTAACCACCAGTTTTAGCACATTTTGACGTGAGAAAAGAAACAGCCGTGTTTACAGATGCCTCAAGACTTAATGGATTAGGGTATGCATTAATACAGAAACAAGACGGAATATGGAAGCTGGTGCAGTGTGGGTCTCGTTTCCTGTCAGAAACCGAAACAAGATGTGCTATGATTGAAATTGAATTACTGGGTTGTATGGGCTGTTACAAAATATTGAATGTACCTTTTAGGCTTGGAGTAGTTTTTAGTAGTTACTGATCACAAACTTTAGTGCCAATTTTAAACGACAAGTTCTTGCATAGCATAGAGAACCCTAGGATATCAAGGCTAAAGGAGAAAACAGATTAATTACGTATGTGTAGCTACGTGGAAAAAAGGAAAAGATAATCTTATATCCGATGCCCTATCAAGAGCCCCAGTAGCAAAACCAGAAGAATGTGACCTGTTAGCTGAAGACACGTCAAATGAAATGAATGCTCTAGCTGCCTATCAGATTGCAAGGCTAGATAACTTGATGGAGGATCCAGATCACTTGCAAGATGCTTTGTTAGGTCAATTGAAGGAGAAGGCTACAATAGATTTGACTTACCAAAAACTTGTGAGCAGGATTCAAGAAGGATTCCCGCGGAAACAAGCAGCTCTGGAACAGGAGTTACAGCCTTATTGGAAAGTTCGAGACGACCTATCATGTGATGATAACTTAGTAATCAAAGGTACACAAGTCGTAATTCCTCAGTCATTAAGAAAAGAGGTTTTAGCTCGGCTACATGATGGTCATCAAGGGTTAGACAGAACCAAGAGGCGGGTTAGACAAACAGTATACTGGCCAGGAATGAATAGTGATATTACTGGAATTAGTGATAGGTGTGAGTCCTGTCCACGGATGAGACCTTCCTTAGCTAGTGAACCGATAATGACAGATCCACCTCCGACAAGACCGTTTCAAAATGTTTCAGCCGATTTATTTTCGCGTGGAGGCCAAAAGTTCATGGTCTATGTTGACCGCTTTTCGGGTTGGCCAATCATATGCCAGTTTGGAAGAAATCATCCTAATGTAAGAAAAAGTTATTGGATGTTTCAGAAATATATTTTCGGATACAGGGGTCCCCGTGAGATTCCGAGATTAAGGTGACGGGTGTGATAGCGCATTATAAATGGAACTAGATACACCGGCCACCTCCTAGTCAGGGTCCCACCTTTGCTGTGTTAGCACATAGCCCAGTGTAGGGGGGCTTACACATGAGGAGGTAAAATCCTAGAGGGTGATAGTAGTGCCAGGTAGGTGCCTGGGTAGGGCCCTGCTGTCGGCTACCGTCCTGGGAAGCTTAGGAATAAACTGAATCCCTGGGAAGAATAGTAGCTCTATTAGATAATCCACCCACCCAACTTACAAACATGGCGTGAAAATCAGGGGTTGGCAAAAAGGACCCAAATGCGGTCTTGTTGTGGCCTCCCCGCCCCCATACTACAACTAATACTATTTTTTTAAAAAATCTATAATAAGTTTTATGTCACAAGTAATAATAAGTTAATATTATAAAAATAATAATAGTAAAATAGCTTACTGCTTCTAAAACAGCTAAATAATTATATTTGGTTTGTTACAACCAAGCTAGAAGCCGTCCACATGAACACCAGAGGCATGCGTAATGGAAAAACTCCAAAGGCTTTTATCCATTGCGCATGCCCGTTACGATCCAACTGGTGTGTCCCCAACATAGTTATAACAAATCTATTTACTTTCTTTATTGGACCTACAAGTCAAAACAAACAATCTTTATTTACTTGAAAAAATGTTGGTTATTAAAAAATGGATGATTTATAAACTAACTAGTCAGAAATAAGGATCTTTTAGAAATAGTTAAAATTTTGATTTAAAGATAGTTACACTTAGCAAATCTATATATTTATAATCTGCCTAGAATCTAAGATTTAATCTGGATTTTAGATAGATAATTAGATTAGTTGATTTTAAGTGTAATAGCTCAAGTTTTCTTTTATTTTGTTTCCCTTTTAATTAAGGCTTTCCCTACCTTATTATCTTAAATATATTTGGGTACTCTCAAATCAATTCGCAACCGATGTCATAAGCAGCAGGAGTTTTCGGTTAGAAAGCAATTTTGTATGATTTTCAAGTTTATATTTACATTACCCTGTATAAAGGAACTGAGTTGTCCAACACCCAACAAAAGAAATAATAATACATAAAACGTCACACAAACGGCCCTTCTATAGCAGCAGACGTTGCTCTTAGCGGAAAAAAAAGTCTTTCTATAAAATACCAAGATTTGACAAAGATCCTGCTTCTGGTTCTGTTTTGTTCAGTATTCGTCAAATATCGCTTATTAAACTTATTTTTAAGTCAATATTTTAATTGGTGTTAACACTTTTATGGCTAACTACTGTCCTTTCATTTGGCATACACTATTTTGCATTATGATTTGAAATAATTATTTGTTATAAAACGGAATTTATAATAAGAAACAACCCTCAATCCTTAATAGTCCATAATTGTAAGGTTCTAATGTAATAAATACTTATACACCTTGTTTATGCAATACGCTTAATTTTCATTGAAGCTAATTTAGTGTGCGGATTGAACTACTTACATAAAAAATCACTTCAAACTATCTTTTCTATGAGAAAAATAATAATTATTGCTCGAAAAATGATCAATGAATTCTTTTGATTCCATCTACACACCTAAATATAGAGCACGATTTGATGTACGAGTATTTCCTAATTTAATATGGACATTTCTTGCACTCCAATGGACTCAACCCTGTATAAAGTTAAGAGGAAAATTTAGACGGGCTTTACTGTGAAGCCATAAGAAAAAAAAGTCTACTGAAAAAAGTCAATATTTGCATCTTTTCAAGAGAGCAACATTTGGACTCAACACCATTGTTTTTGCAGTTCTGAAATGGAATCAACGCTTTCAATTTCAAAGCACATTCCATCCTTTAGAAGGCCAACATCAGTTCCATAAACAAGTAAGTTAAAACCGATTCATTAATACGATATAAATGATATCGTTTTATGTAATAATAGTTATAATTCTATAATTGAATAAAACTCCATTTTAGGAAGAAAACAATTAATAAACACATTTTCCCTGTCACAATAGATGTCGATTTTACCTCAATATTAATTCATTATATATATATATATATATATATATATATATATATATATATATATATATATATATATATATATATATATATATATATATATATATATATATATATATATATTATTATAAATTTATTAATGTTGTCAATAAAACAATAATAGTAAAACAAAAACAAAAATAGTTTATTGTATCTTTTGTAAAGGATTTTTTGTATCTATCAAATAAGAAAAAAAAGTTTAGGGAAAAATAAAAAGTGAATGAACCCAACTTAAATTTTCAATATCATTTTATATAAGAGGGGAGCTATTATTATTATATTTTGATTTTTTTTTTATAAAAAAGTAATAATTACTTGAAACAGCAGAATGAAGGAGAGGGGAAGGAAAGAATAAAAACTGGGGGCAGAATAAAAAGGGGGACCGGCTGCCTCTATAAAAGGGGAAAGGAAACTTTGCCCCTTATTAAATTCTAATATCAACCCCACCCCTCTGAAATTTAGACAAAGAGAAAGTGGTGGGTATGAGAAAAGTTTTATTTATATTAAAATACAATATTCTATACAGCGTGAATTTTTGTACCAGGCGTAATACTATGAAAATTCTACTTTGATATAGAATTTATTTTTATTGAAAAACAGAAGAATTGTAATAATGTTTTTGAAAAACATTTTATTTTCTTCGTTGGTGAATTTCGTATGCACCTTAATCTATGGATGAATTTAATATTTTAGTTCTTAGACCAATCGTATTAGAGTAAAGCTGAAAGAATGATGATTAATCTTTTCGGCTGGAGAATCTTTACAGCTGCGCTATCTATACTCCTCAAAGAGCCTCAAGTATTATGTCAAGTAAATCTTAGACCCCAGCATCGTCTCAATCGTGAAGTCCAATCTTAGCTAAAGGCCAATCTTAAGCTAAAGGCCAATCTTAACCTTAAGGCTAAGATTGGCCATCTAGAAAGAATGAATGAAGGAGGGGGGCTGAAAATAATCTTTCGACAAAGTGCTCAAGGAAGTCGACTCAATGGACGCTCTAGAAAAAGATAGATGTACAGTTCCGGTGTGCCCCCCCCCCCCCCCCAGCATCACCAGATAATTGGGCAGCTACTTATGTAAAGTAGCGACTATTGCTGGTTGCGTATGACAATAATTAGCTTTTGTAAAGCTGATGGAGTGACACACCCTGTGTCATTCATAACATAATATATAGTTTTTGTATAAGCCTTTTTGCAGGCCTAGGCCATCCAGGGGCTAATGCGCCATGGAGTTGCTTAGTTAGACAACAGCAAAGTGATTTAGTATGATTTGCCGCTTGGAAGCACCTCCTGCTTTCTTTAATGTTAGAACTTTTTGAAGCGGGAGTTATACTCTTTGCTTCCTCTACTCTTTCTAAACTCTTTGGTGGTATCTTACTCCTTGTAATATCCTGATTTTTTTTCTAGGATAAAGGATCTAGTTAGGAGCACTAACTCTAAAAGATCCCAAAACACAACAGTAGATCTTTTGTCAAGATGTTCATACGATGCTCAGTTATATTAGCTAAGTATCGCATTGCTATTATTGTTCTGTGGCTCTGATCGGAATCCACTGGATCAAATCCTGGTGATCGATGGTGAGATTTTTTAAACCTCTACCCCCCCCCCCCCCCCCCCCAAATAAAATATAAAAATTAATGTCGTAGCAGCGGTTTTAGCTGGAGACTAGGTTAGAGCTACAGCTAGTTTGAGTGGCTTTCTTTGTATTTAGAAGATACAAATTCATTTAAACGCGTTTGTTTCACTACATTATAATAAACGAGCCGTTAATATTTAGAAAAAAATTAATATTTTATTATATACCTATATATTTTATACTTAGAAAGAATAAAGTATTTTATTTAGATAAATTATTATATCTATTTGAAGACTAACAAATCAAAACAAACATTTATTTTTATTGGAATAAATGTGGTTTCTTTAGCTTAGCAATAACATATAATTTCGAGGTGAGTCGGTCGCCGTCGTCAGGACACTACTCGATTATATAAATGATGAATCAAAAGTTGTAGCGAAATAAAAAACTTTTAAACGGCCGCCATCTTGAAATAGCTGTTTAACAATCTTGTCCGATTAGTTATATTGCGTACGGAACCTTTGTGTGTTCTGAATGCGCATACTTGGAAACTTTATATATGTTTGATTTGATCTAAATGTTTTCAGGAATGAGTATCATTATCAATTAGTAATGTCTCTAGCCGAAGCTACTGTTACTAAATATCACCATTACTTATTATTATTATAGCATATTTATGTGTTGAGTAGTGTAAAATAAAGTTGTTTAAAATAACCCTTCTTTTACCCTAATATAAAATGCCCTAAAAAAGGTGAGTTTATATGCGAGGGTGTAACATTAGCATCCTCCCTAAATATAAGATAAGATAAGAAAAATAGATTTTTTTTCAACCCTCTTTGTAGAGCCAATAATTCAAGCAATGAACTGGTTCAACTTCCTATACACGCTTTCTTATCAATAACCTTTATAACTTTTTCTATTATGTTATGAGTTGGCTTGGTACAAGAAACCCTAGTGAACACATTTCATGGTTGAATATCAGGTTTAAGATAGCTCATTTCATGCCACGTAAGCGAGTTGTAGTCCTATATCTTTTCTCTTCGATCAATCAGTGAGCTCGGTTTTTCACAAGGAAGCTCTTCAGCTCCGCTACTTCATCTTCTTTTACAATGATCCTTTTACATTGAAGATAAAGTTTCTTGAAGTTTTTCCTTGTTCCCCCTTCATCCTAATAGTTTTCATTTTTTTCAATATTTTCCTTTTGAGACTATTCACAATGTAAGATTTTTAATTTTATCCTTTTTTCACCACTTTCACAGTGAAAACTCGAAGAGTAAGCATACATTTATTTTTAAAAAATGGTGGATAAATATTTTATATTTTTTTATTCGGATATTGTCCATTGTAAGATAAATAAATAGCAATACTATAATAAAATAAAATGTCCAATGTGTTAGTATGTTTGTACACATGTATGTCAAATACCATCTACTTTATGTTTCGGCTACATACATTACATATAATTTTATTGAATATAAAAAATAGGTTTTTGTAAATTACTGATAGCAACATTAATTTTTCTTTTTAATAGAATCAGTGTAATGCTATAACATTTTATCCCTATTATAACTAAATATGGCAATAGAAAATGTCTGTTTCCTCAGCGAACTCAAATTATTGTATTTGTGCTAAAGAGGAAAAGAGAGAAAAATAAGTTTGATACTTGGCTACTAGAAAGCGCTAGCTACATCGTTTTAACTCTGATTTTTAACTTTCACTTTTTATCCATTCGTTGTTGTTAAAGATTTATCAGTTATAATCCATTTAAGATGAGCCAATTTAAAACATAATTAGTGTATATTATACGTGTATATATACTTCCTGAAGGCATTCCCTCACTTTGTGAGGGATTCCTGTGGACAGGTGAAATTTCAAGACTCCAGTGGTTTTTGAGGTATAGTTGTACGCCAAGATTTGTAGGCCTCCATTTTGGTGATTTATATATATAAAAAAAAAAAAAATTAGTTTCTTAGCGGTTACCAACACCATAAAAGTAAAATTCAAACACTTCAGCTTAAGTGGTACTTGTAGTATATTTAATATTTAAATATATTTTGATAATGGATTAAGCCCAAATAAAAATATTCATTATAACCAACTTAGCCAAAATGTATACTCAGTTTTATTCTAAAACAATATCGCTGTTACTTAATAACTTTATAAGTTTATAATATAATAGTTAACGAAATAATTTAACTCTAAAATGGAATCCGCATTAGGTTAATGAATGTTTAATTTTACCAAAGAAGTATGCGGAACTCTAAATTACGACCATAGAGGGTCGGAATCCGTTGCGTAGCAATGCGTATAAACGAAGGTACGGAATACGTTTGGGATGTATTCCGTTATTTACACGAATTATTATATTACGACAGTAGGAGTTGTCGGTCATACGCGTGTTTACGTATGCATGCATAATTTATCTGTAAGGGGGGGGGGGGGGGGGAGGGATTTTCTCTAGCAGACAGCGTTATTGGTTTAGTGGAAGGTGGTTGTAGGGAGTTGTTGGTGTCAGATGTTCTGCGGCTGTGTTTCATGAAACATTGACCAGGCGTTGCCGTTGCAGCTTCAGGGTCCTGCCCTGCGGTCAGGTTCAGTTTTCATATGAAACGGGTTCCCTCTCACACTCTCTCCCAAGAGATTTCCACGAGTGAAACGGGAGGCAATGTTTCACTTTACCCTCTCAGAGTCAGGGCAAACCCTGATCAATTATTAATATTTTTCATATTCTAGGTTTCTGCTCGGGGACTTTCACCCTTATGGTTTACTTAGTTTGGACCGCACTCTCCTGGGTTTCTCCACATCTAAACGTTCTTACTTTAATTGACGACGTTTTACGCAAGGGTTTTCCCTACTTAGACCTTTACAACCCCTTTCCCTGCCTTCTGACTCTCGCTGAAAACCCTTAATGAAAACAATGCAGTCCTTACACTAACATCTACGTTTGATCATATGACTTAAAACAATTGTCTAACTGAACAAAGGTAGTAAGTTCTAAATTTGAGAGACTTAAGCTTTGAAAAGTGTCTTTGAGTGACTGTTTGTGCGTTTGAGGGGTTGTCTAAGACAACTGCCGTAAAAATTGATCAATTTGTAAAAAATTCGGCATACAGATGCATCTTAGCTTCTTAGCATTCGTGACAGTTATAACGAACTTAATAATGATGAAACATAATATTTTCAAGATGGTGATCAATATGGTGGACGACAAAACAAAACGGTTTTAGTCAGCATGAGATGATTATATATATTGTTTTGAAGAGTAATTATTATTTAATTTAAATCAAATTATAATTATTATTAACTACGGGAAACAGACCGAGAAAAATACACTCCAGCGCTGGGATTTGAACCACAGGCCTCTTTATTTCCAGTATAGCGCTCTACCAACTAATCTACGCAGGAGAATGATTTTCTCTGACGTTAATGATACCTTGTCCCGAATACATATACTGGAAATATAGAGGCCTGTGGTTCAAATTATTATCTAAATCCATAATTGATTATACATAATAAAAGTTGCCAATTAACTTTTTGCCAGTGCCCACGCCCATATATAGAGTGGGTTCCCTGCAGTTAAAGATGTGGGAGTCTCTATCGATAACTGTTTAAATTGGTTACATATATTAATAAGTTAAATATAAAATTACGGGTATTAAAATTTATTTCTATGAAACTAAAAATGTATCTAAATATTTCACAGCTGAGAGTCTTATACTATGGAGTTATTGACTTCATAGAACAGTATGGAATACTCTCATGAGAATCAGCTTGTGACATTATCTAAAAGAACCAATATTTCTAAAGCAAAAATATTTGTTAAGAATAATAAAAGACATATGGAAAATTCAGAACCACTATTTAAGCAGCTCTTGATAATGACTCTTATGCAATCGTTCCAATATAAATGTTTAACCAGCCTTCAAGAAGGAAAACATATCTTAGAAAAGTAGACCATGCCATAATTCCTAAAGGTCTAATGAGAGGTCACTACATAGCACCACCTCTCAGAACCTCTAAGACCCAAAGACAGTGATCTAGTAGTATTATTTAATAAATTACCAAATGAACTTATGAAAATAGAAAAATTGGAGATATTTAAAACTGAAATAAAAAACATATTGTTAATCTCATACATATTAAATTTATAAAGTTAGTTGACTGTGGTTTGAAGCCACTGTGGGCTACGGGGAAAAGGTGTAAAAAATTAAAATTAAAGTCTTAAGCCTAAATAAGAAGAGGAAAATGAAAACAAGTTTAACAGCAGTATTAAAATAAAAAGGCATGGCTACTGCGTCAAGGACTGTCTATCAACTGTAGTCTCTCCACAAGGAAGCAGCACTGAACGGACGAAATACAGCCTTCAACAGCCACCTTTGTATAATTAATTAAGTTTCTTTTAGCGGAGAGACGTGGTGTTTCTTTATTCCTGCAACTAAACTATCTTATGAGGTAAGGTATTATGCAGATTGGTGCTTGACTCGTTATTATCTCGTAGCGTCGCAGCTTCCCTAAGTCTAGGATAACTCCCGGTCCGCATGAATTGAGGGGTCTGCGGACTCGACATCTTAAAAGCATTCGAAACTTGTCACTTATATCATATATCCTAGATGTGAAGTTTGAAGGTCACAATTCAAGACAGGTTAGAAGTGTTTTGTTTGTGTATCATATGAGTTTTTTTTTTTTCTACTCTATTCCATTCCTTACTATTATACATCCCAATGATTTACATCTTCCTTTTTTCTTTTATTGGCGCATAAAAAACAAGTTACCAATACACACAGAAAAAAAGCATAAGAGAGATACCAAAAGCCATCGAATCTAATATATATAGATATATATTTATAAATGAATATCATTTTTGAGGGGGTAAAACTGCTAGAAAGAATATCGCATATAGTTGAGGGAATATTGGACGAGGTTCTTTTTTTTGATATATTACCGGGGGATTTTCAAATATCGTGTGGGTTTAGATAGAGAGCTTTCGGGAGGGAAAAAGGGGGTTTGTTTTATTCGGTGGGCAAGTCTAAGATTTTATACTGTCGGAGGCAAAAGGTTATGTAAGGAAGACGTATAATGTAATGTCCCATAGAGTACGAGGTGGGGTTTATACACGTAGTGCCACTGGGAGGTGGGTTTTCTACGGCCCAGCACTGTTTTACTTCAATAAAGTGATTTATAGCTGCTATATTGCGGATATATTGTGGCATCAGGTGAATCCACGTATATATCCCAAGTCCTATCGACAAAACGCTTCCTCTAACCTACACCCAGGACCAAGGGTTATGTAGAAGGTAAGAGGGCTCCTTACGTAAATTCCTTAAGGGAGAAAGCAGAAAATCTTACCTTACGGAGAACAAATTTCCTTTTCCTATCTCTCTCTTGGCTTGTGTGGGAAAATATGTCCATACGTCAGTTTTGAAGTGGAAGAGGGGGGGGGGGGGGGGGGGGAGTAAAGAAACGGAAAACCGTTATACATAATTTTACAATCGGGTATAAAATACATATTATAGAGAAAGTGGAGAGGTAGAAACCGTCGCGGATTCCCTATACAACAAACCATAATAATTGATTTATGGCGATGGGGGTACAGTAACTATAGAAATTTATGGGTGTGTTACATAAAGAGGTTTTCGGACTGCTCTCTCGGAAATATTGATGTTATTGGGTAAAGGGGCAAGCCACCAGAGGAAATATCCGTCTATAGCCGGCCGACATTGTGCTTTGGATTCGCTGTAAGGTTTTCCCTCGACGCTTTCCGTCAATACCTCCACAACTCGCCGTTTCCCTTTCTAAAATAGCAGTTTAAATGAAAATTGCAAATCTGCGGCCATTATACATTATAACCCCAACATGTAGATATGACAGCTTTATTTCTCAGGTATTTTATGACCTTTATAATAAGGTTTGTTACCACAGCAATACTATTAACTATTTGTTAGACTTACTTGATTTTTTAGCTGAACACAATACCGTTTTATTATAAATGTATTACAGAGACAATTTTATCCTAAATATAAGTTTATTGTCGCAAAAAATAGATAAGAGGACTTTTTTAATCTCTTTTATATTTGAATATAAGCATATTATAACAATTTAATTTCAGAAATAGGTCTAACATATCCATACGTTTTACCCAACCTTTCGATTTATTCTTAAATCATCAAAGGTCCACAACAAATAGAAAAATCAGTCCACACTTATATCCACACAAGCGACTAATTCACACATTTACCTATTTTTGATACGGGTATATGAATATTATGTTCTTTCTTTTCTTTCGAAAGGCACTTTTAAATATACCAGGATGAGGGTTCTGGACAAAGTAAAAAAACAACTAATAATTATACTGGATAATGCGGTGGTGATTCCAACGGTCGTTTACAGGAAATAGAGTTTATTAACTCGATTAAAAGGGGGAGGAAAGGGTCGTAACTTATAATTAAATTTTAAACAAACAAGAGTTATATTGTTTGTTCAAACCTCTCACTTTTGGACGAAATGAGAACTAAAAATTTAAGTAACTTTTGTCGAGAAAGGGGTGGGATGTTGCTATTCTGAGTGGTGTTCAAGGCGATGAAAATATCTTCAAGCCGAATCCCTCTCCCTGAAAAGTTGTTTTCATGTTTTAAAACAAAGTTAAAGAAGCGCTCACAGATTCAAACCGGAGGTTTAAATCGACTCGAGAATAATTAGCCAAGATAGGGAACTTTTAAACCTCCCTCACTTGAAATCCTCTCAATTCTAACGCGTTTTCAAGAGAGAAAGAGAAAAAAAAACAAAAAAAAAACATTTTAAACCCCTAAAACCTCTGAAACAAACTTTCGCCTCCGGTTTTTGAAACGGTCCGAAATAAACAAAAAGCCCCGGACAAATAGAAGGCATTGAGTGAGAGTACAAGGGCTTTCCCTCGGGGAAATTGTTTCATGTTCCTTGACGAGTCTGCCGAGGCAAAGTTTCACAAAACAGACAACTTTTATTTGGGGAGGGGAAAGTGAGCCAGATTTCATCATTTTGAGGGGGTAAGGAGAACCTACCTCCAACTTAACACACCAAACCGAGCTCATAGACTTTCACCCAAATCCTCCATCTTTCCTTATTACTTCTTTCAATAATATCCTCCATCTTTACTTATTCCTTTTCTCAATAATATCTTCCGTCTTTCCTGGTCCTTCTTTCATCTTTTTCCAATGTTTAAGTAATCTCTTTATTTATTTCTACGGAGCATTAACAACAAAGTAGTAAACACTTCCATAAATATAATTACTCCTACCAATTTTCCATTTGTTCAATTGCCACGTGAACTACAAATTAAATTCAATTTGTATTGAACGTGTAATCGAAATTTGAAGTACAATAATTTGAACCCGTTGAAAAATCTAACCCTATCTTCCACATTAAACTTTACATTTCACTATATTTCCTATAAAATAAAATTTTATTCAGGAATGCGACTACTAATATGTCCTGATGCTTGAATTTATAGGTTTGTTCCAACCACCAGTTCCGAATCAGTTTCGGATTAGTCCGTGATTGACGTAATGCGCATGCGCGATCATTGACCGTTGGGAATTGATTTGTGATTTCGTTTTTGTTGGAACGCTCCTTTCTCGAACCAAACTGTTTGCTGTGGTACATTTCACTATATTTCCTATAAAATAAAATTTTATTCAGGAATGCGACTACTAATATGTCCTGATGCTTGAATTTATAGGTTTGTTACAACCACCAGTTCCGAATCAGTTTCGGATTAGTCCGTGATTGACGTAATGCGCATGCGCGATCATTGACCGTTGGGAATTGATTTGTGATTTCGTTTTTGTTGGAACGCTCCTTTCTCGAACCAAACTGTTTGCTGTGGTAGGTTTTAGCACTGTTATCTGAACAACTTTTTGAGTTGATCGTTTATGTGATTTTGCGTTCCTGTGCTATCAAAAATACCTGAACTTATTAATATTAAAGATATGGATGATGGATGAGTCAATAGTTGATGAAGATAAGTGCCAGTCGCTTAAATCAGGGCCTGATTTAGGCCGCCTAGGGGCTCGCACAACAAGGGGGCACACCACAAAAGTTTCATTTTCTAATGCTAATTAAGCTCGAAAGTTGGAAGTAAAACCTACATACTCATAGAGGATATGACGAAAATACATGCACACATTATAGAAATGTTTATTTAATACATGAATTCACGATTTCATTTCGATTTACGCAATTCACAATTTTCGGGCTTACTGAGGTGAGCCAGTTTTAGTAGACTCACTGCACACTCGTATTTTTATTGATATAATCCTAGATGCTCTTTTGTTTTAAAAAACAAATAAGTTAAATCTAGTCCAGTTAACGAAAGAAATATTGCGGAAATAAATCGGATTCAATCGATATTTGTTTGAAAATGGAATAAGTATCAAAAGTCCATCTTGGAACATAGATCCAATTTTTATTTTTTTCTGAAATATCTAGAAAATGCCATTATATGCACAAAAATCCATCGTCGCATTCGTACAAAAACATTTTAAAAAGAAGAGTTGATTCGCAAGAAAGGAGAATAATAGGCGAGCGAAATCAAAACAAAAACAATGAAGTTAATGAAGCGGAGTGGAAGGTTACGTTTCTGTTCACCCAAACTACTAGTCCCTGCCGCCGATTGCTGACTGCTCTGACTGGTTCCAAACTAATCCGTGATTTAATCAGAACGTGGTTGGAACAACCGATTAACAGTCGGAGTCAATCAGAGTTTGAGTTTGGGCTCGTTGGAACGCTTTTTTCCAAATGCGCATGCGTCGCACAGTTCCAAACCAGTTTGAAGAGTGGTTGGAACAAACCTTATATTATGGCCCTTAACTTTACGCTCGGTTTGGGGTTCAGAATAGTTCGTGAATACATTGGTCACTTCTGCTCGTCCATTTATGAATCAAGATCGAGTTTCGCAGGTTCAATTGACTAGGTACTTTGATTTATATGGCTCAGTATTGATCACACCCTATTCACCTCCACGCGCGATATATTTTCGTGTGATATGGGGATAGGAGGTTAGTAAACAAGGGCCCAAATGAGTGGCCCAATTCCTATATTTTCAACAAGGGGTTCGTTCTACCCGTTCTACGAAGAAGAAACTAAGGCTTAGTTCGTTACTTCGAGTTAATTTTTCAAAGCCCATCATCCCTGAAAAAGCTTGTATCTACTTTGATAAAAGCTACTTTGATAAAAGATTGATACGAAATATAAACATTGTATCTCTGTTTAGATGCGTAGAAAGTGATTCTTTACGTAATTGTATTTATTGCGCATGCGCGTCTCATAGTTCTGAAGAATTCCTCTTCTTTACCACCCTAGGGCGGTAAAGAAGAGGAATTCTTCAGCTTTACGCACGATTAGCGAGTTTGTTTACATTTCAAAACTAATTTGCCGTTCTTTTACTATCGAGTTTTTAGTGAAAAACAATGAGTGAATCAAGTGACTTTGACGAAAATGTCGAGAATAATACTCCTCCAGAAATAATTAATTCGGCAAAAAATACGACTCAAGAATTAATGCCGCATGTTTATCAAGAGAGTGATGAACTTACATACAGCAAGTTTATTTTTTTCTGTACTTATTATTTAAATCTAACAATCGTAGATAAAGTACGTTACGCAACTCGTGCGGAAACGGCATTTTGCATTGCTCGTGAGGTTTTACTACCCTCGCTATCGCTCGGGTGCAAACTCCATACTCACATGCAAAATGCTACTTTCCGCACTCGACGCGTAATGTACTATTAATAGTGAAAGGGAAACGTTGAACTCCACATATTCCATCTCTGAATACGCGGACGTCTTCACCTGAATACCTAGAATGTAAAGTATTATTATGAATGGTTTCTATGAAGAAGTTGGATTACGTTTAAATAAATTGGCTTAATGCTTTACAAAATCGGTTATATTGACCGATCTTTTATAATAAAATGAAACAAAATGATATTTATTACACACTGGTGTTTTAATTTAAGATAATCTATAATTGTATAACCACAATATTCATATAAATAACAATCTACAATATTTTCAAAAAGACTAAAACTATTGTCTGATTATTTTTTATGTATATTGTGGATTAGTAATTATTTATTATTTTAATAAGGATATGGTGATTAAATCTTCGTTTTTAATCAAAACATTGTTTAATCACTTATTCAATTAACTTATTATGGCACTATAAGCAAACACATGATTTACAGAAATGAAAAAAGAAGTTCACTTTCAAGTAAATAAAAACACCGAAACTTATATCTTTGATGATCCAAGTGATAATTTTCTATACTTGTTTTTAGAATTTAAAAAAAAAAATTCAATAATTAAAAATTGCAGAGAATACATCTGTTTGGTCTGAGGGTTAGTGGCGCCCGGGGTTAGGTCTGGCGCCCCAGAGCGGCGCCCCGCTCTGGCGCCGTCTGACTCCCCACGCTCCGGCCCTGAAGGGCTCCGGCCCTTTTTATGGCCCATAAAATAACCCCCCTCAGCTACATAAAAGATTTTATTTCCTCCTTAGCCACAGTTCTCTCTTTCTCCCGCTCTCTTGATTTAGTAAAAGGATGAATCTATTGATAGCTTATGTTTTATTATACGAGTAATGAAAAAGAGAGAAAAAAACTAACATTTATTAAAAGCATATATTTTTTTTCTTTTTCGTAGGACAAAGTAGTGATAAATGTCAACTTTTGAAAATGAGATGATTCTAATAAAAATTTCAATAATATTGGTTTAAGTATAACTTGTGTTTTAAGTTAATTAATTATCAATTAAAACCAAAGCACCTTTGTATTAATTACTATTGTTCACTAACTCGTGTATTATTATATCTAAATGTATTTTTCTGTATAATAAATTATGTTTTAAGAAAAATAATTATCATAAAAATAAAAGAATTAATAAAGCTAACAACAAAAGGGATTAACAATCTAAAGAAGGTGTGCGGAATGTTCTTCTTTACTGTTACTCCCCTTAGAAAAACAAAGTGTACTGACCAATGTACATTGTCCGAAAGTACATTGTCTATTGTCCGCAAACACCCCTTTGTCTTAATAGTTAAATTTGACAAAGGAATGTATAAACAATTATTTCCTCCAGAAGGGAGAAAACATTAACTTTCCACCCTAGTTTATAGGGAGGAAAGGATCCCATTACAGCCTAGTAGTGAAAATCAGGGCGGAAAGTAAAAATCGTGGTGGAAAGTAACAGTAGAGCCAACTTATTATTTTTTAAAATAAAATCAGTGTTACCTGTTTTGCAACAAGTAGCTGTTTTTATTAACTGAATGACTTGACATCTTTTTTTTTCTTTTTTTTTTTTTTTAAATATTATAGTTAAGATAAGACGTACTTTTGATTGCCGTGATACTTTAATTTTTACGTCATTTTAAAATGTCGTATGACTTCATCTGAGTTTAAACAAGACCTACAGAAAAGAGGTAGGTTACGTCGAATCAGGTTATATTGTTTTTGATTTCTCGTAATTTAGAGATAAACACAAATAAATTAAAAAAAAATAAAGTAAAATAGGTGATACGACAAGAGTGACAGATTAAAGTATCACGTCGTTTCACAGTACGACAAGAGTGACAGATTAAAGTATCACGTCGTTTCACAGTACGACAAGAATGACAGATTAAAGTATCACGTCGTTTCACAGTACGACAAGAATGACAGATTAAAGTATCACGTCGGTTCACAGTACGTCTATTTTATACGTGCGACCTCGGCAAGACGTATAGCATTAATTGCACTTTACGTCTTATTTAAACTCTATATTCTTTTAATTTATTTTGTTTATGTTTTTGGACTTGAAAATTGTTATATTCAGTTAGTCATTTTGTAGTATTAATAAACATTTGAATTATTATTATAGTTGCACATTTAATTGGTTATTAGAATTGCACATTTCATTTTAATTTTTTTTTTTTTTTTACTATAAGATGTTACTAAACTTTTTTTTTTTAAAGTCATTATTAAAATTAGAGGTATAAAATTTTTAAATTTAGTTATTAATACCTAAATAAATCGATAAATCGAAATCTTAGGCTTTATTTGTGTTGTTTTTCTCCCTTCTAGAGGGAAAATCTTGTACGTACCACGGGAGCAAAAAATCATAGTACCCTCCCTATAAAACTCCCTCGGCTATGCCTCGGGATTAAACTTCATGGTTCAGCTGAGGGCAGAAGTACCCACTAATGAGTATAATAAAGTAAATTTTTAAACTAATTGATAGACAATATATTTTAACTAAATATTACTGAATGTAATAGTGTTGCATAAAATATTGTATAGTCTAAAGAATTGAAGTGCCACAAAAATTCTATTTTGAGATGTTAAGGGATTTTCACGTTTTGAGGTGCCTTGAGTCCAAAAAAGTGTTTGTCCGAAGTCTGTCGACAATTTTGATTCGAATTGGAAATTTCAGTGCAATTAGAAAATACTTAATTTTTTTAAATATTTGCTGACTCAGCAAAATGGGTTAGTGGAGTCACAAATTTATAATTTTCCGGGTGGCACTACTACATGTATAGACTGACTTTGGTATTGACTGATTGTGTTTCAACTCTCTAGCCTAAAAACTGTGGGCGTTATAATGCGTTACACAGACAGACGGAGAGACATACACACAGACCAGCCATCCAGCTAAAATTCCACTTATTAAATGTTTTGGAAATTACCCAAAATGGATAAATTCGTTAAAATATCGATTTCGGATATTTTCGGTGAAAACAATACTTTTCCTTTAAAGGAAAGGAAAAGTAAAAAGGTTGTTATTTAAGCTATAAAAGAGGCTGGGAATTATTGCCCGTAAACCTTTTTATATTAAAAATTTTGTCCTTCGATGATATTTTTCGTTACAAAAACCTTCATATTATTAATATAATATCATACTAAGCTTATCCCTTTACTATTCAAACATTCTTATTTTTATCTTTAGTAGAAAGAAATGGTAGGGAAACTTGCTTTATGGTGAAGAACAAGTTTTAAGAAATTTTTTGTTGGTTCATAAGAATAGATTTTTTTTGTCTATTTCGTTTTTGGTTATTGGGTCAGTTTGTACAACGAAAGTAAGTCGCTGTGATATCGCTAAGCCGGCATCTCTCATGCCAACCAGCAGTTTACCCTAAACTACCACAATAAAACTTTTCTAACTACAACTTTACTTTGAACTATAAACCACTTAACTTTATATATATATATATATATATATATATATATATATATATATATATATATTTTGGGTATAACGTCTGCGTGATAAAGACTAATACTAAATAATTTATATATATATATATATATATATATATATATATATATATATATATATATATATATATATATACACAAGAGAGCTATTATAGGAAATTAATATTGAAGTTAACTGTAAATTTTACCTTCACCAAAACTCCAAATTATAACTATAAATCTATGATTATCTTAATCTGGCTCTATTTCCTAAATTTCTATAACAACCCCTATTTTTCCAAAAAACCTTAGTGTCATTAGAAAATTTAGTCGTAATCTTTTATACACTATAATAATATTATTAATTTTAGTAAACTATTTTCTTCTTTAAAGTCTCAAGTGTCAAAAAGAAAAAAAATAATATTCTTTATTTTCAAATTATTTTGGAATGATACCGGGTTATTGCAGGGTTTATACTTTGGTACTCTTTCTGTAACAAAATATAGTTTATTATCCTACAATTTACAAATAATCTTTTAAGACATGGACGAAGTTAAGTACGTTAATCTTCGAATCCTGATCCTTTATTTTTGTTTCACCCCTCATCAACCCTATACTAGGTATACCAAGGAGCTTATACAATGTCCTAATTTTTTGATATTGTCTTCATGCACGATTAGTCAAAAACACATAACCCCCACCTAATATATTTCTTCATTCTTCCTTATCTTCGAATTCTTTATTCGGGGACAGTAGTGGTATATTAATTACAACAAGATTATATGGTAATAAACAGGTCAAGTGTGTGCTAGTCAGCACACAGCGAGGGTCTGTAGACTACACTGTATTGTTTAAGTAGTACCCTATTGATGGTGATTTTTTAAAATGCTAAAAAGCTTACATTGAACTATCCTATGGGTCTGTTATTCACATTACACATAAACCAACTTCTGATAAAGTATTTTTTGCCACTGAACTGGACTACAAACATATAAATACATCTCAAAGACCATAATTATAAAAAAATCGTATTTTGTCAATAAAAAATAAAATAATATTTTTTTAGAAATTTCCAAAAAGTGATATCTTTACTTTTAGTCGAAGAATGTTCAGGCATTTTTTCAGATTTTTTTCACATCACATAAGCGAGATCGAAGGGGGGGACACTTTTCCCACCCACTTCAAACTCGTCTACGCTAGCCCTATCAAAGTTATAACCAAAGTTAATTTCCAATTTTAAATTGGAATTTTACAGGAAAGAATCTAACTTCATCTATTTGACGAGACAAACATTTTTACAAATACAATTTTTCAGTAAAACCAACAGCGACACCGCTATCAAGTGTTAATGATTGCTAAAACTATAATAAAGCTGACCTAAACATTTAAACAAGAAAATAACGTTTCCACCGATATCTTACTTTCTAATGTATCGACTTAAATAAAACTTCACTTAAATCATCTAATGTACTATCGAAACATGGATGTTTCGAATTAATTAAATTTCAACCTGATAAAAACAGAAGTTTTTGTGTAGTGAAGTGATACATTTTATGATAGTTTAAATGAAATAGGCTGGGGCGTATGGGTTAACAAATACTCCTGATCCCACACTACACGGCTCTTTACTACAATAATCCTCTTTAATTAGCAACTCATAATGATTAACTATTTTCTTGATATTAAGTATTTATTTTATTACGCTCGCTTCAATGATAAAGCCACGCGATACCTAGTTAAAATGGTAAGTCACCTGGAGACGATGATCCCGGCCGGGAGGTAGAAGGTCTTCAAATCCCAAAGAAAGGACTTCAAAAGAGTTAAGTGTAGACTATATCTATATATATAAAAGTCAACGTATGTGTGTGTGTGTGGGTGTGTGTGTATGTTTGTTCTTTATACAAATCTACTGTTTTAGCCCGATTTTGATGAAAATTTGCACACTTGACCTTCAAAGCAAGGAAAAAATCAAGGTCTACATGAATTTTCGAAATTTAAATTTTGGTACACAGGGGTACAAGTAATGAATACGGGGTCAAAGTAATGGATACCCTTCATGATGCATATCGTTGAAAAGCTCTTTAAGAGTACATTAATTGTTGGAAAGTACGTTTTTGTCATATTTTCATTTAGGAGGGGGGTAAAATGGAAATTTATATCTACATCTATAAAAGTCAACGTATGTGTGAGTGTGTTTATGTTCTTTATACAAATCAACAGTTTTTATTCGATCTCGATGAAAATTTGCGCACTTCCTTCAAAGCAAGGGCAAGATCTCTGTCTACATGAATGTTCGAAATTTAATTTTTGGTACACAGGGGTACGGGGTACAAATGTTAAAGTATTGAAACCCCTTCATGATGCATACTGCTGAAAAGCTCTTTAAGAGTACAGTAATTGTTTTTACGTCCATTTAGGGGCGTAAATGGAAAAATATATCTAAAAGTCAAAGTATGTGTGTATGTTCTTTATACAAAGCCAAAGTTTTAGTCCGATCTCGACCAAAAAATGCACACTTGACCTTCAAAGGAAGAAGAAATCACTGCCTACATGAATTTTCGAAATTTAAATTTTGGTACACAGGGTTACGGGGTAAATTAATGAATAGGTACCCTTCATGATGCATATCGTTGAAAAGCTCTTTAAGAGTACAGTAATTGTTGTTATGTATAGTTTTGTCATATTTTCATTTAGGAGGGGGTAAAATGGAAAAATATAGCTATATTTTATATAAAAAGAAGAGTGTCTGTATGAGGGTATGTTTTTTATACAAATCTACAGTTTTATCCCAATTTGATGAATATTTACTCACTTTCCCTTCAAAGCAAGGGGGAGGTCACTGTCTACATGAATTTTTGTAATTTAAATTTTGGTTCAAAGGGGTACGATGTAAAAATGTCAAAGTAATGGTTTCCCTTCATATAATGCATATCGTTGAAAAGCACTTTAAGAGAAAAGTAATTGTCGTTATGTTTAATTTTATTTAGGAGGGGGTAAAATGGAAATTTATAGCTATCTATACATATAAAAGTCAACGTATGTGTGTGTGTTCTTTATACAGTTTTAGTTTTATGTCGATAAAAATTTGCCCACTTGACCTTCAAAGCTAGGGGAAAATGTTTGAATACCCTTCATGATGCAAAAGCTCTTTAAGAGTATAGTAATAGTTTTTATGTACAGTTTAGTCATATTTTAATTTGAGGGGGGGGGGGGGGGCGAATTTAGGATATTTGAAAATTAACGTATCAAAGAGGAGGGGGTATAAAAATAGGTAGGAGAGGTAGAATCTAGATATTTTTGCATAGTAAAATAATTTATATGTTTCATTATGGTTGTTTATAAACTTATCTAATTATAATAACACTCCGTAGCGAAGCGCGGGTACCCAGCTAGTATATATTTAAAGCGGGCAGGCGAGATAAGTGTGTGTCCTACTAGAAGATATGACAGACTGACTGAGGGACTATATGTTTCGAAAAATATAGGGGGCCGATCTGCATACAGGGGCTGTAGGAAATAAAATTTTATAAACCATAAAATAAAAAAGTTAAATAAATAAAAGATAGAATTGATCAGGAAGGTTTCGGTATCTTAAATAAGAGGGAGGAAGGTTTTGGTGTCTTATAAAGGGAGGGGGGGGGGGGGAGGTTTTGAAGCCATATTTAGGAGAGGAAGGTTTTGATGCCATATTTAGGAAAGGAAGGTTTTGATGCCATATTTACGAGAGGAAGATTTTGGTGCCTTATGTAGGGGGAGGAAGATTTAGGGTATTATATAGATTTTCGCGTAAAACTCAGAGAGTATTATAGATCAGTTTTTGCCATGAAATATAAACCTGTACTAAATATCAATTATTCTGTTGCTGTTTACAATAAACTGTTCTTTCTATGTTTAATTGTATTGATTCTAAATATTTACTAGTTTAAACCTATTACCAAATGTAGAATTATGACCGACACTGTGACGCCACAAACACTTAAAACGAATTGAAACTAAATAAAAAAATTAATCACGCTATAATACTATATATATATATATATATATATATATATATATATATATATATATATATATATATATATATATATATATATATATCTCATAACATAGAGTTTGTGGTGTCGGTAGTAGAGTAGTAGGTTCGTGATTATAATTTAATAAACTGCAATATACAACCTTTAGTATTTATTATTTAATTAATACTTAATAATAAACATATTTATTAAAATAGGAAATTCAAAAATTATAAAAACCACATAAATTGAAATTTAACTAATAAAATGAAACTTCAAAATACATTACACTTAATTTACAGAAATTAAAATTATTATAATTTAGGTCCGTGACAACAATAAAGTAATGTAAAATTATACATTCATGTCCATCAAATATAAAATTAGAAACGTATTATATATATATATATATATATATATAGTATATATATATATATATATATATATATATATATATATATATATATATATATATATATATATATATATATATATATATATATATATATATATATATATATATATATATATATATATATATATATATACATATATATACTATATATATATATATATATATATATATATATATATATATATATATATATATATATATATATATATATATATATATATATATATATATATATATATATATATATATATATATATATATATATATATATAGTATATATATGTATATATATATATATATATATATATATATATATATATATATATATATATACATATATATACTATATATATATATATATATATATATATATATATATATATATATATATATATATATATATATATCCAGTAATAACGTTTTCATTCTTTAACATAAAGAAATTGTATAAGCTATTGCTTTAAAATAAATATTTTTAGTAGTAAGAAAAAAATTAATTGTGCTTCCAGCTTTTTCTAAGAGAGGGCAAATGAAAATTGAATTGAGGTACAACCATACAGAAAAACTTATATCGATATAATGATTCGACAATCATTACTTCTGAGCTTACCGATGACAACAGAAGCTTTAGTAGTTAGATAACAATAAGCCCATTATTAGTTACTCCCATACTAATTTTTAACTTCCACGGCCATTGGTTTCACTTCCATATATGTTTTTTAAAAGATTCATCCCATAACTTAATGAATTTAGATGGTTGATTGAAAGTAGCCTACAAATGGTCCTATATTTATTTCAACCGTCTGCGCACAAATAAGGAAAAAAATTAAAAAGGGGGAGGGGGAATTAAATCAAATAAACAATAATGAGTTATAAAAGCATAGAAAGTGTACGCGACAGGACGCGAGGAAGAATTGACAGATCATCTTCCAAAGTACTTACTTGATTTTAAAGATGGTTTGTTAAAAGAAGCCCACAGATAAGTCCTATACAATATCTCCGCATAAAATAAAAATAAGTGTGACCCAATTGTAGATCTAGGAAGCTATTTGCCACTTTAATTGGCAGACTATTTTTTTGCAAAAGAAATGTATGAAAAATAAAAGAAAACAAACGCTTCAAAATTTAGCAAAGATAAAGTAAAGAAGCTATTTTGGCTGACATCAAAAGACAGATCAAAATTCTAACTGTAACAAAGCAATGGTCTAGACTATTATAGGATGTAACGAGTAGAAAACTAGACGAAATTTTCCTCCAGGGCTTTTCTGCAACTTTTCTCCCATATGTTTATATTTGGACCTTTTATAATGATAAAGACCGAGCTTTGTCAACTACCTAAATTACTACACAAATATTACTCATATGTTTACACTATAAACTAAACAAGACAAATACAAAGAAAAGCTTGCTTTTCAGGCAAAATCTTTACATATCCTTGACATATTTCTAGTGGTTGGCACAACTACACATGTAAGGACTGATTTTTGTATCAAGTTTTATCACTCTAACTAAAACTTAAACTATATGATCTATGGCTGTACAAGATCGATTGAGCTTATTACCGGAAGGAAAGCGAAGCTGTACTTTCCTTAACAAGCAATATTCGTCTTGAGAAGCATGCTCTTGGCAGGTGCCAATACACTCATATGGTTTTAAAGAAATTTTGATAGCTTGTCAATAGTAGCCCACAGATGGTCTCATATTATTTTTAACAATCTGAGTACATTATAATATCTTGAAACATGAAAGTGACCCCACAAGGAATCGATACAGGTCCAAAAATAACCAAACTTTGAATTCCCATTGACTAACAAGAGAACAGTAGGACGCGTGAAGGCTATGAGCCACACTAATACTATTCTTCTTTATCATTTTTATCTCAGGGTTTTTTTTTTATAGAAGTGCTTTAAGTACTAGGGGCAGATCACTCCAAAAAATACTAAACAACCATTACCTTTTTCCCTCCAATATAAGGCACTAAAATCTTACATTTTCATACAATAGCCTTGAACTAATTTACGTAAAAGTAAATAACTTTTTTGCTGTATCTTTTACATCCGGATCAACACAATATTAGGTTATTGGAAGGGGGATATGGCCACTCGTCTACACGAATTGATCATCAATGTAAAACATGTATCACCTCTCTGGGATTCAAACTCACCAGATATGTTAAGTTGCCACGTAGTTGCGGCTGAGGAAAGGTTGCTTAGAGTGCAGTACTGTTCTTTTTATCATTGTAAAGTTCGTGGTAAATATATTGGATACAAAAATATGCCAAAACGTGAGCTCTAATAAGTTATCAAAGACAATATTGATTTATACAAAGCGCATAAACCTTGCTTTATACGAAGGCTTATTTTTAGCAAGGATTACCATAATTACTCAAAAAGAGGAGTCACGTAGTCAAAATCAGTGCAAAAATTAAGAGATAATTAGTAGTTAAAATAGTTAATAATTTTAGAAGCCACGTATGTAAAAATGGAGCGAAATATGATGCGTCGTTAAAATTGGTTGCGTTGGCAAACGACGCTTATAGGGAGAAGACCTGTCACCGTAAGCCAGTCATCTTCTGACTAAATCGTGGTTAAATTTAAACCCTTATATCGATTACTCCAACAAGTGTGACCTCTTTGCCTGTGCAGGCATACCTGTGTAGGTACACCGTAATGGGTATAGCTACCTAAATATAACTTCAAATAAGTTGACATCATCAAAACATTATGCAAACGTTTTATGAAATACAATTTAGTTTTATAAAGTTTTCGCTTAGGACATAATTTTTTTTTTAAATTGTAAAATTGTTTAAAAATAAATCTTAAACATATTGGTTAAGAATATTTAATGTGTTTTTAAAATGTGAATATTTTATTTTCTTAGTGTCCAGACCACTGAACAAGTTTTATTTTGCATTTATATATATAATCAGATAGGCAAACCAGCGCTTCGTCGTTACACGCCTGGGTAGACGAACCTGCAACACTTCCCACATTTTCGCCTGGTTCTGTCATCTATAGCCCCATAATACGGGAGCTATTAGCACAGATCAGCCGACGAAAAGAGGCCAATCTGTCAAGACACACTTTATTTCACACACGATTCTCCATCTCACAACA
This sequence comes from Gerris lacustris, assembly GCA_951217055.1. Classification (NCBI taxonomy): domain Eukaryota; kingdom Metazoa; phylum Arthropoda; class Insecta; order Hemiptera; family Gerridae; genus Gerris; species Gerris lacustris. Next base: position 39,007,109 of record OX578278.1, read on the forward strand.
CACACCACATATTCGTATGCATATACGTATGCGTACAACATTTCATCAGCCATACAGTTAGGAATTATCATTATTATATTATATGAGGAATAGTATGGATGAGAGAGTATGGATAGCGTGGCTGAGTGTGTTGTTAGAGCATGAACTGAAGGGGGAGACGCGAGACTTAAAACTATAATTATATTATTAATGTGTTTAATTTATTTGATGTGAGAGGAAAGACTGAACCTTACAATTATATATCTATTATTTATTGTAAGCATTTATTTATCTCTCTACATTACATTTTTCTCATATTTATCCAGTAAACTTGTGTATTTATTTATTACAATATTACCTTAACTGCAGCGGAAATCAAACGCAAGCCCTTCCGTTCCTAACACTTAGCATAACTTTAACTGTACCGGATTTCAATTATATATCAAAGAAGAAAACTTTTCAACAGTTTTCATTCAAATAAATTATATATTTATTTGAATTAATTATTTCACAAAATTTAATTCTTACAACTGTTTCAAAAGTTTATGTTAAGTGCCTTTAAACTTTTTTTAAACAAGTTGTATTCAAACATTAACTCATATTAAAACATACTTCTATTAAATTTCTTTTTTAAAATACATTTTTTAGTTAGGTTTTTTTACTATTATACTTAAATAAATATACATTTTTTTTTTGTTTTTCACAAAAAAGAAAAAAAACAAATATTATATTCCTTTCAAGTTTTAAATGTATTTTTTTATTATTTGAAGACGATTTAATATAATATATTTGTTCTCTGAACATACATAGCATAGTAATAAATGCGATTTATTTACTTGTTAACTTTTTTTTGCTTTATTAGTTTTTCATATACACAATATTATGTTGCGATTTATGTACGTCAATATAAATTATTCAAGTAATAAATTTAAATATTACATTTTGAGCCACTTTTATTCCAAAAAACACTTCTTCGAAAATTATCTATAACCAATGTCTCAACACCGCGACTCACCGAGAAATTAGACTTATAACAATGATTTCATTGTTTCATAACAATGATGAACTAATAATTAATGGTTTCGTTGATCGGAACTTAAGAAAAGCTTTTAGTAAAAGTATTTAGTAACAATGTAGAAGAGATAGTGGTGTTAAAATGATAGCATAAGAAGGAGTTGAAAGTATTTAGATGATATCATGTTTGTACTGAAGTTTTCTAAAGAAGAAAAGATATAAAAATATTATAAAAAAGGGAAAATCTTCGGAGAAAAGCATTATAATGTTGATACGATACAGGACAAAATGCTTTGTTGAAAAACTATCCGGGCTGGCTCGAGGGCAAGGGATAAGGAATTCCAGGACCAAGGCAATGGAAGGACATTTTCACAAGGGCAGAGCTTTTCACTGCTCCCTGTCACGTCTAGGTCACCTTACATTTATAGTTGGGGGCTACGTATAGTTAAACAGGCCCACTCTCTTGCCGGTTCAGAATTCCAGCTGTAAGAGGGTCCTTTCCACTAGATGCAGCTCTCCTCCATATCCCTTCTTAGCCGGGTTAAGAAAAGAAAGAAAAAGTTATTTTTTTGAATAAGTACGAGCCCGTGCTTGGAATGATAAGAGCTTTCTTTTCGATATCTTGAGGTAGTCTAGAAGCCCTTATCTCTCCCTCTAGAGAGGGAACAAGTTTTCCAACTACTTCAGTTTGGAACTTTTCTTTTTTCTTCCCCTTTTCTTCAGTAGAAAACTTTGTCAGGGAAAAGTCAAGTTTCCACCTTGGAAAAGAGCCGAAACAAGTTTCTCATTTAGATACAACTTAGTCACTTTCAGACCATCGATTCCTCCAGTACAATACTGAATAGACCTAATAAAAAACCATCTCTCTTAAACAAACAAATAACAATGGTACCTAAATATTATACCTAATTTACCTAACCTTTTAATAATACTTCATAATCTCAATTAGTTTCATTATTTTCATAAGCAAGTCAGCTAAAACGAAAGAATTATCGACATTCACTATCAATACTTTAATCCTTGAGCATGGATGAGATTGGATTGACACTAACGTTTTAATGAACAAATTAATATGTAGTTTTAAATTTTTCGATATTATGCTGATTTCTAAAGCTTTTATTTTATTATTGTCAGGGCTATAGCCAACAATAATGTTTTTAAACACGCTATTTTTTAAAAATAATTAAATTTAATTCCCAACTTATCATAAAATCGGGCAATCAGTTTTCATTCTCTTTTTAACGATCGAATTTTTATTAAAGTTTGCATCTACGTTTGAGAACTCATGCACTCATGTTATGGGTGCCCTATGATTTTATATGATCTAGCTTCTATACATGCAGATTTAATAAAAAGGTCAAATTAAAAGCAATCTATGTTAAAAGATTCAAATCATTAATATAATAATAAAGGAGAAGGGTGAATAAAATGTCTGCTATTTATTACCTAATTCTGTTTTTTGGCATGATTCTCAACTAAAACTTGCAGTTATTTACGATTAGTAAGATAAAACAAAATTATGGTTGCAAAACTAATAATAATTAATTAAATATAGATCACATAATATAAATCGTAACAATAAATTTTATATTGAAGGTGAAATATTGCCACGTGTCATTTCGTAATCAATCTTATGACGCGAATGAATAATGCTTGCATGTCTGGTTAATAAAACAATTAAATTTTGAAATAAATCATATCAATAATTTATCGCTATTGCATTAGTCCTTGCTACTTTCACTGCTTATAAGCAGTAAAGGTGAAATAATAAAAGTCAGTAAGTGAAGAATGTAGGACTGACGAATTAAAAAACGCTTGTGGAGGATATATACTGCTATAAAACTGCTTATAAGCAGTATATTTATAATTTGTCACTACAAGTTTTTTTTTAATTTGTCACTCCTTTATTCTGTATCATCTATATTTAGTCTTGGAGATGACAAGTAAATTTTTTAGACTTATACTACTATTGTTACTGTGCTGATAGATATTTTAATATCAACTTAATTTAAAATAAAAGAGAAGAAATAATCCTACTCGAATGATATAATCTCGACGAGTTCTAATACATTTCTAAACAGAGAGTTGTTAAGGATTTCGTTCATTCCAGATCCGTTCAATAGAGATCCTCTTCATTAAAGACTAATTCAATGAAGATCCCTATTTAGGGAACTTTACTAAAGACCTAAGACTGTGATAAAGGAAATTTAATTCGAGAAAGGTGGCATGTGTGTACCTGACTTGTTTATCGAAGAACTGTATTATACAGTATTTGAAAACTAGTATACTATTAATTAAAGGGCAAGTTCTTTTAGGATTTACATTTACATCTGTCTTAAATTCACACACAATATAATCTTTTTTTGTTTGTTTATTTATTTAAATTTTCGGGTATTGAACGACGTGGTTATATACACCCTTAACAAAACTTTAAAATTTTACAGGTGGTAGATATTAGTTATTTAATATTGATATAATTACAGTATTGTATGAAATAGAATTACAAACTAGTTGACATTAAACATTTGGTTTAAAAAAAACCTAGTTATTTAAATTTCATTGAATAAGTCAGCCTTTAAATATAGTGTAAGCTTATAAATAACAGTCAAGTTGTTTGCTAGAAAGTCAGGTAAAGTGTCAGGTAAGTTGTATGTTGATACTTTTATTCGTGTAAAAAAACAAGCAATTTTGACAGATTTAAAAAAGAAGGGAGAAACGATTCAGATAAATATGGGTTGCAAAAGCATAACACTATTTTTACTCTGCCAAAATTGTTTGATTTGTTTATACTAATAAAAATATATATCAATTTAGAAATAAATCCAATGTAATATTTAATATGCGCAGGCGTTTGAAATTTGTCTGGTAACAAACCATCCAAAAAAATTTAAAATTTGGAAAGCATTTAGAAGATATGGGTAAATGTATGTTGTGCACATGTGGAAAAGAAACAAATGAGCGAAGAAAGTTAAAAATTATATGGGATCATCAATGAGTTATTTAGATCTACCATCCAAATTTAATTAAAATTGGACGAGTAATTTTTATGATATACCGGTTGGACAGATAGACACAAGATCAAAAATGTTTTCTGATGCCTGAAACGAATTTCTGTCTTGAAATTATTGAAATTTGAGACAATAAATTTCGATCACATAGCTTTTATTGCTCTTGGTAAGCTCGAAAGCATTAATCAGTTGTTATTGTTACTATTCTATTTAGATTATCGAATCTTTATTTAGGTTTAAGTAATTTCTACCTGGTTAAGCAAACCTCATCAGGCTTACTTTGTTTATTTTATCATAAAACTTTTTCTCATCTACTTTTATTTATTCTGATTTGTACCTTGATCATTATTATTTCCATTTTTATCTTAGTAACAAATTTGATCTCATGCTTAGGAATGAAATGTATAGTTATTCTCTATAAAGTCCATCCGTTTTATCACCTGTTGTCTCATAAGTTTAATTTTTAACATTATTGTATGTCAATAAAGGGAGCCACAGAGACCATGTGGCTTTAGACTCTTGCCACGTCTCCTCGGCCATCAATGAATTGGGGGCAGGTGCACGAGGTCATGGGTTCGATCCCACGGCTCTGCCCTCTGATTTACATGGGTCACTAATAATCACACCATATGCTTCGGTGGTACATTAGTAGTGCACAGAGGTATGATGTATGAAGTGTTCGGAACTCTCTACCACAGAGCTAATAAAAATATCATATATGAGGCCAAATTACTATGTTCAAACAAGTGGTTTGTACTTCCTGCCTAGTTCTAGCACTAGATAGAACCTGCTACTGCTATGTAAATAATGTCTTATCATTTAAATATTATCATGTCTTTTTCTTCATTTTTTTAAATCTCTTTACTTCCCGATCACACAGCATTTTGTTATTTATTATCCAAACAAAAATTGTTATTATGCCCTTAAAAAGTTTTAGTCTACTTATTTAAAGTTGGATTATTTTAATTTAAATTTTATATTAATTATTACTCTCCCAACGAAACAACTAACATGAATTTATAGTAATATTTACAATTTTATTAAAAAATTAAGAATTAGAAATAAAACAGATATCTTGTCATGATGCCAAGTGAAAGAAGCAAATACGACGCATCCAATCCATCATAGGGTCCGATTTCCGCCTTTTAAGTGTCTCTTAGGCGGGTTTTTCTTCTTCGCCTTTTTGCCCTTCCTTATATTTATAATTCTATTCAACAATACTAATAATAATAGTTTCTTTAAATCGATTTTGTATATATAATAAAGAGCAATTTGTTCAATCTTAGAAACAAAATAAACTTAGATGACATGTTATCAAATTTAATGCCATAACAATACTTCAGTCTTTCCCAGGAACATAAAAATAAAAATAAATTCTAGAGGGAAATTCAGTTTCTTTCAAAATTTCCTTACATAGAGTATGAATTGTTTGCCTTAGTCTCATATATCTAGGGTATTGCTAAACCTAGAAGATGGTGTTAGCTAGAAGGAAAGTCTTGTTTATGTATCCTGTATTATTAATTCAAGTTGTGTTGGGGAGGGCACGGCTACATGAGATTTTTCTTGGGTCGTAGAGTGAGTCGTGGGAGAGGGAAGGGGGGAGGGGTGGCAGGTGCGGATAAGTTTGAGGGAGCTCACGAGGAATACGGAATTTTAAGAAGGAAAGGTTCCAAAAAACATCTCCCTTCAAGTTTCTTAATTCTAAGGGATCTTTTTTCAAGGCTAAAGATATTCTATGTTGACACAATGATCAAGTAATACTGAATAATAGATAATATTAAATTATGTTTCATTAAACTATTTATTTTGCTTTTTTCTATTTTATGTTATTCGTTTATTTTTAATGTCAACTGTTTTACTAAATTCCTCTTTGGTTATGAAGATGAAATAGGTTGAAAACAAGCATGCTTGCTAATAGTGTAATTTAATTAAATAAAATAACACCCCTGATGCATTGTTTAATCAATAATTGTTTAGTTATGTTAATCTTCTTATACAGAAAAACACCGATTTATAATCAATAAAATTAAATAGCACCAAGGTCGGTCCGAATAACCGAACTCTATTTATTTATATTTGTTTATATATATATATATATATATATATATATATATATATATTATTATTATTATTATTATGAGTGATTTTAATATATTTTTTGCATTTTTACCTTTGTTACATTAGTCCGGTTACAGCTAAATAATTAAATGTAATTCTAGTCATACTGATAATAATTAATTCTTTATTAGGTAGCAGAATTGATTTAATCTAATCATAAACCTAGTTACTCTTGTATTTTATTTATTTATTTTTTTAATTTTGTCATATTCTTGTTTAGTTATGCATGTTGAATTATAATATATAGAAAATTATTTATATTAGAATCTGTTATAATTCCTGAGCTCGAGCTTGCTGCTTCGGGGATGATAATAATATATGATGATAATATTTTGTCAATATCATTATTAATATTCTACTATCATTTATTATTTATTGAGCGAAGAAATAAAGATAATTATTATTAATGCCAACCCCTTTATTTAATTCTGTTAAACATTTTATTTACATGAATAAAAGTCTCAATTTTGCAAAAATTAATGACTATAGATAATTAAAATTAACATGGAGTCATCTTTGGCCAATTTTTGAGAAACCAACCAAATTGTATTTCTTAAATCGTATAAGAACTTCTAAATATATTGGTAATCAAATATATAGGCTTGTGTGTTTGTGCACATATAGAATAAAAACTAATAGGCCCAGAAGGCTGAAACTTATTTGGGCTAATTGTGAATCCAAACTTCTTTTATTGGTTAACCATTTTCTTGGTAAAAAAAAAATATTGAAGGCAGAAATGCAAAAATGCTCTCATATGTATTAAATAGATTTCTGTTCAGGAATGATTGAACTTAACTAATGGGATGGATTTGGTTTAATTTGACGTATTAGTTTAAAAAATCGTACCTCCGAGGTGAAGTCGCTAGATATACCTTAGCTTCTTAACTCTGCCTCAATATATATATATATATATATATATATATATATATATATATATATATATATATATATATATATATATATATTATGTATAAAAATAATATCTCGGTAGGGCTGATATCCTAACGGCTTAGACAGTGTAAACAAGACAGACCCTCCGCCACACTACCGTGTTGTAATGAGCCAGTGAACTTGCCTCAACACGATCTCTTCTCCCTGCTCTGCCTCATAGAAAGTAAAGAAAAAAAGCAAGTTTCATGTAAACAAAACAAGAACACAATCCTCTTTAAATATAAATTAACTTACATTTATACAACTTACACAAACAAAATTCATGAATAATATTTCAATACGCTAAAAAATCTATCTGAATATATATATATATATATATATATATATATATATATATATATATATATATATATATATATATATATATATATATATATATATATATAGATATATATATATAGATATATTTGTAATATTTTTCTTTTTTTTAAGAAAGTATCGTGCACCTTATGTAAGCAGAAATTCTTATGTAAACAAAAGATAAACTGAGCCTCTAGTGATATTTTTTCTAGTATACTATACTGATTGTGGCTTGGATATTTTCTTTCTTTGTTTAGATTTGAATATCTTTGAAACACAAAACTGTTATATTTATGAAGTTTGAGGTTTTTACTTTAACAAACCCCGTTAGATATTAAACATAGAGAAAGTATCGAAAAAGCGCGAAAAATGATTTTGAGATTTGGATGGATTTAGACGTTATCCAAAAAAGTGTTTTTTAATTCATACGTGTCTCTGCAGACGCTTGGAGCCTAAACTATTGGCCGATTTCGATTAATTTTGGCATAAATGTTCAGATAAACTATATCCAATGGATGAATAAAAAAAATATATTTAAGCACTATATTTGGGGAATTAGGAAATCCCTCAAAAACATTGAAAAAAGTGAACAAAAAGTCGATATCGGTGAGGACGATTTCAATAACAAAACTTCTAATGTAATCCATTTACACGTTCAGCCCGGCACGCCGCGTCGTATACAAATCTAACCAAATAAGTAGTTTTCCCGAAAAATCTAGTTACTGAGAAAGTAGTTGTAAACGCAAAGAGTAAGAGGTCGGGTTCAAATCCCTGCCATGAGGAATAAATTTTAATAATGGTAAATTTTGATAATACTTAGAAATGTAACCCAAGCTTCTTTCTATGCTTCTAACCTTACTCTACACGACGATTTGAATACCCTTTGTCCGAAATTTAACTGTATCTCGATATAGAAAATTCCATGAATCCATATCCCACCATCCTAATCCTCTTGTACAACTCCTGTCTTCTCAGTTTATCCCAAGCAACCCACCAAGACGTTTGAAGAGCAGGTGACCTAGAGATCTCTTATCTTAAAATATTTATTTTTCCCTTATATTACCTGGTTATATTTATTTTAACAATCAATTATTATAATCTATTTTTATAATAAGTAATATTAATCCACTTTATCAGTATTATAGTCCACAGGCCACCATAAGAAGTGAGTCGCTGATTGATAAAGTTTTCTTACCTTATGGAATCGCTTATTTATGCCTTGTCCACCGATGAATTGGGTATATGGCAACTGGGCGTTGGGCCATTTCTTTTTTGTTGACATGCCAAACTTGCCCTTCTGCGGGAACATTGAAAAGAGATAGATAAAGTTTTGATTTTCACAGGATCGTTCATTTAAATTATTTCAAAAACAATGATAAAGGTGGCCACCGATAAGAGTGGGCCGTTTGGGGTGGCCACCGCCCCAAACATATCGCTCTGCGGGGACGTTGAAAAGAAAACGGCCCACTCGTATCGGTGGCCACCTTTACCACTGTTTTTGAAATTATTTAATTAAACGATCCTGTGAAAATCAAAACTTTATCTATCTCTTTTCAATGTTCCCGCAGAAGGGCAAGTTTGGCATGTCAACAGAAATGAAATGGCCCAGCGCCCAGTTGCCATATACCCAATTCATCGGTGGACAAGGCATAAATAAGCGATTCCATAAGGTAAGAAAACTTTATCAATCAGCGACTCACTTCTTATGGTGGCCTGTGGACTATTAGAGTAATCTTGCATTATAATTATTTTACTATATTTACTACCAAGGACGTGTGGTCACTGGACTATTTCTTCTTTATGTCTTTCCTGCCACATATCCTATGTAATTTCACTATCATTTATTGCAATTCAAATTTGTAGTTGTGTTAAGCAATAAAGTTTTTTAAAAATTTTTGTGATTCGAAGAGCCAACTACATTCGTAGCTCCGTGGTGGTGCAATAGCAATAGATGATTTACATATCGCAATCTTTGTGTGAGTCTCCCACGCTATAGACCTAAGTCGATAGCGTCTCTATGAGTCTCATATAGACTAAGTCTATATGAGTCTCACTCATACAGATATAACTCTAGGACAGGAAACATTTTTTCTTTACAGCTGGTAGTTATCAAAACTTCCGTTTTTAGCGCTGCAATCTTTTTAGAAACGCTTCTTAGTGAGATTAAAATCCGCTAGATGTCAATGCGTTTTATTTATCTTTTCTTTAGTGTAACCTCTTTTTAAGGTTTCTTTTTTTTATATCTTAAGTAGGTAAGTACTAATATATGTCATTATGTATTATATTGATTATTGATTAATATTTTATGTTTTTTCATTGTCTGCTACCACGGAAAAAATAGCATATGCTACACGACTGTGAAGTGTTTTTTCTTTACCTTGGCAATATTTACTGTCTCGCTTCGCTTGACAGTAAATGTAATTGCCGCGGTAAAGAAAAAAACTCACTTCACATCCTAGTAACATAATATACAATTTTGTGCTTAAGTGTAGATCTGTCGACTTTTTTATTTAATCAATTTAAACGCGTAATGCATTTAATGAATAATAATATATATATTGCCTTTTAATTCATAAGCCCAAACCTTCACATAGTGCTATCATGTGTCATAAATAAGATGGGGCGTACGGTAGGGTGGGTCGAAAAAAACTTTTTTTGGAAATCTAAAAACATGTAGTGATAAAAACTTGTTACTATGCTAGAAACGAAAGATCCCAAAATTTGGGCTCATTTGAACAAGTGCTAGGTCGCGCCCCGTCGCTTTGAAGTTTGATGTATGTGAAGTTCTTACAAAATAGCAATGTTGTGGTGTTTCGTATTATTTTTTTGTGTTAAAATATATTCCGAGTGTAGTTTTACTGTTAAATATATTTTATAGACATTTAGTGCTTGTGGTAACTACATAGTGGAAATAATTAAGTTGTTTAGTTTAGCCAATAAGTGATGACATATATATTTTTTCGAAAAAAATAGAAAAAAATAAATTCCGCAGAGGTTAAATTCCAAGTTTAGGTAAAAGAAACTTAATATTTTCTCCATTTTTAGTTTATTTCGTAATCGGCATATGTATAGCTTATAAAAAAATTAAAAAATCTAATTGAAATTGTGATATTAGTATTTTTTATGAAATTACATACATAGTCATTAAGTGGAAGAAGGCAGTACGTAATAGACTGCCTTAATGCTAAACCACTACCAGTTTACTTATGATTTTTATTTTATATAAAAACTAGTAACATGTTTTCACTAATAATTATAAAGAGTGTATTTTATACGCCTCCCATCACCCTTAACGAGAATGGGGGGGGGGGGGGGGGGGGGTTGGAGCCATACTCAGTAAGGTGCCCAAATCTGATCTTGGGTAATTTTTTGTGAAGAAGTTAAAAACAGCAAAACCTTTTCTATATTGTTTCGCTTACCTCTGCATAATATTTTATGTGAAATATTATGAGCAGGTAGAAAGAAAAACCGCTTACATGAGAACTGCTAATGAATTCCCAAACTAAATTATGGTACCTTGAACCATACTATTGTCCCTTGCCCAGTCTACTATCTTACCGTTTAGCCGGAAGAGTAGGAATTCTAAAGTAGTGAGCTCCACGTTTATGTAACTATGTATATTCAGAATTGATAAAAAAAATATTAGATAGATAAGAGGTGCCATAACTTGCAGCTCAATCGCTTATTATATTATTATTTCTAATAAAAATAGGATAATTTAGACGCCTTAGTGAATGGCTCCCCCCTTATTCTCAATAAGGGGGGAGGGGTATAAAATACACTCTTTTAAATTATTAGTTGAAAACATGTTAGTTTTTCTATAAAATCAAAATAATAAGTAAAATAGTATTGGTTTAGCATTGAGGCAATCTATTACGTGCTGGCTTCCACTTAGTGACAATATATATGTAATTTCATAAAAATACTTATATCACAATTTCAATTACATTTTTTGAATTTTTTATAAGCTATACATATTGCGATTACGAAATATACTAAAAATAGGGGAAATATTATGTTGCTTTTACCTAAACTTGGCATGTAGCTTCGAAGGAATTTTAATTCCGCCGAATTTAATCTAATATCAACGCCAATATTTTCTATTCTTCATTGGTTGCTTAACAAATTATAGTATTTAATTACATCCCTAAAGGTTAGCGAAGCAATATTTAACTCACTAAATACATAGAATGAGGACTACCCTAAACAGGACATTAAGCCGATGCTCTAATACATATTTAGAAGCATCTTTCTTTCTCAACTTACAACACTTCCCATTAAAAAGCTATGGATTTAACTTAGTAAAAGTATATTTCTTAACAAGACAGGTCACAAAACGAAAGTGAATTATAGAAGCTAACACTGGCAACATATTGTTGATACTAAGACAGAATATGGCTAAAGGGTAAGATAGTAGACAGGGCAAGGGACATTAGTATGGTTCAAGGTACCATAATTTAGTTTGGGAATTCATTAGCAGTTCTCATTTAAGCGGTTTTTCTTTCTACCTGCTCATAATATTTCACATAAAATATTATGCAGAGGTAAGCGAAACAATATAGAAAAGGTTTTGCTGTTTTTAACTTCTTCACAAAAAATTACCCAAGATCAGATTTGGGCACCTTACTGAGTATGGCTCCAACCCCCCCCCCCCCCCCCCCCCCCCCCATTCTCGTTAAGGGTGATGGGAGGCGTATAAAATACACTCTTTATAATTATTAGTGAAAACATGTTACTAGTTTTTATATAAAATAAAAATCATAAGTAAACTGGTAGTGGTTTAGCATTAAGGCAGTCTATTACGTACTGCTTTCTTCCACTTAATTACTATGTATGTAATTTCATAAAAAATACTAATATCACAATTTCAATTAGATTTTTTAATTTTTTTATAAGCTATATATATGCCGATTACGAAATAAACTAAAAATGGAGAAAATGTTATGTTTCTTTTACCTAAACTTGGAATTTAACTTCTGCGGAATTTATTTTTTTCGAAAAAATTATATATGTCATCACTTACTGGCTAAACTAAACAACTTAATTATTTCCACTATGTAGTTACCACAAGCACTAAATGTCTATAAAATATATTTAACAGTAAAACTACACTCGGAATATATTTTAACACAAAAAAATAATACGAAACACCACAACATCGCTATTTTATAAGAACTTCACATACATCAAACTTCAAAGCGACGGGGCGCGACCTAGCACTGGTTTAAATGAGCCCAAATTTTGGGATCTTTCGTTTCTAGCATAGTAACAAGTTTTTATCACTACATGTTTTTAGATTTCCAAAAAAAGTTTTTTTCGACCCACCCTAGCGTACGGCTCCCAAAGCAGTGAACTCACGATGGTACGGCCGCCATGCGAAGGTTGACAAGTAAAGCGAGTAGAGGATAGAACCCCTGTGTAATATATTAATCTAATTTATTTATAGTATTAAGTTTCTACAATTTCATAAAGGTAATCTATTAATAACGTTTATTTAGAGAATTATGTACTTTTTTGACACAGATATAATTTCAGAGTTAGCTGAAAGGAAATTGTCGGTCTCGAAGAAGTTAAAGTCAAAGAAAAGTGGAGACGTTTCCTTGCCAAGTTTCATAGCCTTACACTAAACAACCGTCTTAAAGCGAGCATGTTTTTATGTTCTCTTACGACATAGCCATAATAAAACATGTTTCCGACGGCTTTATATTTTAATGTAGAGACAGGGCACTCAGGCCTTACTCTCCCCTCTTCTTGCAAAACATTCCTTCACCAGTTTTCTTATATTTTTTTCATTCCTCGCATATTTTATTATATATTTTTCTTTTAAAAAACCTATAATTCAAGTTTTTGCCTTAGAGTTTCTGCGTATAAGATTCTGACTACAAAAGTCAGGAGGAAAGAAGCATAATGTTATTATAGCCAGACCTAAACTTACGGTTCTTAAAAAAAGGAAGGAATTCATTTTACTCTGCTGGTCGCTTCATTTCATATTCCATGTCTTTATAAAACGTAATATTTTTACCTATTGTTTTCAAGTTTTTTTTTTTTTTCAAGTAAAAATGTTAAACAATATTTTTTTCAACTGAATAACATATAATGTCCATGCTTTCAGGGATGAAAAATAAAGTATAATGAGAGAGATTTTATAATATGAATGCTACTGTAAACTTAGGATGTGAGCATTCAAATATATTAAAAATATTCAAGCAGGTTGAAATTAATATGTAACCATCTGCGGGCTACTTTCAAATAACCAACCATATTTTATTAAAATCGGATGGTTATTTTGTAAAAAAAGTCCCCGGTAGCTCATGGCTATAATTCGTGCTTTGAAAGCTTGGAAGAGGTTAGAGGTTACAGGTTTAATTCCCAATTCCGGCAAGGGCCACGCATATAAATGGATCGTGATTCATTACATATATAGCTACTTAAGTAAAATAGCGTTTATCCGGTTTCGAATGTCAATTATAAGGTCTATATCAGCAGATGGAATGACAAGCCAACCCCTGTCCATCTGCATATACAGGGTGTAACAGAATAACAATTCCTAATTTTTTGAAATAATAGAGGATACTTAAATAAACATTTTTCATTAATAAACTGGCTTCCGAAAATTCTTTTTCAGTATCGAGATGAAATTAAATAAATCCGCTGTCACCACAGGACTTTCCCAGTGGTATACAATACGTCCCCTTCCAGGGAAAGTAAAAGTTGAATCATAGCAACCTTTGAAAAACAACAACTATTTTCGTAGTTGCCATTTTACGTGTGTCACAAATTAGTCTTTATTAGATAAATTAGTGTTTCATTGAAAATGCACCATTTTACAAAAAAAATTGAATTATCACACATGCAAGTAAGTCATCTTCGGAGCAGAATTGCAAGTAAAGGAAATAGATTCGGGATCCAATCACACTGTCCAAAATTATGACTTTGAGGACCAAGTTGTGCATCAATTTGAAAATAACCCGAAAACAAGCTTTCGTGCCAATGCCCAGCCCATGCGATGCATACAAGCCACATCTGTATGGAGGGTATTAAAGGAATAGCAGAAGCATCCGTTCCACATTAAAAAAAGTGCAATCGTTAATTCCAGGTGATTATCCCAACAGTGTTTTATTTGCCGCATGGTACTTAATTAGATTTCTAGATTATCTTAACACCGATAAATTTCCGAACTCTAGTTTATAAATAAAATATGTTTATTTAAGTGCCCTCTTTTATTTCTGAAAATTACGAATAGTTATTCTGTGATACCCTGCATATTTGGCAGGACTGAGCCCTCCATGGGCTGTTGCGCCGCAGATTATTACTTCTGATAATCAAGGTTCAAAAAAAACTTTCTTCTTGGGCATGCAAGAAAGAAAGCAATTTGTGAAGAGGGTTGACTTTGATTAGGCTAATTTTGGCGTTTCATTAAAATTTAATTAAACTCCAACAAATAGTTGTTATGAAATAATAGTTCGCAAACATGTTGACGAATTCACCAAGAGACAGCCACGAAACCAAACGTGTTCCCTGATTTCTGAAATGCATTTCTGTCTAAAGTCTAAAGAAATTTAAGAAACTTATTTTTTGTTCTATACAATAAACACACTGCTTCCAAGCTTACAGGAGGTACTTAAGCATTGTGATTTTGCTTCCGTTACCTTAGGTAACGCCCCAGTAAAATTATTGGACAAAATTAAATGTGCTCTTATACTAAAAACAAAAAACATTTTAATAAATTATGCAATTAAAAATTTCTGATGGAGGCAGTGAATTCAAATTAGCTGGGACAAATTGTAAACTTGATTGAAATGTTCATGTCTCACTAAGTTAGAGTATAAGCTTTAGAATTATAAGTTTGACTCACAAGATTTCACTAATTAAAATACACAGCTTAGGCCTCTTTCACACGAGGCAACAAAGTTGATTCAACTAGTTGACTGGCGGTTGAAAAGGAGTGTAGCCGGGTAGCAAGCGCTAAGGAATCGCCCGAACTCCTTCACACGAGTCAACTCGTCCGCCCAGGCGACTAGGAGACCAGGCACATGTGCCGCTCGCGTTCTCATCCCCACTAGTTGATTCAACTAAAAAGACACTACAAGGCATTAGGCCCTTCACACGAGTCAACTTAGTTGAGTCAACTGGCACACTTGTTCCATATAAATACTACTTTCTCTTTCAATTAAATTGAAGTAGTTTCGGATATAATTGTGAGAAAGATCCCGTTTCCTGATTCTCTAATAAGGGATGAACCCACGTTCTTCGACTAGATTTCTTTCTTTTTAGGGTTTCGCTGGTAAAACCAAAAAATGAAACCCTTATAGTTTCATACCTCTATCTGTCTGTTACTCTGTACGGTTCCAATTACTTGAATTAAAAGAGATAAATACTTGAAACTTTCCAGTATTAAAGATCGTTTTGACGCACACACAGGAAATATATAGCGAACTCAAAATTATCAGCTGTTCAAATTCAAAATGGCGGACAATTCATGTCACGCGAAAAAAATATTTTTTTAAAATTTTTGAGTGGGGTATCAAATGAAAGGTAATAAAGAGTAGATTACAAACATATTATATAACACTTGTGGTAATAAGTTAATTTTTCATGTCATTTTGTAAAAGAAATCAACATTTTGCGTGCCCCACCCCCCTTATACTAACTAATTTTCTATTCATAATCTTCTTGCAGAAGAGCATCAAGTACTTCTGCTTCCTCGGGTCATAACATCGTACTGACCTCCTAGTCCAGGAAAATTAGTAAAAAAAAAAACAGCAAATGGAGGAAATAATTTATAAAGTTTTGAAACTTTGTGAAAACACTTTTAAGGGGTGTAGTAGTAAGAAACACTAAAGTTCCCCCCTCTTGAGGGGGCGCGTCCCCCCCCCCTCCCCCCTCCATAAAGTCCAAATTATTATTATGAATTTTTTTATGAATGATTATTATGAATTTTGGATGGTTTGTCGAAAGTAGCTCGCAGATAGCCTCACATTAATTTCAACCGTCTGCGCTCTTTACATTTTCTAAATTGGTCCCCTTTCTGTCTGTCTGTTGATCAATATTTTGTCGGCCTTTTATGAATTAAAGGTATCAATTTATCAAAATGTAAAGAGCGCAGACGGTTGAAATTAATTTGGGGATATCTGCAGACTACTTTCGACAACTCATCAAAATTTCATAATAATCAGTTGAGTACTATTGAAGATATAGGTCTAAATAAATGTATGTTTATGCGCATGTGGAGGATAAAATAATGGGCACAGAAGGTTGAAACTTATATGGGATCAACAATGGGCTAAGTATAACCTGCCATCCCAATTTCATTAAAATCGGATGAGTTGTTTTTTAGATATCTTGGTTCGCACAAATACGTTTTTATCTCTACCCAACTACAATATCTCGAAAACGGTATGTCCCACTTCAAACATGCATAGGACCTTTTTTGTGCAGAATTATGTGAGGAATAATTTTGGTAATAACACTTCTTTTCAAAAAATAAACCGTTTGCCGTAAAATGTGAAAAATAAGTAAATTTTGGACTTTAAAGAGGGGGAGGAGGGGGAGGGGAGCGCCCCCTTAAGAGGGAGGAACTTTACTGTTTCTTACTACTACACCCCTTAAAAGTGTTTTCACAAAGTTTCAAATTTTTATAAATTATTTCCCCTATTATTCCTTATTTTCCTGGACTATCCCGTTGGGAAGAGAAGTTGAATCAACTAAGTTGCCTCGTGTGAAAGAGGCCTGAAAAAGTCTTCACACGGGCAGTCAACTAGTTGAGAGTCAACCAGTCAACTAGTTGAATCAACTAAGTTGCCTCGTGTGAAAGAGGCCTTAACCTCAAATAGTAATTATAAAATAGTATGGACCTTCTTTTCCTAGAACTTTAGGAGGTGAGAGAGGTATCCACTTTTGCTGGTTAATTGGGTAAAGGTTTCGGCGTATAGAGGGGAATGGACTGTATGAATATATAATATTGGTTCTTAAATAGATACAAGATAAAATAAGATAGAAAAGGTATAAGTAAGCGGGTAAGAATGTAGGTCTAACCTGATACTGCAGCGTTGTGTCGGGTGTCCGGGGTGAACTTGAAATATGCCGGGTTTGAGGTAAGCACACACATATATAATAATAAATTAAATGAATAACTTTGCGGGTTATTAAAGCGGGTGACGGCACACGATCCGACTTTGCCAACGTCTGGAAGCGGAAGGGGTGAAGGTATAGATGCTCAAGTCATAGCCGAGCCGTGCTTCACAATTTCTCCACTAGATAGCAGCACGCACCAGACCCGGGCTGAGTAGAAGGAATATCCAGCTTCACACACTTACTTTTATAGAATATTATTTAATTTAAATAGGTTATAAGAAAAGATAGAATAAAAACAGATATAAGATAAATATTGTCCATAGTATATATATATTAAAAATACATGTTTATAGACGATATAATTTTTTGCCTCCGAGTTTACCGAAGGTAAAGGAAGCTATGTGATCGTTCCGATGAACGAAACATTTTTAGGTCTCCAATTTTAAAAATTCCAAGACAGAAATCCGCATCAGACATTAGGGAACATTTCTGGATCCGTGTCTGTCTGTCGCTCAATTATTGTGAACCAACATATCTTAAAAACTACTCGTCCGTTTTTATTTAATTTTGGATGGTAGGACATAATTAGCCTGTTGTTGGTCCCATATGGTTTCAACCTTATGGGCCAATTTGTTTCTTTTCCACATTGGTACAAACATACATTTATTTACACCTATATCTTCACCTTTACATGATTTTTATGAAATTTTGATGGTTCGTCGAAAGTAGCCCGCCTATAGACCCAGATTAATTTCAACCGACTGAACCCTTTAAATTTTGCTAAATTGAAACTTTAATTCATGTAAAAAATCAAACCTATTTTGACAGTTTTTTTTTTTAAATTATTATTAATTTTTTTTAGTCAGTTGACAGTTTTTTTTTGTTTTTTTTTTTTAAAAACTGTCAACTGACTAAAAAAATCAAATAAATTGGATACTAATAGGTTTTAAAACAGTAAAACCATTAAATTTTACGAAATAGGACGCGTGGAAGCTATGTGTCACACTAATTGGCAGAGTATTTTCAATCAATTTTAAATTTGGTCATAACTGTGTTTTGTTTACGATTAGTATAGAGATGGTAATTTTGATGTATTATAATTTCTATAAGAAGGTTGATGGTCCTAGAAGCTTATGGTTTCGTACTTGATTCGTAGCTACATTTCACTGCCAAATTCAGTAATGTAAACAAATGCGTATATATATATATATATATATATATATATATATATATATATATATATATATATATATATATATATATATATATATATACATACATAAGCCGTTGAATTAATTACATATTAATCAGGTGTTTAATTCAGATGGGGACTGAGCTGAGTATCTAATTTGCAATGCAATGGCTTGGTACAGCTAAGAGCTGTTTAGTATGCTTCTTGACTCAGATGAAATGAACTTATATAACATCTCAAGATAATATTTCTTCCCTTTCAATCTTTTCAGCAAATGTAGTTTGTAGTTTTACTGTTATTACAAGTTGTTACAATTATACAGCCAATCTGTTTACATATTATTCCAACAAACTTCCATTGGTTTTGTACTATAAGAGTCTATAGTTGAGGAACATGTTAGTAGTAGACCATTAAATATTAGGATGTTATAAAGAGATGGTTAAGGAACGTTGAAATAATACCAATGGAAAATATCTATAACAATATAAAGGTTATGATTAAAGTAATTTTTAGAAGATTCTGATGATTTGGACACATTTCGATCATTCTCAGAAAGTATATAAATACATTTTTAAGCTTTAACACTCATAATAATATGATTCAATAACGTTCAGAGGTTACCGAATATTTAACAATTATAATATAGTAGAAGATTAAAGCTAGATGATTAAGATAATTGACTCTATCCAGATGATGCGATTTTGATAAATGTGAAAGCAAGAAGATTAAAGATTGAAATGAGCAGGTTGCGTTTAGATTATACTGACGTATAGAGTTCATGGCTAAAGTTAGTCCATTCAGATTGAATTTATAATTAAGACAAATTTTGACGAAACTAATACATAGAAGTTAAAGCTAACGCTAGAAGTTCAGGTGATGGAGTCGTCCTGAGCATTAGTAAAATGAACATGTGTACCAAATTTCATTAAAATTGGTCAACTTTTACTCAAGTTATCGTCATACGTTTCAGACACACACAGTGGCGTAGCTAGGGCATTGCCCCCACCCCCGCAAGAACTTTTTGGGGGCCCCTCGCCAAACAAAATTGATGAGCAAATAAAAAAAAGAAAAAACCTCTTGCGTTTAGAACTGGGGGCCTCCTTTGTCGTTGATTTGGGGCCCCCTGACGGTGGGTGCCCACCCGCAATGCGCCGGCCCATAGTTATGCCACTGGACACACAGACACGGAGCATATTTCGTTGAATGTAGAAAGCTCGCTTCAATAATCTCCAAATCGTAGTTTGGAGTGTATCTATATATTTAAAAATAGCCAATAGAAACTAAGTAATATAGTAATTAATCAATAAAAATACTAAAAAAAGGTATAATTAATAAGAAAATAAACGTCGTCAACGAAGTCATTGAACAATCATCAACCATGATGGTGCATTAATTTAATTTCCTGTCTCTTCTCTCAATACGCAGTTGTACCAGTAAATATTTAATAAATTTAGTTCTAGAATAAATAATTAAATAATAAATAGACTGCCAATTAGTGTGGTACATAGCTTCCTCGCATCCTATCCACGTATTTTATTGGTTTTATGCTTTTTACAAACCATTATTATCTAATATGTTTAATTGTTTCCCCCATTTTTTAACCTGTCAAAATTATTTAAATGACAAAGTATCAATTTAGCAAAATATAAAGAGCGCAGACGGTTCAAATTAATCTGGGGCTATCTGCGGGTTAATTTCGATAAACTGTAAAAGTTTCATACAAATCAGATAAGTAGTTTTGAAGCTATAGGTGTAAAGAAATGTATATTTGTGCGTATGTGGAAGAGAAACAAATAAGCGCAGAAGGTTTAAACTTATATAGGACCAACAATGGGCAAATTAGGATCTACCATCCAAATCATTAAAATCGGACGTGAAGTTTTTAAGATATGTTGGTACGCAAAAATCGAACGACAGACCGACAGACAGACACGGAACCAAATTGGTCTCTGATGTCTGAAACAGATTTCTGTCTTGGAATTTTTGAAATCGGAGACCTAAAACGTTTTCACTCTTGAGAACGATCACGTAGCTTCCATTACCTTCGGTAAGCTCGGAAGCAGTACTCGATTTATAGAGCAAAAGTGTGAGGTTTAAGCACCCCAATTAGAAATCAAGTCGGTCAACAATTTCGGTCGCCATAAAAGCTCAAAGTCATTTTTTTTTTTTTTTTTTTTTACAAAAAATCAAATTTAGCTCTATTTAAGGTTGAACCGATGAAGGTACGACAAAAAGTCATAGGACCAAAGTTGTAGATCTTTTAAAATCAGTTACTGACGCTGGCGCAATGAACTTGTCGAAACGACTTACCGATAAGCCACAATAAGTATCCATAAAAACTTTAAAGTGTGTCCGCAATCTTTAATTTTTTAAGGGGGTAAACATTTTTTTTTTTAACCAACACTAAAAAATCGCGAGGCTCTAGGTGGTCTAGAAGTACCCAAACATTTTGGTTTGGTTACGGTGGGTCAACCTAATTTTTTATACGTTTTCTTTATACATTTTTTTTTTAATTTTATAAAAAATTTTAATAACTTTGGTTCTACTCAATATTTTTAGATGATACCAAGCCTACAAATTGCGGACCAAGTTTGCGCTGACCTCTGAAAAATAATTAATTGATTTCATTCAGCCAGTTTTGCGCCTATAAAGTCTGACTGGAGCGACAGACACATATATGCACGAAAAAAGTTAAGGCCGGATTCGGTTTTTGGAATGTATAAAATGAAAGTATCCAAAAAAAATTGTGCAGACAAAACTTTAATTTTATATAAATATATAGATAGTTGTAAAGAGGTCAAATTTAAACCTAGAAGATTCAGATGAATGAATCACGTTTATATGATTATTTGAATGTTTTTTTTTTTTTTAAATAAATGAAAGAATAAGCGAAAAAATAAAAAAGGTTAAACACAAAATGCTTTCGATATAAAGGCACGAAAACAGATAAATAACTAAATAAAAACTCAGGATAAAAAGGACTTAAAGTATGAAAAGTCTTGAGTTGAGTTAGGGAAAGAAAAAAATATAGAGGAAAAAGTGTTAAAAAAAACCCTTTTATTTTTCTTGAGCTAGATTTGGGAAAATCTCGCTTAGTTTCCAATAGGACGGTTGAAATGGAACCGTGGGAGTACTCGAGGTATCCATTTTCCAACTAAGGGATGACTTCACGTGTATCCACACTTGGAGTGGTGCTTTTTCTCTTTTCGTTTCAAACTTTACTAGAATTTGTTTTCGACTTCAATGCTGCTTTTTTCAAATTTATCTTTATTTGTTTATTCTCAAATACACATTAATATTTATATATTTGATATTTATTGCACATTTATTATGTATATAGGGTCATTTTAAGGGTGGAAAAATACTAAGTTGTTTTTAATTTTCTAGAATTGGATAGGTGGTAAAATAATTTTAACGTGAAATATATTTTATAATATACATATTATGTATATGTATATACACTAGATTACTAGATGAAGTTTATATTTTAATAAATACATTTTTATTACAAATACTATCATTGTTAACCTAGAATGTAAATAACTTCAACCTTGGAGAAAACAAAATCACGTTTTTTAATAAAAACAAAATATACGAATAGAATTAAATACATTTTATACTGTCTCCGTTTCGCTACAATTTCATATATACAGGGTGATTGGCGATATAATATGTACAAAACTAAATAGGGTGATTCTAAACCTCATTGGCTACAAAAAACGTCATATAGACATAGACCATGGGTCTATTCTTCGTTTTCCCATAAGGTCAAATTTTATGGTTTTTTTTAAGATCGCAAATTTTTGCTCATAAAAACACTTGCTCCAAAAGTATAAAAGCTAAAACAAAATTTTTGTTTTCATTGAAAAACTGACAATATTTCTTACAAGAGAAGTGTAATAGTAATTGTCTTATCCTCAAATTACATGACAGCAAATGTGTACAAATTTTATTTTTAAGAAAAAAAAAAATCTTTTTTTGTGGTCCATAATTTGGTAAAGGACTGAACTTTTGGAGAGATGGTCTTAACGTATATAATACACAAATAAAGTCAAGTATTTTCCACGCCTACACAAATCCAACTATATTTATTAATGTAACAAGATAAAGGTGTGTATAAATTTCATCTGTCATGTGTCAATACATTATGACAAATAGATGTGTCCGCCACAGTACTCCCCCTCCCCTTTAAGAAAATGTTACTTTTCTTGTCCTTGAAGGGGTAGACTGTTCTTCACCTTCTGCTAAAACATATGCAGGTTTTATTCTGTCTATAGAGACAATTTTTTCTTTACCATTTACTAAAATCGAAAATGTTTTTTGTCCCTTCTTCAACACCTTGTGGGGACCGGTGTATGGTGTATCAAGCGGTTTTCGAACGCTGTCGTCTCTTAGGAAGACATGAGAAGTTTCTTTCAAATCGGGATGAATGAAGACTTTTCTTTTAGTATGCCTTGAAGCTGAAATAGGTCGTAGATTTCCCATGGCTGAGCGTAAGCGTTCAACGAATTCATGTTGTGGTTGATCATTTTGCTTTGAAGCAACGATAAGCTCGCCAGGTAGTTTCAGTGCTCGTCCGTATGCAAGCTCTGCGGGACTGGCTTGTAAATCTTCCTTCACGGCTGCTCGCATGCCTAGCAATACTGATGGTAGGGTTTCTAGCCAGTTGCTGTTTTCCTGACATTTGAGTGCTGTCTTTAGCTGTCGATGCATACGTTCTACCATGCCATTAGCTTCGGGATGGTAGGCCGTTGTTCTTGTTTTTCGCGCGCCAATTAATTTTGCTAAAGCTTGAAAAAGTTTTGACTCAAACTGTTTTCCCTGATCACTTATGACGGTTGATGGAACTCCAAATCTCGCAACCCAGTTACCAAAGAAAGCTTTTGCTACTGCTTCAGCCGTGATTTCCGTAAGCGGTATGACTTCAGCCCATTTCGTGTATCGATCTATGCAGGTGAGTAGGTATCGAAAACCGTTACGTTGTGGCAAAGGACCAACTAAATCTATATGGACTATGTTAAAACGTTCGGTATCCTGTGGAAAATCTGCGATTGGAGATTTGGTGTGACGATGTATTTTAGCTTTCTGACAGGCTTCACACGTTTTAACCCAATCCGCACAATCCTTGTCCATTCCTGGCCAGATAAAACGCTGTCTTATAAGTTTTGAAGTTGTTTTCCGACCTGGATGTGAAAGGTTATGGATTGTAGAGAATACGTTTTTTCTGTGTGAACGAGGGATGTAGGGTTTGATCTTATCTTTGTCAAGAGCACAATAGAGAGGTTTCGAAATATTAGGCAGGTTAGTCAGATGAAGTTTTAGAGATGACTTTTCCTCTAACAACATCTTGAGATCGTCGTCTACCTGACTCTCTGCGATCTGCTCGTAATCTATGGTCGAAGGTACATTGATGGAGTTGATTCTAGACAATGCGTCAGCTACGATGTTCTCTGGACCAGCTACATATTGTATATCAGTTGAAAACTGAGCTATAAAGTCTAGGTGTCTCAGTTGACGTGGGGAACACTTGTCGAGTTTCTGTCGAAAGGCAAACGTCAGTGGTTTGTGATCGGTGTATATTCTGAAGTCACGCCCTTCTAGCATATGCCGAAAGTACTTGACGCCAGAGTATACAGCGAGCAATTCCCTGTCATACGTACTGTATCGTTTTTGCGTATCGGTGAGCTTTCCCGAAAAAAAACCAAGAGGTCTAGGACATGTTTCTTCAATTTGATGTAGTGCCGCGCCGATGGCAGTGTCTGAAGCATCAGTCGAGAGGTATAATTGACCATCTGGTTTCGGAAAAGCTAGTGTTGTAACGTCACCTAAAGCTTTCTTGCAAACTATAAATGCTTCTTCAGCAGCTTCCGACCATTTAACTTTTGTGTTGTCTTTCTTTTTCTTTGACCCTATTATTAAATCAGTCAAAGGTGCTTGCAATCCTGATATGTTTGGAATGAATCTGTGATGGTAATTTACCAGTGCTAGGAAACGCCGAACCTCCTGCACGGTTTCAGGTAGCTTGAAGTCTTGAATTGCTTTGATTCTATCTGATAGTGGCTTTAAACCTTCTGACGATATCTCATGTCCAAGGAAGCAAATAGATTTTTTTCCAAAGGTACATTTTGATGCATTTAAAGCGATGCCGTATTCCGAGAGTCGTTGGAAAACTTGTCTGACGTGGATGAGATGTTCTTCTTCCGAAGTCGAGGCGATTAGAACGTCATCTATGTAAACATACACAA
Source organism: Gerris lacustris (assembly GCA_951217055.1). Classification (NCBI taxonomy): domain Eukaryota; kingdom Metazoa; phylum Arthropoda; class Insecta; order Hemiptera; family Gerridae; genus Gerris; species Gerris lacustris. The sequence goes on from OX578278.1 coordinate 39,031,990, forward strand.
AATCTAAACCTCGCAAGACATTGTTTATGAACCTTTGCATCGTCTGGCCAGCGTTGCGAAGGCCAAAGGGCATTCGGACAAACTCAAAAAGTCCAAATGGTGTGATGACTGCAGTTTTTGGAATGTCATCCGGTTCGACTGGAATTTGGTGATAAGCCTTTGTCAGATCTAATGATGAAAAAAATTTCTTACCGTCTAAACCTTGAGTTAAGTCGTGAATATGAGGCAATGGGTATCGATCGGGAGTTGTGACTGCATTAAGCGCCCTATAATCACCACAGGGACGCCAGGTGTTGTTCTTTTTAGGCACCATATGTAATGCGCTAGCCCAATTACTGCTTGATGGACGACAGATACCTTGAGCGATCATGGACTCGAATTCGGCTTTAGCGTCTTTCAGTTTCTTCGGACAAAGTCTACGAGCCTTTGCGTAAACTGGTTGACCTGAAGTGATTATACGGTGAGTTGTTGAATGCTTAATTTCGGTGGGAAGAAAATCTTTCATAATTTGCGGAAAAGATGTCCGAAGTAATTGATAGTATATACTTTCTTCCTGCACAGCTCTTATCACAACTGCTTTTTCGTTAGATATTGATACTGGAGTTTTGGTGTTCGTCAAACCATCTCTTAATTGTTTTCCTCTTAGATCGATGATGATGTTATGTTGTGTGAGGAAGTCTGCACCCAGAATCGGCGTGGTAACATCTGCTACGAGGAAGCTCCAATTATACTTTCGACGGAGTCCAAGGTCGACCATAACACGATGTTCACCATAAGTCCGAATTCCAGTTCCATTGGCTGCAAATATTCTGAAGGATGAATCAGGTACTCTTCTACGAAGGCGGTTGGCTGGTAACACTGAAAGGTCAGCGCCCGTGTCGATTAAATATTTCCAGCCCATACTCTTATCGGTAATCCATAGGCGGCTCGATTTATGTTCACCCTGCTGCACCGCCGCGAGTGCAGGGCTTGTTAGTTTTTTGCTTCTTTGTTCTTATTGGCCATTGTGCAAGGTTTTCTGCATTTGCGAGCATCCTTTCCATATTCTTGATGGTACCAGCATATATCTGACTCGGCATTGGTACTCTTCCTTGAAGCTGATCTTCTTCGGGAGTTACATCGATAGGGAGAACTACTTCGAAATCTTGGATTGTAACGGCCACGCACGATTGCCGCAAGTTCATTTACTTGTTTAGTTAATGCAGATACTTCTGATTGCACTGGTGTTGGATCTCTTGATGTTGAAGGTGCATTGTTAGATGCATGGTTGACAGTGCACACCTGACTACCAGTAACTTCTGTTATTTTGTCTGCGAGTACGGCAAGTTTTAAAAGGTCGGTCTCATCATCACTTACAGAAAGAATCGCTTGAGTTTGAGAAGGTAATCTTTGTAACCAGAGTGAACGTAAAAATTGGTCAGTTACTTTAGAACCAGCAAGCTCCCGCATACGTCTTAGTAGTAGGCTTGGTTTATCATCACCAAGTTCTATGCTCGTCAACAGTTGGCGAATCTTTCTTTCTTCCGAATCGGCGAATGAATTAACAATGCGCTTTTTTAGTGCTTCGTATGCTCCATCTCGAGGAGGGGAGGCTACAATGTCCGAAACATGGTCTAAAATGTCCATTTCCAGAGCTCCTACAATATGGTGGAATTTAGTTTCGTCTTCTTTAATGCCTGCAATTTTGAATTGGGATTCTATTTGAATAAACCAAAGGTGGGGCTTCGTTTTCCAAAAGGGTGGGATTTTGATAGATACTCGATTTAAATACGGTTGGTTCGTCGTTACATCTGATTGATTGATTTGAGAGAAACTTGAAGAGGTATCGTTGGGATTAACGGGGTTTGGTTGCGGTAACATTTTTAGATTTTTTAAAAATATATTTTTTTAAATTTAATTTTTTTTTTAAAAATGTCAATAATTTTATAAGGTGTCAAAAAATAAAACTTACAAGGGTAGAATTTTGAATGCTCGTTCGATTGTTCTAACTCACAAGTCGCGGGTCACCACTTTGGAGAGATGGTCTTAACGTATATAATACACAAATAAAGTCAAGTATTTTCCACGCCTACACAAATCCAACTATATTTATTAATGTAACAAGATAAACGTGTGTATAAATTTCATCTGTCATGTGTCAATACATTATGACAAATAGATGTGTCCGCCACAAACTTAAACTGTCGGACTTTAGGAAAAACTTCCTTATTTACTAACGTTTCGATCAATATGAATATTATTATCCATTCATAAGGCGGAATGTTTAGTAAACTTTGGTTTTTGCTATTGTTGACTTACAGGTGAGTAAAAAATTAAAAGCATATTAAAAGAAGCAAGATTGGTTTAGTATAATCACCTTCATGTCAACTGCAGCAACAATACATGTTTCTTTTTTACTTTCAGTGAAGTTTACTAAAAATTCCGCCTTATGAATAGGTAATAATATTAATATTGATCGAAACGTTAGTAAATAAAGAAGTTTTTCCCAAAGTCCGACAAGTTTAAGCTCTATATTATACCAAGTTATGGAACAACAAAAATTTGATTTTTTTCTTAAAAATAAAATTTGTATAATTTTTTTGTCATCTGATTTGAAGGAATGAAAATTAATATTTCACTTTTCTTTCATTATTAACATCGGGAGATAGACAGAGAAAAATAGACCCAGCACCGGGATTTAAACCACGGGCCTCCTGTATTTGGACTGTACGTGTTTCAAATCCCGGTGTTTAATGTAAAAAATGTAAATTTCTTATGCAAGATTCCCTGCTCTGTGGTACAACACGTTGGTCTTTTTTGGTACAAATACAGAGAGATTTTGTTTTTCAAACCCAACATAAAATGATTTTCAACTTATTTTCCTTTTTGCACTCTTTAGGTAATATACAACTTAAACACTTCAGCTTTGTTCTGAAACAAGAGTTCTAAATAGAGTTTTTTGTCGCTTCGACAGTAGTGTGATTCTATTTTTGGTAGTTTTCCAAAAAACAATTCGAAGCAGGATTTCAAAGCAGTGTGCGATTTTTTCTTTCCAGCTACTCTTTCTTCTGTAACCGTCACAGCAGCATTGGTCATTGGTCATTTCTTCCATAACACTGTTTCCCTTGTCTTCTGGCAGATTATCGTTCTCAACCAGTTTCCTTTCGTCATTATTCCCATCCACATTCTTTCTCTCTCTTCCTTTGTCCTCTCCCATTTCATTTTGCTCCACAGTTTCTCTAATTATGTTGCCACACTTTTCATGATTTATGTCCTGCAGCAGTTCTTCGAAATTTTGAAATAGTTCAATATCACTAATTTGAACATCCATACAATCTTGGACATCTTGGAATACTTGTTTGTCCTGGCTATGATTGATTGATCTAATTGGCCTACTATCTTTGGTTGCTATGAGTAAATTTTTTCTGGCCCGGCTCATCTGAAAAATTTAATGAAAAAATATTTGAACTTGATAAACATAAAAAGCAAACTAGTAGAAGTATAATATTATTGAGTATATGCAGTAATAGATTTCTTATGGGTTTTTACCATCTCAAATCCTTTTCTTTAAAAAGTAAATTAAACTAAGTTGGACACAAATGAGACCAAATTTAACTTAGAATACTTGTAAAGTTATAAAAGATTGTAATTAAAAAATGCACATGCACATTGTGTAAAAACTGGTATGTCTAACAGGGAGGGATGTAAAAGCTTGTATGACTCTATGGATTGATATGCAAATCCTCGTAAGTATTGCTATCTATATTTGCACATTTTTAACTAGATTTAAGAGGTAAATAATTGTCTTTAAAACAATTTGTAGATATAGTTATTACACATAATATGTTCTCAAAAAATAATCATAAATGATGAAAATAAATCAAATAATGTCGTAATATTACCTGGAAGTGGAGTGTTGACCCTTTACTGCACACTGCACAGGTTTGAGGACTTACTGGTTTTTAGGACACATCTAGAATACCCTAGACCAGTGGTTCTTAACCGGGGGGCCGCGACCCCCCAGGGGGCCTCGAAAGGTTTGTTAGGTACTAGGTATATTATAGTTGGAGATTTTAAGGGGGCCGTGGTTACCAAAAGGTTATGAACCACTGCCCTAGACATACAAGTTATTACAACAGCCGCTAGCATGAGTAATAATACTATAATACTTACCAGATATTACTCAACGATGCCCGACAACAAGAGCAACACACTTCAACACTTCTATTTCCTAATCTATATTGACTATCTATGTTGGAAATATAATTCTTCCCTAAGTGAAATCATCATGGCAACAACCTGCCTGTTGTTATTGTCTTTTATGTCATTGTTTTTTTCTACATGTATTTTTTTTTTTGTTAAAATATTTTGTAATCAATTATAAAGTTTTCTGAACGTGAAAATGCTGTTATTTCTTCAGGTCATGGGCCCAGGAAATAGTTAAGTGTAACAACTGATAAATAAGAAGTTTAAAATATGTAAGTTTTTGTTTATTTTTGTTGCTGTCATAGTTTAAAAGTGCAACAGCTTAAATATGGCAAATGAAGAAAAAATGGATTTCAAAGTAACGCAATTTGATGGGAAAAACTTCTCACAATGGAAATATAGAATGGAAACTGTGTTTGCTGCTAAAGATATGTCTGAAACTCTCACAAGTAATGCTGGAGAGATTGATGCTAAAGACTTGAAAGAGTTTAAGAAGTTGGATGCTAAGGCAAGGGCACTTTTGATTTCCTGTATTCACGATGATGTTTTAGAGGTAGTTCAAGAGAAGTCTAGTACTAAGGAAATGTGGGATACACTTATTAGTACGTACCAGAGAAAAGGAGCGACTTCCCAATTGTACATAAGAAGAAAGCTGTTGTTAATGAAATTAGATCCAGATAAGCAATCATTATCAGAACATTTTTTGAAATTTGATTCATTGATTAGGCAGCTAAAGAATGCCGGAGCTACCGTAGAGGAACAAGATAAGATATGTCACCTATTGCTTACTATGCCTGAGAGTTATGAAAACGTCATCACAGCTATAGAAACGTTAGGACAAGAAGATATGAAACTGATCAGTGTCAAGCAGAGACTACTCGACGAAGAAACTAAAAAATTAAATAAGACAATAATGGTTAAGGAAGTTGAGTCAGGTAGTAAAGACAAAGCTGTTTTTCAAGCTGGTCCTAGTCAGGGTATTAGGTGTTTTTCTTGTGGGCTGGAAAATCACATAGCTAGGCATTGTAAGTCACGATATAGAGATAAATCTGTCAATAGTGCTAGAAATTTTAGGAACCATGGTAATCAAAGAAAAGCGCTAGAAGGGGAGAGAGAAGGCAAAGAGGGTGAGAATGAGGTATCTTTGTTTTCTAGCTCTGTTAGTAAAAAAGGTAGTTCTTGCTATGTTAAAGAGGAGGAAATAATGTTCGTTTTAGACTCTGGATCAACAGATCACCTAATAGGAAGGCAGTATATAAGTCTGATGCATGATATTTGTAAGCTAGAACAACCAATTAAAATATCTGTTGCTAAAAATGATGAATGTTTGATAGCTGAGAGTATAGGAAATATAGTTCTAAGATCAGATAATAACACGAATGTAACTATAAGAGGTGTACTGATAGTAAATAATCTAAAGAAAAATCTACTTTCAGTTAGAAAAATTACTGATAAAGGACTTGATGTAATTTTTAGTGGAAACAGGTTTAAAATAAAGAAAAATAGGGTTAACATGTTGACAGGTATAAGAAACTTATGAAAACTTTATGAAATAAAATTTAAGGCCTGTAGAAGGGCAGATATATCTGCAACAGACTGGCATAAGAATCTCGGGGATGCAAGTAAACAGTCAGTGAATACCTTGATTAATCAAGGAAAGATATAAGTAACGGACAATAATAAGAACATAGAAGACTGCGAGGCTTGTATACAAGGTAAGATGACAAGGAAACCTTTTAAGATTACTAGAACTCGAGCTATGAAACCTCTTGATCTAGTACATACAGATGTGTGTGGACCCATATCACCTGCAACTTATGATGGATATAGATATATATTAACACTTATAGATGATTACTCACATTTTGCTGAGGTCCACTTGATGAGAACAAAGGACGAAACATCAGGATTAGTTAAAGGTTATATACTGAGGGGAGAAAATCGTTTTGGGAGATGTGTAAAAACTATGCGACTGGATGGAGGAAAAGAGTATGAAAGTAAAGAACTAAGAGCATTTTGTGACAGTAAAGGAGTATTTCTAGATGTAACTATTAGATATACTCCCCAACTGAATGGTGTGGCAGAACGCTTTAACAGAACTTTGCTAGATGCAGTAAGAGCCTCCATAATAGAATCAGGTATGGGAAAACAGTTCTGGGGTGAGGCTGTATATCATGCTGTTTATGCTATTAATAGAAGACCGACCAGAGCGTTAAAAGAAGATGAACTACCTGCAGAACTTTGGTATGGTCACAAAGAAAATCTAGATAAACTAAAACCTTTTGGAATAAGAGCATACTCCAGACTCCCTAAACAGCTAATTAGTGGAAAGTTAGAAGCAAGGACCGTACCTTGTAGGCTTCTTAGTTATGCCACAGAGGGATACAGATTGTGGGATAAAAAGAATAGAAAGCTTATTAGAAGCAGAGACGTGAAATTTCTTGAACCGAATAACAGTGTGACTATGACAGTACCACGAAATGATGGTAACACTAGTAAGAAGGAAAATGAAACAGATAGCAATGATTCGGATGAAAATTCAGACAGCAGTGAATCTCAAAGTAGTAATAAGACTGAGGATGAAAACGAAAAGAAAATAGAGAAAAGAAAGGTCAGGAAACCAGCGTGGATGGATGATTATGAGATGTATGAAGCTGAAACTTTTGAAAACATAAGTTTTAAGGACGCTATGAAATCTGGTTGGGAAGATACCATTAACACTGAAAGGCAAAATATTGAAAAGAATAAGACTTGGACTGTTGTAGAAGACAAAGGTCAACCCAGAATAGATGCTGCTTGGAAATTTAAAGTTAAGACTGGAGATGATGGTAAACCTTTAACGAAGGCAAGATTAGTAGCTAGAGGATGTAAACAGACTAAAGAAACCTATGGAGACTTGTATGCACATGTTCCAAGAATGACCACTATAAGAGCTGTGTTGAGTAAAGCAGTGAGTGAAAAGCTGGAAGTACAACAAATGGATGTGAAAGCAGCTTACTTAAATGAAGTTCTTACAGAAGATGTGTTTATGACTGTACCAGAAGGTTTTCCTGATGCCGGAAAACTATGCAAACTAGAGAAGGCACTGTATGGGCTGAGGCAGGCCCCCAAGGTTTGGATAGAGAGAGATTTAAAACCCACATGTTAAAGCTTGGATTTAGATGTTCAAAGGTTGATCAATGTCTGTACATAAAGGACACAGAAAATGGACCAGTCTTTGTTGTGAACTATGTAGATGATTTAATCCTGGCTGGAAAATTGAAAGAGGTCCATGAGGTTAAAGTGCAATTATTAGAGGAATTTGAAATGAAGAATATAGGAGAAGTGAGATATTTCCTTGGTATGAGAATAACAAGAGATAAAGGTAGAGACAGGCTAATGATTGATCAGAGTGAATATTTAAAAAAGGTTCTTGAGAAGTATGGCATGTCAGATTCAAAAGAAAAAACTACCCCAGCTGAACAGCGGTTAGATCTACCTAATTGTGAAAAAGGCCAAGAAGTCAATAAGGAGCTTAAAGAGAGATATCAGGCCATTATAGGAAGTTTGACTTATATTATGGGAGGAACAAGGCCTGATATCTGTTATATAGTAAACTACCTGAGCAGATTTCAACAGAACCCAACTGAACAACATTATACAGCTGTAAAGAGAGTTCTTAGATATCTAAGAGGAACAACAAATGTAGGACTTATATACTCAAATGGCGAACAGTTAAATCATACTCCTATATGGCATCCTGGTCTTAACGAACCACTGAAAGGATGTTCTGATGCTTCATAGGCTGAGTCAAAAGACAGAAAGAGCACTACAGGATATTGCTACTGGCTCAGGGGAAATCTAATTCATTGGCGCACTCAGAAGCAACATTGTGTAAGCTTGTCTACTTGTGAGGCAGAGTATGTGAGTTTATCATCTGCTATTCAGGATGGAGTTCATTTGAAAAATCTTTGTAATGAGTTATTAATTGACTGTGAGAAGATTATCGTGTTTGAGGATAATAGATCCGCAATAGCAGCAGCTAGAAATCAAGAGACTAAAAGGTCTAAACATATTGATTTGAGGTGTCATTACATAAGAGATCTTGTAGAAAAGGATAAGGTAGAGCTGGTGTACATAGATACTGAAAACCAAATAGCTGATATTTTTACAAAGTCATTGGGAAAAGTTAAGTTTCAAAAATTCATCAATGAATTAGGTCTAGGACATTTTATTATCCCTTAAGGCCAAAATTAAGGGGGATTGTTGGAAATATAATTCTTCCCTAAGTGAAATCACCATGGCAACAACCTGCCTGTTGTTATTGTTTTTTTCTACATGTTTTCTTTTTTGTTAAAATATTTTGTAATCAATTATAAAGTTTTCTGAACGTGAAAATGCTGTTATTTCTTCAGGTCTTAATTTTAAAGTAACAACTTATCTCTTGTCCTATCTTTATTTAGGAAGCCCATGATATAACGTCCATGTTACCACTTTGTTCTGTCTATATGAGTGTATAGATTATGATCCATAATTCTTGAAACTTTAATCTGAATTAAATATTTTTGGAGAGGAATTAGAACCCAAGTTTACATCAAGTGACAAGATGATTATTTATCATGTCATATAGTTTTAACAGTCCCGAAAATTAAGCCTTGAATTTCTGCAACACAGCTTTAACCTAATTCTAATTTAGCTTTTCTTCTTGAGGATAGATTGTCACGATTTTCCTTTGTCGTGAAGAAAAAGCTTTTCAATTGCTCCGTCCAATATCCTTGAAAAAGCAGGTGTATCGTTATCAACCGAAAGGCTTTTTTTCGGGTTGGAGTGAGGGGGGGGGGGGGGGAGACTATTGTTGTGAATTTGCTATTTGAGCGTATTTGGTCGGGTATTGCTGAGGAAAGCATTAGGTAAGGAGGGCCTCGTGTCGGTGGAACTATGAGGCTAGGAGGAGGAGGTAATGTGGATGGCTGTAGTCCCCAGGGAAGCCGATAGAGCCCCAGCTGGGACGAGACTATGCCCTGCCTCATTCTCGTTGCTGCCTCATTGTTTCTCCCCCCACCACCCGGAGTTAAAGTAATTGTTGCGGATGAGGAAACCTTCTCAGCTCCCCACAGCCCTCTCTCTATCTGAAAAGCTCTAATTGCAGTAAGAACAGAGTGAATTCTCCACACGTATCTCTCGGGTAGCTTCCCCAAGACCTTCAACACCCGATACTCAGCAAACTCCACACAGTCGAAGAAGTTTTAAAAATTCAGCCCGACGCGTCAACTTGACTACAATGAAATATAATCGATCCTTACACGTTACTAAATCGTTATATCGCTCCATTTCACTTCAAAAAACCTTAGGAAGTTTCTTATTTTCAACATCTATTATTTCGTCTTCAAGGTTAATTTAAAAGACATTATCCAGCGCAATATTAGATACAATCGTACATTGTAATAAAGATATCTACCTTAAGATATCTACGTTTTATCTAAGTTAAATAAAATTCTCATTAGTTTTAATTGATTCTTCAATCAGTAAAACAAACCAAATAATCGTTCATCAGTGCCGATGTGATGTAGAGAGGCTTCCATTATTAAATAAAACAAAATGCAGACCTATTAGACCTATCTTTTAGTAAACTTTTACAAACAAAAATTAGTAAAATGAAACACAACAAATGATAGACAAGAAAATTTGAAAAATCGCTTTTGGTGTACCTAGTACGCACCAATCTATCAATAACTCAAAATTGTTACATTACCTCAATAATATTTCGAAAATATCGATTAAAAAGATATAAATGTAGTCCATTAAAGTCAATGAATAAAAAAAAATGTATGCTTCGATGCGGTGTCTTGAGGGGTAAAATAAAAAAAAAATGTTTTTAGTTTTTTAAAAACATGGCTGATATTTCATTCCTTTTTTGGGACATTCTCAACCAGAGAATCAGAGTGCAGGAATAGAGTCAGGTGCAGGAGTTAGATGACTCTACTACAGACTGTTCCATGTCTTAATATATTTTGACCACTTTACAATTATTAAAGTTTTTAACTTGTTTTAACTTTTATACTATTTAAATAAGGAACAGCATGAAATCTAATTAAAGTTTCGAGAATTTCCCAAAAAAGGGATGAAATATCAGCCATGTTTTTAAAAAACTTGAAACAGTTTTTTTATTTTACCTCTCAAGACACCGCAGCATAAACTTAATATTATATTTCATTCAATGTTTGATGGATTTTTAAGGTGTATTTAATAAAATAATTTTACACATGTATTTTATATTTACTATTAACAGACTTGATTTCAATATTAATTTAAAAAAATAATTGTTTTCTATATATATGTTTTATGTTTACACTTATGTCAAATAAGATCAAAGTAATTCGTCGTGAGACAGGTTAGTTTTACCCTACTGATGACTAAAACTTTCATTGCAACAGTAATCCTGCTCAGTACGAGAGGAACCGCAGATTCGGACATTTGGTTATGCACTCGGTCGACAGTCCGGTGGTGCCAGGCTATCATCCGCGGGATTATGCCTGTAGTACGCCTTTAAGGCCGAATCCCGCCTGATAGCCCTGACATCTAGGGGTCCCATGGGTCGAAAGGCCCAAAACAATGTGACACTGTAGGTGGACCCAGTTCGGCTGGGCCATCGCACGAACCATATTGCCGCGGGGGTCCTTGCGCGGGACCGGCCGGGCTAAAGCCCTGTCGGCCTCCGGCCCCCGTGGGTAACATGGGCCACCCTAACGGGAGTTCGATGTTGGGACCCGGAATCGTCTGCGCATCATTTAGTCAAGTTATTTTATTATGTATGTATATGGAGAATAATCATTTTAATATTAACGTAAAAACAATTAATTAAAAATTCAATGTGGCTACACGCAAATTTATGAAAAAATGATGTGATGGGAAGATGACCTTAGAGGGTCGAAACGTCTCACAATAAAAGAAATGGAAATCAACTAGTTTTTTATTTTTAAATACACCTTAAAAATCCATCAAAAATTTAATAAAATATACAATTTAAAAAGGTGTTTAAGTTTAACAACATTTGTTGAAGAAATAAACTTAATATCTAAACCATAGGGGACATCAAAAAGAAATATGAAAAAAAGAGTATTTTTTCAGAAAAAATTCCAGTTTTTGAGAGAGTTGCTCTCAGGCTTATAATACACGACTTATTTTAATTTTTAAATCAATATCAAAATAGTGTACATGAGTAAGTTTTGTTCAGTTTTCTCCAGTATTTTTATTCTTTCTTGATCAATAGCTATCCTTCTGGTACTGTTCGACGTTTGTAGATTATTTACAGCTAGATCTGAATATTTTATATGAGTAAGTTTGTCTTAGTCTTCATGAATCGGTCTTACTATTTTGACTGATCGATAGCTATCCTTCATATTGTGTTCGTCTTTTTTTCGATTTATTTAAAGCATTTTCTGTATAATATGTATTGTTGGAGAGTGGTGTGAACCCTCATTTTGCTGGGGTGCTAGCTGAGGGTGTATCGGAAAACAATAACCATAGTCGTAACGCTGCAAACTACCCTGCGAAGGTTATCTGAACTTGGGAGATAATGATGAGGGCTTCCCTTTCAACAGCACTAGTCCTGTAAGCATGGCAACCCGTCCGGTGAACAACCTTGTCCAAACTTTGTTCACCTTAACGTCCTCCACACTGGTACAATCTAAACCTACAGCCAAATATAAGCAAAAAAAAAATTTGTTTCTGCAAAGAAAATAAAGATAAAATATCTACCCGGTTGACGGGAATCGAGCCATGGACATATACGTACAATCAAAAACCTTAGAAAAGGTAGAAAAGCAAAGTGTAAAACCTCAGCTTTAAAAATAGGCTCAAACTTTAAAGACAGCGAATAGTGCTTCCCAGTAGCAAAACGCACTAAACTGCTTTATTGTTATCAAAGAGCTACGTGAATAAAACAGTAGAGACAGCAAGTAATATCAGTATTCTGATCAAATAACAGCTGAGAGACGCAATTTATAAGATAAAATTATTAAAAAGGACTAATTATCATAAAACCATGATAATAACCAATCTTAAAAAAGAAAAAAGGATCCATTAGTGATAGAAAGAACAATTGAGTATGGCAATAATAGTGATAAGCTATTACATAGGTGCCAAAACCCAAATGCTTAGTAACAATAAGCAATAAGCATAGGTTTGCCAATAGTTTAGTCTGCCGCTTGGAGGTGCCATCTGCTGTCTCCAAAGTTTCAGCAACTTTTTTAAGCCAGGGTTTTCACACTTAGCTACCTCTACCCACTAAGCTCTTCTATTACTATCAATAATGTTTTTGTCATCTGATAGCGTATCATTGTTATTATCATGAAATTGTTTTATTTTGTAATTCTAGCCTTTTTACTGGTCTTATATTACTTTGCTTTGTAAGTTTCATCGTACATTTCCGTTTCCCCAATTTTGAACCACTTCCCGTGATTCAATCTTCCCCAAATTTTGCACATAGATACAACTAAGGTGAAGTTAACAGAAATAAAAAAAAGCCTCAAATTTATTTGCATTTTAAGTTTCATCGCACACCTATTACTCCAATTTTGAACCACTTATCGTCATTCAATCTTCCCCAAATTTTGCAGATAGATACAACTAAGGGGATGAATACAGAAACCAAAAAAAAAAAAAAAAAAAAAAAAAAAAAATGGCGGCAAATTTATTTGCTTTTTAAGATTCATCGCACACCTATTACCCCAATTTTGAACCACTTCCCGTCATTCAATCTTCCCAAAATTTTGCACACAGATTCAACTAAGGTGAAGAATACAGAAACAAAATAAAAATAAATAAATTTAAAAAAAAAAAAAGTTGAAAATAAGACCAGTTTTGAAAAATGGCATTTTTATATTAATTATTTTCAAAGTAAAAACATTAAGCTTTTGAAAAATTTAAAATTGAAAGTGTATGAACTTAATTAAAAACTTTCGATTTTTTTTTTAACTTGATAAATATAAATTAGACCTCTAATAATAAAATTGAATAATTAATACAATAAAAATTTGAGTCACGCAGACTAATCGTGCTACAATGTATATATAAGTAATTAGAGTTTAAACTGCACGATGCACGATATACCGCATCCATCCAACTATTTTTAATGGTTTATGACACCTATATTATATATAATATATATACCTATATATATATATATATATATATATATATATATATATATATATATATATATATATATATATATATATATATATATATATGTATATATGTGTATACCTTATTATATATATATATATATATATATATATATATATATATATATATATATATATATATATATATATATATATATATATATATATATATATATATATATATATTATCAACGATTGTTGTATATACCTTTCCTCAACATATTCAGTATAATGGCCGAGGTATCTAAAGTGTTTGTAGGAATATTTGGAGTCACAGGTTCATCCCGTCTAGATAGGATTTCTTTTTTTTTTTTTGTTTATTCGGCAGGAGTTAGGCCCTTTTTTCAATTGCCAAAATCCGGGATCGCTACTGTCTATTCTAAACTTTAGGGAGAGATTCTCCCCCGCTTTAATTTTAGCAACGCTCTTACAAAAGAAGGAACTTGACTATCTTTCTATTCATTATCACTGAGTGATTGTTAAGTCGGTAAAGGTTAGGTTTCGAATTTTGAAGCATTGGGCATACGCAGTTCATTACCGCATCACTCCAGTTCAGGTAACCTTGCGAGAAGTTTAATGTTTATATTAAGCGAAATGCCATTCACGTTTTCTTGTTTTTGGTTTAATTAGGAAATGAAGAACTTACTAATAAGCAATTTTGAAAAAAAAAAAAAAAATGAATTGCCGTAGGTAATTTACGGAACGTAAAATAGTGCATTACACGTCGAGTGCGGAATGTAGCATTTTTTCATGCGAGTGTGGAGTTTGCAGTTAAGTTGGAGTTGAGTTGGTAAAACCACACGAGCAATGCAAAATGCCGTTTTCGCACGAGTTGCGTATACCGTACTTTATCTACGATTGCTAGATTTAAATAATAAATACAGAAGCAAATAAACTTGCTGTATGTAAGTTCGTATCTCTCTCTTGATAAAGATGGCATTAATTCATTACTTGTATTTTTTGCCTAATTAATTATTTCTGGAGGATTATTATTCTCCACATTTTCGTCAAAGTCACTTGATTCACTCATTGTTTTTCACTAAAAACAGTTACTTTAATAAAAGAACACCAAATTAGTTTTGTTAAATGTAAACAAACTCACTAATCGTGCGTAAAGCTGAAGAATTATTCAGAACTATGAGACGCGCATGCGCAATGAATACAAGTACGTAAATAATCACTTTCTACGCATCTAAACAAAGATATAATGTTTATATTTTGTATCAATCGTAGATAAAGTATTATATAGGTCCGTACGAATCACATATCGTTCACACATGTGAAATGCTAATCTTAATAATGGAAAAAAAAAATGAAATAATATTCCCAAGTGGGAACTTTATCGGTAAAAGGTAAAAGCTTTAAATGGTTTTAATTTTCTATGTTGTAAATATTTTAAGGACAAATTGTCCTGAATATGTAACTTGAATATCCATTCTTTTCAATAATTTATTTTACTGATACTTTATTTTTAATAATATATTTGAATAACAGATATTGTATATCATATTCAAAGCCCATTAATTATGTATTGAAATAACCCTTAAAGCAATAAAATATTTATCCATCTATATATGTATATAATAGATGTTTATCCTTTTATCTCTTAAATATTCTCTAAAACTTGTAAATATGTATATGTATATAAGCTATATCCAGATTACGTTTACTTTATATTCGCAGTTTTTATCTTTAAATTAGATCTTATTAATATATAGGGGATAAAATAAATATATAGGAGCACTCACTCGGAAAAATACAGGTAATTTTTGAAATGTGTGTTTGTTTCTAGTACGGAAACTATATGGAAGGGTAGGGGGGGAGGTTTATGGGGGAAGGGTTTTAGGAGAGGGGGCAGTTTATCTAGCTGGGCCCAGGGGGTATCAATTTGTCAATTTTATATATTGAGCCCCCTTCTAGGATGGCCCCTAGTTTGAAGAGAGGCTAATCTGATCAAAGTTTGCCAATGTAACCCCTCCTCCCTTTAAAAGCAGTAAACACGCGTACCCTTTACAATTTCATACACTATAACCTCTCCCTGCCCCCTAAAAAAAAATAAAAAATAAAAAAAAAACACGAATATCCTTTTGTTTTTATTCTATCAAAGTGAGAAGCGAAAGCTTGGCAAATGTACCTTTTACGTATAGGAACAAAAAAATATTGACATTGGAAGACCTTTGTTTTTTTGTTTTTTTGATGATATCACTGTGTTACTTTTTATTATCATAGGGTCCGAAAAGAGTGTTTTTGAGATTTTTTTTTTTTTTTTATTAGATTTCTATTTTGTCCTTGCACATCGGGAAAAAGCTACAGAGTTCTCTTTACTAAAAAAGTCACATAACAACCATTTTTTTTCTTGCGCTACAGTAAAAAGAGATGTAGTATTATAGGAACAGGGCACCCGCCCTGTGTAAATCCTACTGAGCTCTAAAAATGAATGAAAAACAATAAAAAAAAAAATCTTATAATTTTCGAAATAAATTGGTTTTGAATGTTTTTATAGTTCATTCTGTCATTTAATATCATGCAATCTATGCTTAACATAGTTCTTAAGATGAAGCATTCATAAAATAAAAACAATAAAAGTAATTAACATGTCTTTGTTTATCAATACTTTGCTTCCAATTTTACCGAAAATAAAGGAAGCATTGTGATCATTCTGAAAAAATTTTGGAACAAAGTTCCTCATGGCACGTTCTGGAGCCCGGGAGTGAATCCGAAAAAAACGACCGTCACAAAACCAAGCGTCATGAAATCTACTGATGACGATAACTTGAGTAAAATATGACCGAGTTAGTTGAAATTTGGTACACATGTTCATTTTACCAATGCCCAAGCTGAGTTCGATGGACAACTTTATCCGCCCAAGCATTCTCGCGCAACGCTCGCGTAAACGTAAGCTTCAAATATAAAATTGGAATATTAGGACGGGAAAAAATTCTAACTTCATCTATTCAATGAGACAAACAACTATTTTTAATAAATTTGTTTAGTAAAAAAAAAACACCGACACTGCTATGAAGTGATAAGGATTGCTAAATTTAATAAAGCGGACCTAAACGTTTAAAATAAAGAAAACAACGTTTTTACCGATATCTTACGTTCTAACGTAACGTTTTTAATAAAACTTCTTACACACCGTCTAAAGTACAATTGACATAGGCATGTAAAATTTCAACCTGATACAAGCAGTCGTTTTGAGTAGATTTTATATTATTTTAAATTAATAGGCCGAATTGGTAGAAAACCGTCCTATTTCCTACCAACTACAAACATACTCTTTAACATAACTTTATAAACTCATCATAATAAACTTTTTTCTCAATATTCAATACATATTTATTGTAAGACGCTTGCTTTAATGATACAAATAATGCTTTTCTTTTAATTTTGCCTTAACTCCGCTAGGTACACACAGTTAGTTACTTTTAATTTTGTCTCTTTTATAACTCCGCCGTGTATAAGTAATTAGCAACGTATACGAACTTAGCAGTGAGATTTTATAATTTATATTTAATGAAAAAATTTAAGGAACTTCGTTCCTTACACCCGGTGTCCGTGGCACCACACGTATTTTTTTTTTCTTCGGGAAGACCTTCGATCCAGGTAGGTCTAGGGGTTCCAGAGATATCGTAATGAGTCTGTCAATAGGTATGACCATTTAAAATAATAACTGGGACTTATTCAGACCTCATCTTGGAAAAAACCCTTTTTCTTACATAAACTATATGTTTGAAGGATTGAAAATTTAATCTGAATTGAAAACCGATTGAAGACCTTTTTCCAAACGTTTTACTTCCAAGGTTAATTAAGCTTTTTCTGG
Source organism: Gerris lacustris (assembly GCA_951217055.1). Taxonomy (NCBI): domain Eukaryota; kingdom Metazoa; phylum Arthropoda; class Insecta; order Hemiptera; family Gerridae; genus Gerris; species Gerris lacustris. Next base: position 39,049,162 of record OX578278.1, read on the forward strand.
GAGGGAATCGTGTTCTTTCATGATAACTCTTCCATTTTAGAATTGGATTGAATTGCCATTTATTTGCTAATTTTAACTCTTTTATAATAGTATTGTTAAAAGAGAGTAAATTACTTATAAAATATAAGTAACATTTGATAAACTTCGGCTTCGGCTCGGTGTGTTATTCGCATAAGTTTATAATACATTGTTTGTGCACTTTTAACGTACCACTCTTTATATACGGTTCCCGGTTCCTCCTGAAATATTTAGCACTACTGATGTTGATCAGTGGGTATATTTTTAACAAGGTACAAGATAAACATACAACGAAAGGTTTTCTTTACTGGTTTACCGTTATGATGTGGCCTTTGTAAACATACAAACAGAAAATGGTAGTGTGGTAATGGTCATTGCTATAAAATTCGTTATATAATATTTTTTCATGTAAAATCTCTTTTAATAAATTAAATATTGAAATAATATTTATATAACATAGCGAAATATATTTATTGCTATTATTATAAATATTTAGTCAAGGAAGTTGTAAGAAATACAGATTATCGATTTTTTTATTTTTATTTATTTATTTTTTTTTAATAAAGAAAAGGGCTACAAGAGAGAATAAGGACATTTTAAGGGACGCAACATCGACAAAAGGATTTATTTTAAAGAATATAAAACGAAGGGGAAAAAAGTAGAATCAATCAAGTGTTGATTTGAGAAGGGAAGTTAGGATGCTCGGCTGATAGTATGAAAACGTTTTGGGCCGAGGACAGTCAATCTTGCGGGTTCCTTCAGAATCCTGCAGAAAGGTTCCATCAGGGTCTTCCTCCTACCTGATTAAAAGATAGGAGGAAGGAAGAAGCGGGAGTTTTTGCATGGGACGTCAGCCCTATCCTTCCCATGACTTCTCTTACCATGAGTTTTTCACTTGAACCATTTTACAAGATTTAAATGGGAATCCTATTTTTTCTACTTGGAAGGAGGGAAAGGATGTCTGATCCTTCGTCCTTATTTTACTTTTCCTTCTTTCTGTGTTGTCCTTCTACCCTTATTTCTCTCTTTTTCTTTGCTTTGTGATTGGCTGAATTGAATGCAAAGAAGGAAAAAAAGGGTAAGGAAATCTTGTTCTCTGTTCTGTTCTGTTTTCTTACTTCGTATCTTTTATCCTTTTCCCTACTCATTCTATCTTCTTCTTCGGGGGGAAAAACATCTTACGTTCCGTTTATTCAAAAAGGCCGTGCTTGCGGATTGAAAACGGTCCCCTCCACCAGGCGAAATCTTCAAGATCTCATCAAATTTTCGACTAGACCCCCTCCTCTTCTTTACAAAATACAATGGATCCCCCTCCCTGCCTTTATACCTTCGACTTGGGTCTCCATCCATTCTGTTATAGGTATTTTTTTTGTCGGTCTCTATTTCCCCCTACCTCTTATACTGTATCTCAGGACTATACAATAAAACGGCGGACAAAAAGTATGTTTTCTATTCTATAATATAGGTCCACATAGATATGGTATTTTTATTCCTTCTCCCAGTTTGTATATTGCCGACGTAGATTGTTTTCTTGTATTCTTCTTTTTGTTGATGGTTTTTATATTATATTAATATTTTTTCCCCCGAAAACTGACATTTTGTTTATATCGCACTTTTTATCTTATTTTCTACTATAACTTGGGAACTCAATGACAAGTAGGTATTAAACTAATATATTTATATTTATAATAGACGTCTTGATAAATCTTCATCGTTTAGTTTATTTATTTCTTTTTATGATTTATTTGTTTACTTTATAATATATACATACTAGCTGGGTACCCGTGCTAAGATAAGTTAATAAACAACCATAATGAAACATATAAATTATTTTACTATGCAAGAATATCTAGATTCTATCTCTCCCACCTATTTCTATACCCCCTCCTCTTTGATAAGCTAATTTTAAAGATCCTAAATTCCCCCCCCCCCTAAAGTAAAATATGACAAAACAATACATAAAAACTATTATTCTACTCTTAAAGAGCTTTTGCATCATCAATGGTATTCATTACATTTACCCCGTATTCATTACTTTTACCATACCTGTGTACTAAATTTAAATTTCCAAAATTCATGAAGGCTGTCATTTTCCCCTTGCTTTGAAGTTTAAGTGGGAAAATTTTTATCAACATCGAACTAAAACTGTAGATTTGAATAAAAGACATACCCTCATACAGACACTCTTCTTTTTTTTTATAAGATATAGCTATTTTTCCATTTTACCCCCTCCTAAATGAAAATACATATGACAAAACTGTACATAACAACAATTAATGTAATCTTAAAGAGTCAACAAATGTCAACTTTGACATTTGTACCCCGTACCCCTGTGTACCAAAACTTAAATTTTGAACATTCATGTAGACAGAGATCTTCAACTTGCTTTGAAGGTCAAGTGAGCAAATTTTCATCGAGATCAAATTAAAACTGTTGATTTGTATAAAGAAAATAAACACACTCACACATACGTTGACTTATATAGATATACATTTCCATTTTACCCCCCTCCTAAATGAAAATATGACAAACACGTACTTAACAACAATTAATGTACTCTTAAAGAGCTTTTCAACGATATGCATCATGAAGGGTATGCATTACTTTGACATTTGTACCCCGTACCTCTGTGTACCAAAATTTTAATTTCGGAAAATCATGTAGGCAGTGACCTTCACCTTGTTTGGAAGAAAAATAGTGTAAAAATGCATCAATTTGGGATAAAACTGTAGATTTGTATAAAAGACATTCTCTCATATAGATACTCTTATTCTTTTATTTATAGATATAGCTATATTTTCCATTTTACCCCCCTCCTAAATGAAAATATGACAAAAGTGTACATAACAACAATTACTGCACTCTTAAAGAGCTTTTCAACGATATGCATCATGAAGGGTATTCATTACTTTGACCCCGTATTCATTACTTGTACCCCGCACCCCTGTGTACTAAAATTTTATTTCGAAAATTCATGTAGACCTTGATTTTTTCCTTGCTTTGAAGGTCAAGTGTGCAAATTTTCATCAAAATCGGGCTAAAACTGTAGATTTGTATAAAGATCAAACACACACACACACACATACGTTGACTTTTTTATATATATAGATAGCAGACAAATGTACAGGGTGGTTGGCGAAATATGTACAAAAATAAATAGGGTGATTCTAAACATCATTGGCTACAAAAAACGTCATATAAACCATGGGTCTATTCTCAACCGTTTTCCCACAAGGTCAAATTTAATGATTTTTTTTAGATCGCATACCTTTGCTCATAAAAACACTTATTGCTCTAAAAGTATAAAAGGTAGAACAATATGTTTGGGGTCGTTGTAAAGCTGACAAAATGTTCTACACGAAAAGAGTAATTTTAATTTTCATAACTTCAAATTACATGACGAAACATTTATACAAATATAATTTTTTGAAGTTTTTTTTACCCCTTTGGACACATAAGAGTTTATAAATATCCGTTTGGATTATGCTTATCCTTTCTATTATATTAAAAACATACTTATATTTAAAGCATTTTGAACAATATATACTTATACTTGTATATATTTTTAAAAAAATGCCTTATAAATCTGTATCCATTATGGAATTCCAATATATATATATATATATATATATATATATATATATATATATATATATATATATATATATATATATATATATATATATATATATATATATATAAATATATCTGTGTGTGTAAAGAGGGAAACAGCATATTAGCGGTGAGTACGCGCCTGGACTGTTTATTAAAATCAGTGGAGATATTCTTATAAATATAATACCAGAGAGAATGCAAGTGTGAATATTGCACCCATACTCACAAAAAATTAATAAAATTCCAAATCCTTTTTAATTAACTCTTTCCCCATACATTTTTTTTTAATATAAAAGGGAGACATGATTAACAAAAAAAAGTAATAAAAAATAATATTGGATAATTTGTTTTCATTCGTTCACGAACAATCAATATTAGGTATTCACATGTGTCATTTAATTATGCTATTTTTTAAAAATACAATTTCCTTAAAATAACTCAAAAATATAGAATATAACAAAAATTAATCTACTATGCAAGAGCTTTTCAACGATATACATCATATTATAAAAGATTAACTTTAACATTTGTACCCCTGAACTCTGAGGTACCAAAGTTATATTTTTAAAAAACAAACAATACAAAAGGGCATTCATTTAACTAATAAATACATATAAATAAAAAAAAGTATTTAAACCCTTTAACCTACAACAAAATTATAAATCGGTACAAAAGTATATGTACAACATTTTTAAAAAATCAACAAATAAAATAGCTTTAATGTACATATCAAGGCCTTTAAAATGATATACGACAAAATATTAACAAAAAAAAGTGGTCACGTGACACGGCGCACGGGAAAAAGTTTACTCTCTTGTTCTCAGCAAGTAGGATGAACTAATGAAATAAAATATACTCAATTTAAAGAGCATTTGTGTGAGATTCAAGCGCCGCAATAAGAAAGGCCAACTATTATAGAAACTATGGCCAATCAAAGACAAAAATGGAAAAAAATAACAACATTATCACCATCTAGGGTACAACCGATGATGACACGACAAAAACTCATAGGACTAAAGTTGTAGATCTTTTAAAATCAGATCACCACTTGTGCTATCCATTTTCTAATACGACTTACCGTTTAGCCGCAATAAGCCCCAAACCAGCTTAAAAAGCAAGTCGGCCATTTTTATTTTTTTAAGGGGGGAGGGAGGGGGAAAAGTGTACTTTGTATATTTATTTTGGTCCACAATATGGACGTTGCGCGTCGAATGGCGCAAACCACAAGTCTCTAGCTCTTCTGGAAGTGGGTAAACATTAATGTCAGTCAGTGAGTCAGTTAGCCATGCTGCTTTATAGTATATAGACATATTAATTTAGCACGATTTAAAGTGCGCAGAAGGTTGAAATTAGGCAGGTGTTATCTGCAGGCTACTTTCGACAAACCATAAAAATTTCATAAAAATCAGATGATTACTCTTAAAGATATGGCTGTAAATAAATGTATGTTTGTGAGCATGTGGATGACAAACAAATATGCGCAGAAGGTTGAAACTTATATGGGACCAACAATGGGCTAATTATGACCTACCATCCAAATTTCATTAAAAATTAGACGTGTAGTTTTTAAGATATGGTGGTCCGTAAAAATTGAACGACAGACCGACAGACAGACACGAGACCAAAAATGCTGCCTGATGTCTGAAACGGATTTCTGTCTTGGAATTTTTGAAATCGGAGACCTAAAATTTTTTCGTTCTTCAGAACGATAACATAGCTTCCGTTACCTTCGGTAAGCTCGGAAGCAAAATGCTAGATATTGTTTCTTAATAGTAAAAAAATATTTATCATTTTAGGCACCTTACTGAATTCAGTGAACTATAATTGTTATATGACAGAAGTCAGTATTTCAAGCCGATGAATGAAACAACATCATAGAACCAAAGGAATATCTTTTAATTTTGTGAATATATATATATATATATATATATATATATATATATATATATATATATATATATATATATATATATATATATATATATTAGTCTATTTTTATTTACCACATTTTAATAGTCCACAGGCCACCATCAGAAGTGAGTCGCTGATTGATAAAGTTTTCTTACCTTATGGAATCGCTTGTTTATGCCTTGTCCACCGATGAATTGGGTATATGGCAACTGGGCGCTGGGCCATTTCTTTTTTGTTGACATGCCAAACTTGCCCTTCAGCGGGAACATTGAAAAGAGATAGATAAAGTTTTGATTTTCACAGGATCGTTTAATTAAAGTATTTAAAAAACAGTGGTAAAGGTGGCCACCGATAAGAGTGGGCCTTTTTCTTTTCAACGTCCCCGCAAAGCGATATGTTTGGGGCGGTGGACACCCCAAACGGCCCTCTCTTATCGGTGGCCACCTTTACCACTGTTTTTTAATTAAACGATCCTGTGAAAATCAAAACTTTATCTATCTCTTTTCAATGTTCCCGCAGAAGGGCAAGTTTGGCATGTCAACAAAAAAGAAATGGCCCAGCGCCCAGTTGCCATATACCCAATTCATCGGTGGACACGGCTTAAATAAGCGATTCCATAAGGTAAGAAAACTTTATCAATCAGCGACTCACTTCTTATGGTGGCCTGTGGACTATAAGTTATTGTAACAACAAAAACTGGCTATGTCACAACATAGTCAATTATTTTATACATAATTTTAAGTTATCATGAAAACAAAAACTGGCTATGTCGACATAGTCATTAAGAAACATTTTACAAATCGGTCAAATGTCAAATATGTTACAGCCAAAATTGACTAAGTCACTTTTTAAAGACTTTTTGATGAATAATAATTTTAATGATAAGGAAAAAAACACTTTTTTTAATATCTTCAGAGCAGCTTGAGTCCAGCTGATTTAAAAAAGAAGATATTTGCTAAGAGGGACAAGAATGTGTATGCAATTTTATGCAATCAAAAACTTCAAATGCGATTTCCCAAAAATGATGATTTCTGTCTTAACCAGTATTAGTTGTAAGCCAACGATACATATATGAGGGTATGATTTTTTCATTTTTCTGAATTATATATGTACATAGTTATACAAATTCGGCCCGATAGTTTTGGCTCCACTCAAAATAGAATCATCGCTATACTTTCTCCTTATATAGACTACGTGTGCAATGCAGTTGTCTGCTTGCAATGTTGAGCTGAGCGTGCATTTTAATCTTAAACAATAAACATTTTTATTTATAAACAGCTGAAATTGGATCAAAAATAGTAATATTTCTATCTTTTAATTAAATATAATTGTTGTCTGTTTTTCTATTTTACCCCCTCTTAAATAAAAATATGATAAAAGTGAACATAACAACAATAACTGTACTTTTAAAGAGCTTTCCAACGACATGCATCATGAAGGGTAATATACTATTTTAACTTTTGTACCCCGTACCCCTGTGAACCAATTTAGACCATTTCCATACCTTACTGTGGTTGGTCACTATGACCGTGCCTCATTTTGTGGGGATCGGTTCAGCCGTCCAGGAGGAGTATGTGTCCAACCAAATGCAAAGTGAAGTATAAGAGCTTCGCTTCGCTAAGCTCAACTATACCTTTATATAAGAAAGTATAATCAAAAAATTACTTGGTCCAGTGTTTTCCACTTATTAATTGTTTCGAGATTTCGTAGGTACATTTAATTATTATTAAACATTATTTCAAAATGTCTCATAAAAATAACTTCTCCCTAACGGGGAATCAAATCCGTCTTAAATTTTGTTCAGGACGTTGATTTTTTAACAATACCGCTTTAACTACTCTTCAATAATGCTCTTCAAATATTGATTCACAATAACATTTTACCTCAAAATCGGAGATGAATAATGATTGTTTCAAGGATTTACGTAGGATTTTCTGAAAAAGGGGTAGATATTTAAGATTATTTGTTATCAGTTAAAGAATGATCTGAGTTGAACTCTGTTATGTTTTATGAGAGTTTATTTCAAAAGTGAAAGAGTGAGAGGGTAAGGCGCTGTAATGTGCAGGGTTGAGGGTAGCTGTCTAATAAGAGCCAACTTAGTTTGACTTATCGTCTCCAGCTAAGTCCAAGTCCTCCCTCTCAGTCTGGTGCTTAGTAAGCTAGTGAGTCTTGTTGTTTTCCCTCCTTAATGAAAAATGCATTCAGCCTGTTTCTAGAAGCACGTCTCGCCTCCCTGAGATATTAATGGTTTTCGCTTGTAAATACCGCGGCCCTCCACCGCCCCCCGTCTTACTCCAGCCTCTGTTTTTTCTCCAGATGCTTTCCTTTCTCTCCGTTCTCTCCTGGTGTTTTGCAGCCTTTCTTCCCTTACCTCCTGCTTTTCAAAAAGGCCAAAAAACAATAAAAAATGACCCTGAACATTTTTTAATTAAACTTTGAATGAAAGGGAAGAAAATACATTTGAAACTTTACTCCAATCGGAAATGTATTTGCTAAAAATTAGAATAGGAATTTATACTTAATTTCTGAATTCTTAACTTTTAGATTAGATAGCGAATATAAATAGCAATGAGCAAAGGGTAATAATTTTGTGTAAAAAAAAACCGTAACACCTATTTAGGGTTTTCACTTATTAAAAAAATTACCTGAACATTTAAAAAAAATATATATCGTTATGAAAAGAAAATACATTTGCTACATTACTCCCAATGAAGTCAGAAATTATCTACTCATAATATTAAGATTATGTTGTTTTGTTTTGTTTTTTTACATAATTTTAAGATATCATTGAAATCGGTTTAAAAAAAAAAAAACCCCTTTACGAACGAAACCTTTATACGAGAGATTTCCGACACTAACGGAAATTACAGATAATGATTTTGACAATAAAGTTAATATAAATATTAAGGAGAAATTACAAAAAAGTTGACACCAATAATAGCAAACTGCGTGGGATAAATTACTAATGGCTAATGGTTATCTGGAACTCTTTTTATAAGAGAAACAGACAGTGGCGGTACTCAGTAGACTTGTAATGACATTGTGTTGACAGTATTTGTTTACTAGACTAACTCACAGTTACTAGTTTCCTAGAATAACGCGCACGGTTATATGTTTACTAGACTAACTCACAACTACTTCTTTATAAGACTAACTCAAAGCTACTAGTTTACTAGATTAAGTCACAGCTACTAGTGTTCTAGATTAACTCACAGCTACTTGTTTAAAAGAAAATGAACGAAAGGCTTAGATGCAGGCTTATGCACCAATACTTTTACTGTAGCACATCTACTGACTGCCAACAACTAGACTGAAACTGAGAAAACAGCCAACATTTTCATGAGATTCTACCGGATACTTTAGCTGGACAACCACAGTAACTAAACTGACAATTATTTACTTGAAAGACGCAAACGTTTTCCACGGCAGGTAATTAGTACAGTAAATCTGTATATTTGTGCGGAAAAAATTTGAGGCTGATTTTCTGAACTCCAATTTTTGGGAACATCCGGACGGCTGTCGTTGGAAAGCTCTTTAAGAGAGCAGTAATTGTTGTTATGAACACTTTTGTCATATTTTCATTTAAGAGGGGTATAAAATTGGAAAACAGCAAAAAAATACTTTGTATAATTAAAAATTATAAATAATACTATTAGTTGTCAATCTGCTATGATAACAGACAATCAGCGACAAAATTAGAGGTACCATTTTTATACATGACTCGCTTGGGGCACAGGAGAAAAGTTTAATTCTAACTTTGCGGGACCGTCCGGAGGGCTTTCCCGTTTACCTTTAGTTCAATTTTTTAAAATTTTTTTGACTCCGCTTCTTCTTTTTTGCCGGTTGATCCATGAGTCTTTCCGATACCCCGGTACCATTAGTACCCAAAGTACTAAATGTGCACAAATGATTTCATAATCTTGTTTCTGACAAGCACACGTATTCATTCATATCGGATCAAAAATATGAAATCATATTTTTCATTTCTAACTAAAACAATTTTATCCCCTGTTTTTCCATTTTATCCCCCTCTTAAATGAAAATATACCAAATGCGTTCATAGCAACAATTACTGTTCTCTTAAAGAGCTTTCCAACGACATTCATCATGAAGGGTTCATTCTATTTTGACATTTGTACCCCGTACACCGTACTTCATCCGTCCGGATGTTCCCGAAAAGCTTTTCTCATATGCCCCAAGCGATCCACGCAAAAAAAGAAGAAAAATCAGCCTCGAATTTTCTCCACAGACAGCCTTTTCTCATGACAGATTGACTGTACTAAAAGTATGTAATGGTATATTAGTGTACATGCATATTGGTTATATGGTAAATGGAGCTATCTATCAATGTCTGTATAAGACAGTTTTGTCGATTTATTGACCGTTTTTTTGTTTAACGTCAGCCGCTATTCATTTAATATTTTAAGTAACTTTTGGAAAAACGTATTTCCTAATTCAAGGTATAATAAAAGAATTTGACTAAATTACTGATATTTACTAAACTTGTTTATGCCTCGATGAAAGAAATAACAATTCTGAAACGTTGTTAAATCTGACTGGGCCTCACTATCCAAACATTTCGTTTTAAATGTCTTTTTATGTAATAAAGTTTTAAAAAATTTAAACAGAAACACAATAGGTTATTAGTAATGTTTATTTTTGAAGACCCGTAAAACTCAACATAAACAGTTTGTGTAACGTGATCTGAATATAAAAAAATTCCAATTAGTTCCATTTAAACAAAATGAAAAAGGGGTTGAGTTTACTGTGGCTCTCTAACGGATGTTTTTTTAGAACTATTCATCTGTAGCTTATAAGGGAGAGGGGTTGAAGTTCAAATAAGGGTTTTAGTCAAATGAAAGCTATTTACGGAGTAAACACGCCGAGGGACAACAAGAGGGATAAATTTAGCACTAACACAGGTGAAGAGGGGAGAGAGAATAAAGCGGACCGAATACAACCATTGACGTGACGCTGATAAAATACTTAGCCGGCTAGATATTTACCATTTGATAGTAGACCGGAATCGAACTTGGATCCCCCGGACAAGGATAAATACTCTTGTTCTCCACTGAATGTCCCCTGAACCAATTCTCTTTCGACAATTAGCCTTCTGTCTCTCTCTTTCTCTCTAATTTTCCTCTGAAGTGAAAATTTTTCGATGGGAGGACTCCGACCCCATTTTCTCTTTACTGTCCCTGACAGTGGAAAATCTGGCGCCCCGAGGTCAAATCAACAACAACAGCCTCCTACAACATTCACTCTTGATTTGGTAAATTTAATTGAAAAACATCCCCAACAGCGAATTCGTTTAAATCTTCAATTAGGCTCTCGTTTAAACTTAAGTAAGCTATCGATTCAATTTACCTATTTAGAACATCGATGTTCAGGGTAATCAGTATTCATTGATTCGAACGAAATTTAAATGGAATCAATTTAAAGAAATTTCTTTTAAAAAAATCAATTACTCGTGTGAAGAACTGCCCAATTTTTGATTTGCTTGGAATTAGTAGAAACATTTTGGAGGACGCCAGATTATAACTACTCCATTTACGGTAGACTAATTCATTCACTGTTACAGTGAACAGTGTGAACACAACAACTAACTTATTCGAGCACGAAATATCACAAACAAACAGTGTGAACGTAACAAGAAACATATAAGAGCACTAACGATTGATAGTTAATACAGAATCAATCCAATCCATTACTTGTCGTTCCGTCAAAAAATAATATTTGTTTGCGTTAGATATATGTGTCCTGCCTTAAATTCGAGGCGGATTTTTATAAAATTTTGATGGTTTGTTGAAAGTAGCCCACAGATAGCCCCAGTTTAATTTCAACCGGGTAAGCCCTTTAAATTTTGCTAAATTGATACTTTATTTAAGTAAAAAATCATAACAATTTTGACAGATTTAAAAATCGGGGGAAAATTATGTGAATATGACAATAATAGGTTGCAAAAGCATAAAATCATTAAATTATACGAAACAGGACGCGAGGAAGCTATGTATCACACTAATTGGCAGATTATTTTTATAGTAAATTAAACATTAGTTAAATAAGAGTATTATTTGTCCTTTTGAATACATAATACCGTTTGTTATTTCTTCGTTGTTGAACACTCATTCCATTTCTATTAAAGTGGTTTTCCTTGTGTTTTAAATGTATATATATATATATATATATATATATATATATATATATATATATATATATATATATATATATATATTTTTTTTTTTTTTTTTTTTTTTTTTTTATATCTGCTTTTGTTTTCGCTGAATATTCTCTGGAGAGGTTTATTTTTCTGTTATGGGTGTAAAAGAAACAAAACAAAAAAAACTTCTCGACCATTTGTTCTAATAGTTTAAGGAGAATCCTCGCTCCAGATCAACTAACAAGGGAAAGGAATAAATAAAGTGTGCACATAATAACCCGGTGTATCCTGCCAGAACACTACTTATCTTCGCAGACTCTTCCAAAATGCAAATTGTTATGTTATTGTTTTTATAAAGCAGCTAAAACCCAGAGAATAAAGCCATAATGACAAAATATTTAATAGAAATGTTTCTCTCTCTAATTCTAATATTAAAAATAATTTTTAAAAACAACTCAACAAATGTTTCTTCATTATTATTACTTAAAGTTCAAACTCTTTATATTTCTATACACAATAATACCCTATTTAGGAAGAATTGCAAAATGGTTTCTGGTGGTGAAAAGGGTTTTTTTTATCAATCTTGACATTTTCCAAATAATAATAAACAGGTCAAGTGTGTGCTAGTCAGCGTACAGCGAGCGTCAGTAGGCCAGTTTAAGTAGAACCCTATTAATGGTGTTTTTTAAAATGTTAATAAGCTTACTTTGAAATATCCTATGGGTCTGATATTATCAAAACACATAAACAAACTTCTAATAAAGTAATTATAAAAAAAAAAACGTATTTTGTCAATAAAAATAAAATAATATTTTTTTCGAAATTTCCAAAAAGTGGTATCTTTACTTTTGGTCGAAGAATGTTCAGGAATTTTTACACTTCACATAAGCAAGATAGAAGGGGGGAACACGTTTCACACCCACTTCAAACTTGCCTACGCTCGCCCTATCAAAGTTATAACCAAAGAATTATATATTTTTGTAATCAGCTCGACGTACCCTTTCATATGATTCCCCCTCACGGTGTCGATAAAAAAAAAAATTTTTACCCTAATTTTTTTGAATTTTTTTTTTAAGTCGCTATATTTTTAACATGTGTGGGTAGGTACAAGACATATACATGCTAAATTTCAAAGTCATCGGACGAAATGTGTAGCCGTGAGAGCAGGCGACGGTCGGATGGACAGACAGACACACGCAGGAAAATATAAGGGTCCTTGGTTTTGCCTACGGACTATAGAAAATGGGTTTGAAGAATGATATAGTATTTTAGTCAGAGCTCTTAGCTTTTGGCATTTTTAGCGCGAGAATCTGAGACCGCATCAAGTCAGGTTAAACATAGGATCTCAGTGGTGTATACACTAGCGTTTTGGCGACACTTGATAGATCGCTCTCAAATCGCCTGCTGTCGCCCGAAACTTAGCGTTTTCCGAGACCCGTGGCGACTGGCGACTCAGCGCCCATCCCTCCTGTCTGAATTATCGGTTCTCAACACTTGTATACTCCTTCATTTCCTTGTCTCATTCTTTTCATTGTTAATATCCCTGATTTTGACATTGACAGATTTATTGTAGAAGTTGAGCGTAGGTCGTTGAAAGATCTTTTCGATATTCTGCAATATGAGTAAAAAACCTCTCTACGTCTTCATGGAGAACTAAATGAAGATAGTAGAATTGCCTTAACAGAAATGTAGAGCTTATCATAGTCTGAACTTAGTACTCTCTATTAACTTGGTAATCCTGTGTCGTCTAAAAGCACGACGATGCATAATATGAAACAACTTCACCATCCATCGTTGAGCATCTCTCTCGTCTGATGTCTAAGCGTCAAGGCTAGGATACACCCTAGCCTAAACTATAGTTCCTGCGATTAAGACGCCCTTATGTATGTGCTATAATAAGCGATGTTGAAGATTCCTATATCAGGCACAAAACTTGTAACTTTGATTTAATACGTTAAAGCTAAAGCATAGGCTTTCTCCCGTTTTCTTTATTTGATTCTTTCACTCTCTCTATTAATGTATCTCTATATAAATTTATATACAATAAATGTATGTATCGCTTATATGCACATATATGTACCACGTAAACGTATATATAGAAAGAATAAGTAAACGGGGTTTTTTATGGGTTGAGGTATAAGTTTGCAATAAAGAAGGTGAAGCAAGCCGAAGGTCTATGTATGAGGCAATGCATAATTTGGCCTCACAAGCTGCTTGACATGGAAGGCGTGCATGCTTCAAATAGCCTCCTCCCTATAGCTCGCCTCAAAAATTGGCGGCCGGCTGGTTGAGAGGCAGAGTTGCACAGCCCAGCTTGTATCGATTTTACAATGAAACCCTGGCTACCGTAATGCCTCGTACATATCCTAGCACAACATTCCCTTCCTCTCTCTTCCCTCGACGCCTTCACCATCTTCACTTTATGAATAATTTTAACTGCGGTGTTTTTTATGTTTTTTATGTCTAATATCTCTTATTTTCAAACAATAATTACAATTTTACATGTATGCCCAGAAAAGCCAGAGTTAATCACCTGACTTACAATCGATGAATTAGAATTATTAAACTCGTTAATTTTACGATTTTGAAAACTGATATTTTATAATAAAATATATATATATAAAAAATAACATTGGAGTATCACTTCCTGATTCAATTACTCTTCATCTTTCGATTTCGAAAAGGCCTTCAATAGCAATAATTATGAAGACAACATACTCAAATACAATTGATGAAATCAATAGAAGAACAGAAATACACATGGAAGTCGGAGAGGAAAGATGAAAGGTACTAAGTAGACTAGGAGATGCCACATCTGCTAAAACATTTAATCTGCTAAAAATTTACGCTAGAAGAAGCTTTCACGAGACAAGAGTGGGAAAATTACGGTGTAAACATCAACGGAGAGATATTAAATTCCCAGATGACAACGTTTTAACTAGAAAGATTAAACAAGATATAAAATGCATGTCACAAGTTCTAGAGGAAACAAATAGGATTAAAAATGTATAGTAAATAATTAGAAATAAGATACAGGTAAAGAAAGAGATATATAATATTCCAAGGAAAAAAGAATAGATGTTGTCGTCCAATTTATTTAGTTAGGTCAGACTGAAACCAAAGCAAATTGGATGAACAAAAAATTAGCTTGAAGAGTTGAACTACATTTGAAAGCCTAGAACCGCTACAGGTGACATTGAGGTCTATTGAAGGTATCGAACTGAAGGTTAAATTAAGGAACAGTGTAGTCAAAGCTAATCAAAAGCCAATATGGTCAAGCTAATATGGATGAGAAACCTGGTGTCAAACAAAAAATATATTGATAACCTGAGAGTAAATAGATGTAAAAAAGAATTATGAATATCAAAATAAAAAATAGGAAAATAAATTATTGGGTTAGGCAACAAACGAAAATGGAAATTATCGGTAATGAGGAAATTGCTATAAAATGGAGATGGTCTGGACATGTTTTTAGACAAAATGAGTAAAGATAGGTAAAAATGCGATCGAGTCGTGCAATGGACACTATTAGAATTTAAACGAGCAAAAGGAAGGTATAATAGGTATAAAATAGGACGACAAAACGAGAAAATGCAGTGGTTGATCTATATCGAGAAAAGTTGCGTTAGACAAACATCAGGAATGGAAAACGTGTAACGAATACTGGCTCCACCAATAAATTTAGCACTAGATGTTAAAATTTAAAATTTTAATTAAGAAAGCCCACCATTTTGAATTAAAATTACTAAAAAAATTAAATGACTAATTAAAATGAATTAAAATGGTGGATCACAAAAAACCTTTCTTAATGAATGTCTATATCAATATGAATAAATGCTATAACAAGCTTTAAAAGTAGCAGATAACTGGCCGCAATCTTAAAGAAGAGGGAGTATTAAGGGATGAAATTACCCCAGTATTTTTTATAACCTCAGTTTTTGTGAGGTTCAGATACCTCAGGAAATGAAAGAGTCTTTGTTGGACATATTCACAAAGAAACACACCCTCGATGACTTTTATATATGGCTTAATTGCTAAATTAATCTTTTTTTTTAATCAATTTGACAAATAGAATGAAAATAAAAAAAAAATACTAAATAAACGTGAGAACAAATAGAAAAAATTAAAACAACTTAAAAATGCTTTTTCTAATTTTACTTACTGAAGATATACATATTTATGATGGCTGTTGGGGGAATAAGAGGGGAAGGGGCGTGTGTTTCTAGTGGGTATCATATCATAACTTAAACGGAATTAAATTGTTCAAAACATGTTTGTTATTTTCTTAAGTTGAGGATGTGCCAGGAAAGCGGAACCTCAAGCACTTGGGGTATTCATACAGGCTTTAGATTTGCCTCTATTTCTAAGCTGACACCAGCTACATTAAGTATTACTTGGATCCGGTCCACGAGGTCTTTCCCTAGCCACGATCTAGTATAACTAGCCAACTCATAGTATCAACTACAAATTACATTATATAGATGTTGTCAATTCAGCCGCAACAACTACGGCTTTTAACCAGAATTTATAACCAGAATATTCTTTTTAACAATTATTTTAAAACTTTCAATAATATGTTTTTTTTAATGAGTTAGAAATAGAATTGATAGGTCGCATGCACACTAGAAATACAACATTTCCAACAAAACAACAATAATGTCATTATTGAACGAGCGTAGTGAGTTATTTATTTCAGAGACCGATTTGAACGAAACTGGCACTCATTTGCATCGCAGCATTTGTGACTACTGTATAGTTTTGTGAAATTTCACACTTAACATTGTCCAGATAGCGGCCAATATAGCAGACAACTAAACAAAAAGCAAATTACTCATTGTTTTAAAGGTCTTAAAGAGCAGAAAATGAATATAGATCTATTATTACAAAAAATTTATTCTGAAACCAAAGATGGCCGACATATGGTTATTGAAAAAACAATTCTATGCTTGTATAGTACGTTTTAAAAATTATGAATCTCTTTTCAGATTAGGAATATGACATTTCCCCCCCCCCCCAAAAAAAAACTGATAGAACCACACTTGTGTACAACTCGAAGTTTTATTCCAAAATGCTGATTAATTCATATTTTTTTGTTTTTACTTTTGACTGATCAGCGCTATTCTCAACTGTAATTATAACAAGCGATGCGTTGATTTCCAAATTCATGTATTTAGGATGTGCGGGGGAATAATAATCATTATCTACTCAAAAAGACATTTAATTTTGTATAAAACCTAACATAAGACTTAAATACCCTTAATTTTTGTGTATTCGTTCATTTGTAGTAGGCAGCTATTTTAAAAATAATGTCATAATATTATGCATATTTACTCTCTCAACTCATCAAGAGTTTTAAAATGATATGCAACATGCCGCCGGACAAGCTTAAACTTTCTTCTAACATCCTCATTTTGGCCATTTAAATTTGTTTTCAAAATGCCGGAAAACAATGAAAAATTGAATATTGTAATAATAGTTACATATTCTTTTCCTACTCTTCAAGACCTTTAAATTTATGTGTAACATGTCATACTCACAAAACTTTATGGTTAGTCCCCCACCAATAGGCTTTAAAATTTCTCAGCCGAATTTCGTTCAAATCGGTCAATTTTTACACTAGTTATCGAGAGGCAAACAAACACAAAAACTTTTCAAAGCCCAGTCTCTGAAATGAAGAACTTACTACGCTCGCTCATAAAATAATAAATAAATAAACCTATTAGAGTTATTAAAACATGTCTGTGACTTTGACAAATATAATAATGAGAAAACGAGTGACAAAGAGATTATCCTTATAATTAGGCCCAGTCAACGTGGTTAATAATGACACGTATCTCTTTTAAATCTTCGCAGGAAAATCCAAATAAGAATAATGAAAAGGAAACGCGTTAAAAATAATGATTGTTTAATACTTCGTTTAAATCCCTTCTTTAGTTAATCAGTTTTTCATTTGAGTATAATTAATGGATTTTGTTAATAAATTTCTCTTTTCTTTTCAGACCATCATTTATATAATCAAAGAAAAGACGATTTGAAGTAGAATAGAAATACAGCAAAAAGAAACTTAACTCATGTTCATTCATTACAAAACGATTCCAGTCGAGACTTCTACCTCTCTCTTTTCTTCCCTAAGGGAATAAGAGATGAAGAGAGTGTGTTAAGAAAGGGGAAAAGAAAGATAGAAGGCAAAGGAGAGAGTGAAATAAGCTGGAAAAAATAAAGGGTGTTCCTCAGGGCTTAACATCGAACGATGATTCTTTTTAATCTATTAAAAAGATTAAACGAATTATTCCTTTTTTCCTCGTACTGTCGATGGATAGAAAAATTGTGAACGAGATGAAATTCATAGAGTGAGGGTATTAGGTAGAGTGATGGAGGCTCTTATAAGAGGCCTCCGTCCCCCGGTTGAGAGGGGGGGGGGGGCATGAAATATGAGAGGGTTTCGGAAAGTTTTGGAGGAATGTCTGACTCTCTCTCCCTCGATCCCTTCTCTACGAAGTAATACAATTAGTTAATAGAGGAGCTCCCCTCCCCAGTTTCCTTCTTGACTCTGGCGTGACCCCATTTCACTTTGTATAACCTTAGCGTGACATCACGCAATCACCCTCACCTTTTATCGGGTCCAGCTTGAAAAACATTGTTGTTATTTTTTTTTTTTTTTTTAGAGGCCCCCATAGCCCCTCCTCAGGAAAAGTAATCTTGGGGTTTGGATCTAGATTAAGAAGAAGAAAAAACAAAAAACGAAATATTTCTTCTATTTTTCTTCGAAAAAATAACCGCCAGCATTTTTACAAAACACACACACATATACATACACACACACACACACACACACACACACACACATATATATATATATTCAGGGTGGCCACGATAAACTGGCTCACCCAGTTATCTCTTTTATTTTTAAAGATAGAGAAATATTGTAAATGGTAACTCACCTTGGATTTTCATATAGTTTTATAATATGATTTCCTAAAATATTTTTATCTCATAGTTTCGGCAGTATCTCTCTCAACTTTGTAATCTTAAATGGTAACCTATATTTTTTATATTTGTTTCTTAAATTAGATTGCTTTTGAAGAAAAATGAGCCTTGAATCAACAAAATCGGTTGAGAATTGACAGAGATATTCAGATTTCAATATAACAAAAATGCTATCTAAGTATGTAAAATACTAAATTAAAAAAAATTATCTTAATTCTGTTAATTTCACTTTGTTTTCCACTTATTAAGGTTAGTTGAATGCATTTACTGATCAAAAGTCAAACTTTTTTTCCATTCCATTTAAGAACATCGTTAGTATGACCTCTTTTGATCAGTATGTCGACCACCTTCCTTTACTCTTCAGTTTCGGAAAGGAATGGAAAAAAGGTTTGACTTTTGACACTAAATGCATTCAACTGACCTAAATAAGTGAAATAAACAGAATTAAGATAATTTCGTTTAATTTGCAATTTTTTTGTTACAGTACTTTACATACTAAAATAGCATTTTTGTTATATTGAAAACTAAATATCTCTGTCAATTCTTAACCGATTTTGTTGTTCCAAAGCTCATTTTTCTCCTAAAGCAATCTAATTTAAGAAACAAATATAAAAAATATAGGTTACCATTTAAGATTACAAAGTTGAGAGAGATACTGCCGAAACTATGAGATACAAATATTTTTGGAAATCATATTATGAAAATCCAAGGTGAGTTACCATTTACATTTTTTCTCTATCTTCAAAAATAAAAGAGATAACAGGGTGAACCAGTTTATCGTGGCCAACCGGTATATATATATATATATATATATATATATATATATATGTGTGTGTGTGTGTGTGTGTGTGTGTGTGTATAATTATATAAAATATTTTATTATTTGACAAGTTATTTACAAATGAAAATTATTAATTTTGTTGCAATAAGATTTGTTTAAAATAGGCTGCCAATTTGTGTGGCACATAGCTTCCTTGCATCCTATCCACGGACATTATTGATTTTATGCTTGTACAAGCCATTATTGTCTAATTGTTTTCCCCGTTTTTTTAGATCTGACAAAATTGTATTGACTTTTTTATATGACCTAAAAAAGCAAAAGTTAAAAATGTTGAAGTCGGCACCTTTGTAATTATAATATAAATTTAGTTGATGGGTTTTTAGGTGTGAAAATTAAAACATTAATCCATTATTGTTTTAAGAGACGTTTAGGATTACGGGTCGAAACGTCTCTTAAAACAATAATGGATTAATGTTTTAATTTTTACACCTAAAGATCCATCAACTATATTTATATCAAAAGTTAAAAAGTGCAGAGGGTTCAAATTAATCTGGGACTATCTGCGGGTTTCGATGAACTATAAAAGTTGCATACAAATCAGATAAGTACTTTTGAAGCTATAGGTATAAATAAATGTATGTTTGTGCGCATGTGAAAGAGAGGCAAATAGGCACACATGGTTGAAACTTATATGGGACCAACAATGGGCTAATTATGACCTACCAACTAAATTTCATTAAAATTAGACGTGTCGTTTTTAAGATATGTTGGTTCGGAATAATTGAATGGCAGATTGACTGACACACGGAACCAAAAATGTTCCCTGATGTCTAAAACGGATTTCTGTCTTTGAGACCTAACATTTTTTAGTTCTTCAGAACGATCACATAGCTTCCATTACCTTCGGTAAGCTCGGAAGCAAAAGGGAGGCTTAAAGTTAGGACAGATTGCTCCGGGGGTTCTGGAGAAGCCCAAATTGTTTTTTCACAAGGAATCAGAGCACCTTCTTCCACCATATCTTCCCTTTAACAGTCGTGTGCCCAAATGATATTATCCCTTATACCAACGGATGCGTGTTGCTCCATGCCTTGGTAGCTCATCGCTATCATTCATGGATTGCAAAGTAGAAGTTACGGGCTCGATTCCCGATTCCGGCTAAGAACCCACTCGGTGTTCATTCAGCATTCTCGATATAAATGGGTAGCTAGTTAACCGAAGTGGCGTCCATCCTGTTACGAAAGCCAATTATACATTTTATACAGCTGATGGAGTAACATGCCAACTCCTAGTCATTCATTATATACCTTTGGTGGCTGTATAAGCCCTTTGGCAGGCCTTTGCCCTCAACTTTGCCTTGCACCACGCAATATTATAATAATGAATTGGAATTCTGTCCGTGTCGGTCTTTCGGTCTGTCTGTCTGTCGTCCAATTTCTGCGAACCAACATATCGTTAGGACTACTCGTCCGATTTTTATCAAATATGGATGGTAGGTCATAGACCATTGTTGGTCCCTTATAAGTTTCAACCTTATGCGCCCATTTGTTTCTCTTTCACTTGCACAAAAATAAACATTTATTTACACCTATATCTAAAAGTACTCATCAGATTTTTATTAATTGTCGAAAGTAGCCCGCAGATAGCTCCAGATTAATTTCAATTGAAACGGCGCTCTTTAAATTTTGCTAAATTGATACTTACATTCAAGTAAAAAATCAAAACAATTTTGACAGATTGAAACGGAGGGAAAATTAAATAAATTTGACAATAATAGGTCTCAAAAGCTTAAAATGATTAAATTATACGAAATAGGACGTGAGGAAGCTATGTGTCACACTAATTGGCAGAGTATTTAGTTGAGCACCTTTATCCTTGATTTATCTGATTGTTACTACATTTAATTATAACTCATATGAAGACAACGAAAAGCGTATGATTTCATTTTGGCTAACTTCACTACTGAAGCCACGTGCCATGTTATTTCTTGGTAAAGTTCCAAAGGATTTGCAGGTTTCTAAAGGTCAACTACCTCCATCATTAATATCATAGTTAAACATTGTAAAATTGTTTTAGTAATTTAATAAATAATTAATCAGCTAAAGATAATTTTAGATAATAATATTAGTCAGTTTAGTTAGTTAGTTAGTAGTTAATTAATATATGTACCAAAGTTTATAAGTTTATTAGATAGAATTGAAGTGGTATTTAATCTTTATTGTTAGTCGGTCTAGTTGGCCATCTTTTATTCTTGACCAGGAGGATTGAACGTAAATTGAGGCCTCAGGTTATGTGGACCCATTGAGCAAACCCAGCTTTGTCCAGTTTAGTCCATGACGGGAGGGACTCGGCCACTTCACACGCCCACTTGATATGATTATCAGTGTGAATCATGTCTTACCTCCCTGGGATTCGAACAATCACCAAGTATATTGAAAATAACCTTGATTTTGTGAGTACGCTATCCACCTGGCTACACGAATCCCATAGCTAGTTTATTTATGCGAAAAGTCTCTTAGTTATTTTTTTAATTAAGTTATAAGATTATTAGTTAGTAGTCAATTGGTATATTAATATTTTTGGTTAGTCAATGAATTTATTCGTTATTTTGTTAGTTTCACGACTTTTTCTGCAGCTAACAAAAACTTGACAATGGGCTTGTTCTTATGGCCTTCGTTCAAGATTCTTCTCACATACCCATACCATGGTACACGTGAATTATCAGATATCCTTTACGAACAGGATGGCAGTAAAATTATCCTACTTCCTAGACACAATTTGATTTACTAATTAATAAATTCTGTTATAAAGTATAGTGAAGCATTAATACTATCAGACAAATAAAGGTTTCCAGATATCTCCAGCAGAAACTACGCATATGTCTTAAAAACTGTTTGATAGTGGTAATTTTACATTCAGAGTTTGACCTGAGTAGCCGTTGTAGCCCTCAACCCTTCCTGTTTGTGAGTTAATAAAGAAAAGAGCCCTTTCCATCTCGACCCCAACGTTATTCAAAGGGCGGGGCATTGTAAGAATTGGCAAACAGAAAGGGTGTGGTCGGTTAGGTCGGTTCTCCTAAGCCTGAAGGTATTAGGAAACTATAACCCTATATCTGAAACAGTTTGTCACGTCAGGGTAAAGGCTTTTCCACAATAGAAGGGCGAGTCAGCCTTCAGACGCTACTCAGGCACCGCCCTTTTCTATCTACTCCTCCAGAATATATCAGCTGATAAAGTATCAAATCGAACCATCTGTCAAACCTTTTCATATGACTTCAGCTAACTAAGCTCATTTGAGATCAAATCTTATAATGAGATATTAATGTGTTCATTTTCACTCCTAATAAGAAAAACATTTTGTCCGACATTTTGTACTATATACCAACACCGACACACACAACATTTTGTCCGACAACACGTACTATATACATTCTTATGTGAGTCATATGACATATGACGGTTATATTATGGTTGGATTCGTATTCAAATGGACTTTTAAGTTGTTTTTATCTCAAAATCGTCGGCACTGTTTTTAATAAATATTTTGGGATATATAGTAAAAGAGTTGTTTTTTTTGGAGGGGGGGGGGGGGGGGCACTCCCTAATTTAAATGTAAAATTAATTTCTTAATTTCACTTTGGAGTAAGAGCCTTCTGAATATGTAAGCCAAATCCCATACAAATCGGCAGTAGTTGGGCTCCACGGACAGATGACAGACAATATTTTTATAAACTACTTTATTGGACTCTGGGGACCTTATAACGTCTAAATCCATCAAAAACTCAAAATCGCATTTTCGTGCCATAATAATACTTTCTCTTTTGCCAGTATGAAAAATAACTAAAATTGGAGGAGTAATAGCTTAGTGCGACAAGGGTGGCGACTTGAACCAAGCGCAAACAGGGTTTACTAATGTGTAACTTATAAATTGTTAATTTGTTAAAAATTAAAATGATCATACCTACGTCAGAAGTAAAACAGTAACGAAAAACTATTGTGACTAAAATGAAAATCTTTACATTCAGGTAAAACGCCGGTATCTTTAGTTCTATTTTCAGCCGTGAAGGTATATTTATCTTTCTTAAATTCTTAGTCTTTATTTGTTTTAAATCTTTAGACATGAATTGCCATTAATCCTAACTTTTCTATAATAATTTGACATTACATTCACTTGATAAACACACTCATCGTAATTAATGGCGGTGATATCCTGGATTATCACAAACAAATAACTATAATTTGGATCTTTTAGTTATTGGTCTCTTTAACCAAATTAACTTAATGTTTCATTAGATTTGAAAAAAAAAAAAAAAAAAAAAAAAATCAACTACTAACTTAAGGAGAAATAGATACAAACCAAGTAAATAAAAAAGTAAACCACAGTAAATAATAATAATACAAACCAAGTAAATAATAATAATAAATGCTTTCTCCAACTTCTCAACACTTTTATCATCCATTTTATAATTTGAAATGGAGTAATGGTATTAAATAAAAAATACAATTACATTTCTTGGAATAAGAAATATACATATACATTCACATCTAATCATCATAAAGAAATCTGAGTGAAGACATTTTCCACTTAACTAAGGATTTTCACTGCGATTATCAAAAATAGTACAAGCCATTTACAAGAGCAATGCAGAGATAAAATCTAATCAGTGAAAGTGCGCGCGCAATCTAACTAACAGTGGGAGAGTTGTTGTGGGAGGGTATACAGTTTGGTTATTGCCACTTCTAAATAGCTTTGGTTAAGTGATCAAATCGACTGGGGAGGGGGGGGGGGAGGAAAGTGGGTATATTCATAATGAAAATGTAAAAGTAACTTGAGAATGAATATATATAGCAGTGATTTAAAGTGACAACCGAAATTAACTTGCTTGTTAACAATGTTCAATCATAATTAAAATAACAAGTTTTTTATTATTACTATTGAGGAGAAAAGAGAGTTTAGGGAGAGGGGGAAGTAAGTGCTCGGTGATTTGAAACTACACAAAAAAAATCTGTTTCAATAAAACTCCATTTTAATTAAATGGAAATCCGAGAGTGGCGATGGATTAAATCTTCTATCCAGTCTACACCGGGATTTTATATCTTTAATTTCCATTGGTTTCGTAGCCGAGACACGATGACTCTCCCCCAACATTTTAAAACGAGGGTGAGACTTAAAAAATAAATGTGATGAAAACAAGGGTATAAATCGTTCTAACATAACCCCTCCTCAGGAAAATAAGCTGGAGTCAAGCGGTTATTAACAGTGAGCTATATCGCAAGAGAGTAATGAAGGCGAAAAGCCTTCATTTTGATAATTAAAAGCAAGCAGGAGACAGACGAGGGCTCGAACTAGATTTAGGTGTTCCGCAGGGCAATGTTCTTCTCCCTCGATTCTTAATAATATATATTTACAGTTGCTATGCAATATCAACATTATATAACTATGTAATTGCTTGTAAGAGATTGTTACAAGTCAATTAAGGTTATGTTATGAATTTTAACTCAATTAGCTAACGGAGCCTAGAAATAGATAATCTTGCGTGGAGATTATAAATATATATTATATATATATATATTTTTTTTTTTAATTTCCATCGCTTTTCTTTAATTTTGAACAGTTTTAAGTGTTACGCAACTTACAAATATAAGCAATTTTACTTAATTTAAATGACCGTTAATAATGTAAGGTTACTCGTCATGTCCATAACAATTATTTTATAGGCTAAGGCGAATTATAGATCACACTCACCCAGGGCCGCAGCTACATATTTTGCCAGGAGGGGCAAGCCCTAATTTTGCCGCCCCCTTCCACCACTTTATCCTAGCAATTCGCCAATAACTATTACTCCTACTCCTAAGTCAGCTTGTGAAAAATCTTGAAATATTTATTAATATTTGGGATAAAATATAAAATCATGATTTAAGTTGATAACTAAGGTTTATTTGAAAATGAGAAATGAAACAATTCAAGTAAAATATTTTTAATATACCAGAAAATATTATAAATATACGCAGAAAATATACATTATACATAAAACAATTCTTCCAAAAACTAAAAGTGTATTTATGTAAATTTGACTTTTCGACTGCAAATGTTTTGATTATTTCTTTTTGATGCTCTTTGATGTTTAATGGAAAAGAGACTTAAATCATCAGAGACATCGAAAAGAAACAACTAAACTTTAGTAAATTAAAATCTATTTTTAAATAACAACTCCTGTTCAGTTCAGTTAAAATAAGTTCCAGTCCTACTAATCTCTCTTCTGTCATACATGAACCTAGCCCAAAGGGGGGTCTGGGGGACCTCCCCCGGAAAATTTTAGAAAATTAGGTTGAAAATGGTGAATTTTGGAGCTTTTTCAGCTAAAAAAAAAGCATCACCTAAAAGTTTGTTTAAAATTGTTTCTGCAGAATTTTCAAAACATTTATTAACTAAATCGGGTTTTAGACTAAAAAATAAATGTTTTACCTTTAACGCTATACTATGCTATTAATTATTTCTGATTCATTATAAAATACCTTCACAACGTCCTATATAGTGACTGAACTAGGGGATACACACTCAACTGAGTATATAAACAAACAACCATTAAGGTATGCAAATAAACAAACACAAAATAGTTAAATGTTTGTATCCCACATAAACATGTAATTGGGAATCCCAGTTTTAAATGTTAATATCAACCCTTATTATATTCAATTGATATTTTTTCGTAATTTTGTTGTATTTAGGGGGGGGGGGGATTTTCCCCTTCCACCGCCCCTGAGATCTCTCCTAATTTAAGTTATGCATCTATCTTTCTTTGTAAAAACATTGACTTCTTGGTGGGCAAGTATCTTGCGGCGCCCCTCAGGCCCTAGTACCCTAGGGTCGCGCCGGCCCTGTGTCTAGTTCGAAGGGATAGGGCGCGCATCGTCGAGACGGACTACGCGAAAACTACACTGTGACCCGACCTTGAAATAGGGAATTAAGAAGGCATCTACTCACTGACAGTACTGCGTTCATACCGCTCACTCTCATCTGCCTAGCTCGCATGCCGCCCTCTACACCTACTCATCATTGTGTCTTAAATTAGTTAAATAATTTTAGTCTGTTAATCATTTTGCCGCCCCCTACATTTTGCCGCCCGGGGCAAAAGACCCCCCCTGCCCCCCCCTAGCTGCGGCCCTGCACTCACCTATAAAATGCTATTTTACACTATTGTTCAAGTAATGTTCAATTCTTTTATATTAAAGACCCTTTTAAAATCAGTAAATATAAAGATCTCTCTGTACCTTGTTATCCGCGAAGGTCTTATAACCAAGTAGAAGGTCATTATCAGTCTAATGTAATAAGTCAATGTGCATGCGCAGTCCATTATCATACTGTCAAAGAAGTGTGGTAAAATTTTATCAAGACAGAGGCCAATACAGGGATGACTAAAAAAAAAAAGAATAACAAATAGTCAGTGTGACCGCTTTAAAAGTCTTAAAAAGTAGTTAAAGAATATCTAAGTGTATTTTCAAAGTGGTTTGCATTTTGGATTGGAAACAAATAAGGCCGAAATGAGGAGGTTGAAAAAGTTTATTCTTATATGATATGTGGCATATAAATTTTAAGCTGATGAGTAGAGAAAGAAAATATACATATTATTTTCAAAATTACCGAAATCACATTAAATAATTTATTGTAAATCGTATATAATGTTTGCATATCAAATTAATGGTCTAATTAAGAAGGAAATTATTATTATTATTGTCTCGAACATCCTAAATACGCAAGTTTGGAATGCACGCAACAGTTAAAAATTAGTGTAAAAATATCTGAGAGTACGTAACGAGTTCTTGCAAAAACAACATTTCGTAGGGTTTTGCGAATTGCAACAGATGGCACTCACCTTCACCTATCAAATGCTATGCAATGTTCTGTTAAAAAACTACCGGAAATAAACGTTAAAATACTTAAACAAAGCTTTATTATATAGGTGTTATACGTTTTACTAAAATTTCAATTCTCGCAATGAAACAAATATTATGATTATAATAAACTTGGAGAACAAAGGATGCAGAAGAAACTTTTGCTTCCTTTATCCACTCATCCATATTAAGAAGTGAACTTGACTATATTTTTGTTATAAACTTTTATACGTATATTCTTTTAATCATGGCAAAGAAAAAAGTGACTTGAAACTGCAGCTTTTGAAATTGAAAGTGGTAATCTGAGAGGATTAGAGGATAATATATATCTAAAATATAGCAAAAAGGGGACTAGTTGGTACTAATTTTGTCGTATACGAGTATATTGAAAAAAGTAAAAAAGAGGAGAGGGAGAGCTTTAGTTTTATATGTTGAAAGTAAAAATGTAATTCAAAAAAGAAACTTACAGCCGGTACTTAAAGAAAATACAACTTGAAGGGGACGTATCTATGCTTAAGTATAGTAACCAAAAACACATATACATGTATATAGTCTGTAATATAGGAGATGAAGAGGTCCTGTATCCTTCCCCTTTAGACTAACAAATAAAAAACCTTCAGCAGGACTCAAGGATGCATCTCAACAACATAGCCTTTCTTATTGCTAACCTTATCGTAAAAACCCTAGCGCTCTTGAAAAATGTGACTCACGTCCGTAACTTAGCAACAAATTCACTATTTATAGTCTTATTGATGCTAGCGAACCTGTATGGTTTTACACGTTTAAGCATCCACGCTAATAACGTTTTCAAAAATTATATAACATTTTATTAATTTGTAAAAAAAAAAATATTTTAGAGAGAATTAAAAAGTCATTTTAATTATTAATACTTGTTTTTGTTATAGCAACCTTATCTTAAAAAAATGATCACTCTAAAACCATGTGACTTACTCATATTTTATATGGTTGACCTACCAAATGTTTTGTTCGTGTCCAACAGTACGAGAATAACGCCAACTAAACTAAATTTAGCCACAAACAAACAAAACCCACTTAATAGAACAATAACGAAAAACAGGATAAAATATTAATAACAATATAAATTAACACTTACTCACCTATCAACCCAGAATAATTTAAGTGCATAGAGACACAACAGCGAAAAAAAAGAAGCTTATTCCGCGAATAACAGAATAACTCATCGACAATAATTTAAATAAACACTCACTCGCCTAGCAACCCGGAATAATCTAATTGAGAGACGCAACAAATTCTACGATGTATTTTTTTTCTTATTCATTCTAGCAATAATTCTTAATCATTTAAAGGAGGAGCTAAATTAAAAGCAGATAAATAAATCTTTAGGAATTTTTAAGTTGTATTAACTTTTCAATTAAACCAGAGACAACAAAACAATTGAAATTCGCTAAAACCAAAAACAAATGCTTCTAATGTGGCCATCCCACATTTTTACCATTTGGTTCAATTTTCGTGCCTGTGTACCCTTTAATTTTCGTCACCACATTGCCACAGTCTGTTAAAGGTATAAGAGACTGTGCATGCGTTAGGGTGGGTCGAATTTAATTTTTTTTTAAACAAATCTGAACTACAATGGGCTAAAAAGTTGTTTACCGTTGGTATGAAAACACCAGGAAAATAAATTGGGCTCATTTAAACAACACTGAGTTTTATGATGTTTCGCTCCCTTATGTATAAGTTTAATAGTGTCATCCTTCCTGTCAGTAAAATAAAGCCCTTCTAATATTATTTGTTTCTTCTTGCATTTTTCCTGTCTTTGCAAGACTCAAATTCTTTGCTCTGCGAATCTTAGATTTATCTATTACGTTGGTTTGACTAGTACTTGGTATTAATCCTGCATCATAAAGTGTGACCAAAGCAATCATTGCTGCGGCTGTACTAGAAATGTTCGTCCGCTGAGCTATTTCGGCTACAGTAGGGATCGGTAACCTCATCTGAGATGAAACATGTTGCAATGAAGTTAAAACCTGTAATCTGTTTGCATTTGATGTTGAAGGTACAAGTTTCTCAGAGTGAAGTCCTTTCCAAGTATTTTTTATGCTTGGCAAACCTTTTTTTTATCAATGCACTAGATTTTTTTTTGTCAATGAAGCCTATCACTGTTCTCCTAACTGTTCTTTGATCTATCAAAAACTCCTGTTCGTTTAAGGGCACTTTCTTATATTTTGCACCACAAGGGCTAATTAATCCCATACCTTTTTTTACCTGTCCTCGGTTATTTTCCATTAAACAAGTCTTAAAATCTGACTTATAAAACACTTTAAAAACAGTAATATAAATTATTAGCATGGAAGGATATAAGATACCATATTTAAAACTAGATATTTACATTTACAACCTAACTTGTTTCATGTAACTACCTAAATTTCATAATCTGCAGTAAATTGATTTTTAATTAGAAAACTCCCCCTTAATTTTTTGCGGCTGCTTCAAATAGCTGAGAGTTGCAAATATTGTTATTAGGTAAGACTAAAAATAGCATAAAATTTTAATGTAAATATAAGATAATAGAAAACACCCCCCTCCCCCTCCACAATTTAATTTAGAGCTATTTATTTTGAAATATGCATTTAATAAATTTTAAGTAATCAAAAAACTAAAAAGAGCTTAAAAATTTGGTGTAAATTAAAAATAATAAAATCTCCCCTCCCCACAATTTATTTTGGTGATTTGTTATTGTAATATGCATGACCTATTAAAATGAATGTTAAGTCAACAGTGTAGCATTAAATCACTTAAAAAGCATGAATATCACTATTTTTTTTAGGATTACCCCAAAAATCAAATTTTTAGAGCTGGTGTGCTCCACCTAAGGCCTCATTCACACTAGAGATTCCGGAATGCGATTCACGAATCGAAGATTCGTGAATTTTGCTTATGTCCATTCAGACTACGATTCCGGTATGCGATTCGTATGAGATTCTCAAATCGAGTATCCCGTGCCCGTGAGCCGCCTCGATTCTTTTTAGAATTCTTCTTAGAAAGCGGCTCGTGATACATTGCGCTATATTATGGGCCCATTCAGACTAGGCGATTCTGAATCGCATTCTGCTTCAATCCTCTTGCTATTTATTTTCTTTAAATAAAATATTTTAATTATAAATTCATAATAATTACTGTAATATCATTAATTATAATATTTTATTATAAATAATTTTATTTACGTTGCAAAAAATATTTTAATTATATATAAATATGTTAATAAATCAATGTAATATATTATTTAATATATATTTTTTTTTTCAATTGTTTTATTTACTTTAAATAAAATAGGTTAATTATGAATATAATAATAAATAAAATATAATTAATTATTTAAAAATTAACTACATATATGTGTTAATGTATAATAAAAGTGGGATCAAAACTAGGAAAAGTGGGGGGAAGAAGCCGCCGAGATACTGAATCTTGATACTTTTTTGAATCTCATACACGAATAGCATTCCGGAATCCCAGTGTGAATGAGCCCTAATGATACCAGGTGGCCTATGTATTTTGCTTATGTCCATTCAGACTACGATTCCGGTATGCGATTCGTATGAGATTCTCAAATCGAGTATCCCGTGCCCGTGAGCCGCCTCGATTCTTTTTAGAATTCTTCTTAGAAAGCGGCTCATGATACATTGCGCTATATGGGCCCATTCAGACTAGGCGATTCTGAATCGCATTCTGCTTCAATCCTCTTGCTATTTATTTTCTTTAAATAAAATATTTTAATTATAAATACATAATAATTACTGTAATATCATTAATTATAATATTTTATTATAAATAATTTTATTTACGTTGCAAAAAATATTTTAATTATATATAAATATGTTAATAAATCAATGTAATATATTATTTAATATATATTTTTTTTTTTCAATTGTTTTATTTACTTTAAATAAAATAGGTTAATTATGAATATAATAATAAATAAAATATAATTAATTATTTAAAAATTAACTACATATATGTGTTAATGTATAATAAAAGTGGGATCAAAACTAGGAAAAGTGGGGGGAAGAAGCCGCCGAGATACTGAATCTTGATACTTTTTTGAATCTCATACACGAATAGCATTCCGGAATCCCAGTGTGAATGAGCCCTAATGATACCAGGTGGCCTATGTATTTTGCTTATGTCCATTCAGACTACAATTCCGGTATGCGATTCGTATGAGATTCTCAAATCGAGTATTTGAGTGCCCGTGAGCCGCCTCGATTTTTTTTAGAATTCTTCTTAGAAAGCGGCTCATGATACATTGCGTTATATGGGCCCATTCAGACTAGGCGTTTCTGAAATGCATTCTGCTTCTATCCTCTTGCTATTTATTTTCTTTAAATAAAATATTTTAATTATAAATACATAATAATTACTGTAATATCATATTATAATACATATTTTATTATAAATAATTTTATTTATGTTGCATAAAATATTTTAATTATATAAATATATTAATAAATCAATGTAATATATTATTTAATATATTTTTTTTTTCAATTGTTTTATTTACTTTAAATAAAATAGGTTAATTATTATAAATATAATAATAAATAAAATATAATTAATTATTTAAAAATTAAATACATATATATGTTAGTGTATAATAAAAGTGGGATCAAAACTAGGAAAAGTGGGGGGAAGAAGCTGCCGAGATACTGAATCTTGATACTTTTTTGAATCTCATACACGAATCGCATTCCGGAATCCCAGTGTGAATGAGCCCTAAGGGTTGTTTAAATGAGCCCAATTTTTTTTTCTGGTGTTTTCATACCAACGGTCAACTTTTTAGCCCATCGTAGTTCAGAGTTTTTTTAAAAAAAATTAAATTGACCCTCCCTATCATGCGTATCTATTTAACTTTCGTAACAACCTTCATTGACATGTAAACAATCACTTTAAACGCACCTAAAAGTGAATTGCACAGCGAAGCTAGATAAAAACACATTAAATAAAGAAAGTTAAAAATTGTAATATACCTTATCCTGACCATAGTAAAAGCCATGTGCAAGAGGCATGGACTTGTATTTAATTTAATTTAACGTAATTGAAAGGATAAATTAGTTTAAATTCTTGGTCATTGAGTTTTATATTTTAAAGAGGAAGGCCTTGGTTTTGTATTTGAGTGTGTTAGTTTTATTTTTCACCGTTATACTGGGCAAGCGGACGCCGCTGTTCGGTAGATTTTTCCCTTGCAGACCATTACTCTTCTAACGGAGGGGCTCGGTTTCTCTTCAAACTGTTTCCGCAACATAAAATAAAAAGCCCTTAATCTAACACAGTGAATTTTCCTCGCGCTCCCGTCCTCTCGCTCAGTAAAAAGGATTAACCTTAGAATGTTTCTCCCATCCCTCCCCCGCTTCCTTAAATTTATACTCTTCTATGGAAAGGAAAAAATCTAATTGTTTACACAGCTGGAAAGAACAATCATGCCCTCCATCATGAGGACAATTTATATCGTTCATTTTAAGGGTCTCTAGTCCCTGGCAAGAACCCTTATAATCTCTCCACTCAGTCAGTCAGTCTTTCACACTATCAATTGACCTTTGAACCTATAAACTAAAACAGAAACTTTGCAAGGATCTCTAATTAAGGAGTAACTATTACATAATGTTTGTTTAAAATATAAGTTTTATTATCTTGTTTACTTTTAAATTAATATTTATTCTTTTTAAGATAATTATGAAGAAGAATACGTAGCGGTACCTTAGGTTACTATAGCGCGCGGAGATGGTCAATTGGCGCGCGGTGAGTAGATCTGGCCTCCAGACGAGGCAGTAGTCTAAGACACAACTGAAGGCCAGGTAGCTCTGGGTTAATAACGTTTAAACGTTGAATGAGGCCGATATAAACATTTAACTAATCACTATTAACTATTTTTTTTACACCGCGTAAACATCCTCTGTTTATTCATTTATTACTTATAATTTATAATTTACCTATCAGGTACATTTATTAATTAATTATTACTATTATTTTACTTTTTTTCTTTCCATATAATGTTTTACCTTTGATCACTGAGTCTAATTTAGCTCGTAGTATTTATCTTCCTTAGTTCAGAAAACTATTTATTTATTAGCCATTTAATCTCTCATTCATTGTTGTTCTACAAAGGTGTATTAACTAATTAATAAAAAAAAAATTTATTAAAAAAAATTTATTATTTTTTTAAAGCTGTCAATTCAAAAATTAATAAAAATATAAAATTATTAAAACAACACAGATGTTGTAAATATTACTTTATTTATTATTTTATTTTCGATTATGATTAATATATGGTATGTATTTATTTATTAATTGTTCAAATAAAATGCGTCATAGAGAACCTTTAATTAAAACTAAAGTTAATTAAAAGAAACTTATTAAAATTTTACTTATTATAATTTTTACATTACACAAATTATATAACGGGTGGACCACAACAAAACAACAAAAATATTTGTTAACAGCTGTAAATACGACTAGAAATACAAAGATGATGCTTTATTTTGACGAGAACTATTAACGCTACATAATTATTATTCAAGTATAAAAATTAGAAATTAGAAATTAGAAATTGTATATTTGTTAGAGTTATTAGTTGAATATAACTCTACAAATAGAGGTTGAAATTACAATACATCACTGTTACTTATAAATTTCCAAAAAAAACAACAATATTTACAAAAAAAAGTCATAGATGTTTAACAAATAGTATTAAAAGTGCTCATTAGAGTACATAAAAATATATCCGACTGAAATGAAACAAAAAAATAAATTAAATAGCTGTTTAAAAAAATAAAAAAAAAATAAATAAATAAAAAGTTGAATAAATAACTAAGATCAAATCGTTGTAAACTCAAAATTTATACAAATATATGTAATTTTTATTATTGTTATTATTATTATTATTATTATTTTTTATATACATACATACATACATATACACACACATACATACATACACACACATATACATACATACACACACACATAAATACACGCATATACATACATATACACACACAATACATATACATATATACATTTACACATACATATATATATATATATATATATATATATATATATATATATATATATATATATATATATATATATATATATATATCTATTTACTTTTTCTTTTTTCAAACAATACATTCTTTTATTTTTTAGATTCTTAAAAATAATGGTGGAAATGCCACAATCCTCTTCACGGATTGATGTCACGGGAAAAAAAATATTTTTTTAAAATTTTGAGTGAGGTATCAAATGAAAGGTATTGAAGAGTAGATTACAAAAATATATAACACTTGTAGAAAGCGTTTAATTTTTTCCACCATTTTGTCAAAAAAACATCGAAAATTAGGTTGTCCCCCCCCCCCCCCCCCTAAAACTATATTTCCGCTCTTACTAAAAATATAGAAAAATATGCAAAGTGTGCAGTCTGATGGGCCAAAGAAAAAATAAGAATAGCAACTTGGTCGGATTAACTGGGAATAAAAGATGGCTGCTAATAGCTGTCACGGGGAAAAAAATATTTTTTCAAAATTTTGAGTGGGGTATCAAGTGAAAGGTATTAAAGAGTAGATTACAAAAATATATAACACTTGTGGAAAGCGTTAATTTTCTACGCCATTTTGTCAAAAACATCCAAATTCCCTCCCCCCCAACTATTAATTTCATGTTTACAACACCAACGAAACCCTTTTTACGTGAGACTTCACGCACTACCAATTTATTTTCTTTAGTTTATTTACTGCAATTTCTTCTCTAGCTGAAGTTGGGGAAAAATATTACTCGTTAATTATAGAAGATCTGATTTTAAGTGCACCTATTGTATAATAATAAATATAGTTGATTTTGGTTGAGTTAATATTGTCTAATAAGTGAATAATAATTCTATTTCTGTCTAGTGGATCAACCCAGTATTGACTGAGGTATGGTTTCTTAGACT
This sequence comes from Gerris lacustris, assembly GCA_951217055.1. NCBI lineage: Eukaryota > Metazoa > Arthropoda > Insecta > Hemiptera > Gerridae > Gerris > Gerris lacustris. The sequence goes on from OX578278.1 coordinate 39,084,489, forward strand.
GATGTAATGTGGACATTCAAAAAAGAAGTGATGCAAGTCCTCGTTTTCCTTCATGTTGCAGACGGTGCATTGTTCGGTTGTGTTGAATCCATACTTGATTCCTTTAAAGTAAATCGATATTTTCTCTTTGTTGCTTAGTCTTAGTTGGCAAATAATTCTTAGCTTATGAATGGATACTCTTTTGTAAATGTATTCTTCCCCAAGGCCAAGCGAACTAATATGTCTGTAGAGAGGATTGTAGGATGAAGCTAAGGTTGACTCTACATCCTGCGACAGGCAGTGGTTTGACCAGGCCGTCACTATATTCTTAGCATGGTTTTTAGAAATACCTAAGGTTCCGTCGATACCCGACAAGTTGTCAGCACCGACTTTAGTTAGATGATTCTTTAACTGGGTGTACCAGTTATAATCGTATTTATTCCTAGTCTCGTTGTCTATTTTAACGAGAGTTGAGAGACAGAGCCTTGAGATGTCGTGTTGTGGTTTGTCTAAGACAGTCCGGAGCCAAGTAAGAGCGCGTTTTACAACCATTGTGCTTAGTGGTAAGAGTTCCAACTCTAGTCTTAGGAAGTGATTTGGAGTGTTCCATGGCAAGTGAAATACACGTTTGTAGTAGGCTGCTTGAGTGCTCTCTCTATCTTGTAGGTATCTTAGAGCCCACACTTCTGACCCGTAAAGGAGAGTTGAGCTGGTTATAGATGTGAACAGTTGTTTTTTTGTACAGAGAGCATCGGATTTAGTCTTCTTCAGTATTTCATGGATCCTGTGGGCTGCTTGGGTTGCTCTTTTTTTCATTTCTTTACAGCAGAGAGCGAATTTGAGTGTACGTGAGAACTTAACACCAAGGTATGTGTAGCTGTCCGTGTACTCAATTACTTGATCTCCTAGATAAGATGGTTTGAAGTGAAGGATATTGGGTGATCTGTGAAAGGTTAGGATTTTAGTCTTGTCTGTGTTGATAACGAGAGAATTTAAGTTGCAGTAACAATGTAAGATTTTAAGTTTAGTTTGAGCATCATGCCAAGAGTCAGCTAGGATGACAAGATCATCGGCGAATAGAAGTATAAATACCTCGTAAAGGTTTTCTAGTGCAAATCCTCTTGCCCCTTGTTCTCTGAAAAATGATACTATATCTGAGATGAATAAAATAAACAATAAGGGGCTTAGGGGATCTCCTTGTAAAACTCCTTCTGTGAGGTCTATGGGGGGTGACAGTTTGTTTCCATGTTTTATTCTGATAGTTGCCTGATTGTACAGACTCCTAATGGTGTTCAACATTTTACTACTCACACCTAAATTCGCGAGTTTTAGCCAGAGTTTATGATGGACAAGGGAATCAAAGGCCCGTCGTAGATCGACGAAAATGGCGAACACATACCTTCCTTTTCTTCTCGTGAAGATCTGAGCAATGGAGGCCAAAGCAAAGACGTGGTTAATACAGATCATATTCCTGCGGAATCCCGCTTGCTCCTTTGGTAACACTTCATTGGTTTCTGCCCAGTTGTAGAGTCTTTCAAACAAAATATTAGAAAATATTTTTTCTATCACATTCAGTAATGCAATTGGTCTGTAATTTGAGTGATCTGTTCTGTCCCCTTTCTTATATATTAGGTTGAGCTGGGATTCACTCCAGCTTTTAGGTACACACTCCTTGTTAAGTACTTTATTGAACATGTTTTGTAAGTAATGTACGTAGCTCGAAGGCAAACTCTTCCAAAGCTCCGATGGAATGATGTCGGGTCCAGGAGATTTATTGTTTTTTGTTTTGTTTATAGAGTTAATAATTTCGTCTAAGGATATTTCGGTATCAAGTATTGGATTTCCGGTAGCAAGATTTTCAAGTTCATTTAAAATTAAGCGAGGAGGGTACACGTTTCTGAAATAATTGAACCAGGAATCAATGTCTATATCATTGTGTATGTTTTTGTTTTTAGTGATTTTTCTTATTACGTTCCAAAATTCACTTGTATTATTTGTTTCTGCTAAACTATTTAAGATGTTATTTTGATATCCTTTTTTGAGTTTTGAGGCAAGTTTTCTCAAAGCTTTCTTCATCGAGGTATACTCTTTAAGTTCTTTTTCGGGATAGTTATTAGTTTTGTAATACCTTATTTTTTTCCTTATTTCTCGCTTTAAGTGTTTACTCTCAGGGGTTCTCCAGGGATTATCATGTTTTCGGGAGGGCTGCTGCCCTTTCGGGATCGAGTAACTAACTAGCATGTTACATTCTTTTGCTGCTTTATTTATCGCATTTATAATGTTAGTATTAAGCTGGTTGACATCCTGGGAGGTAAAGTAGATTTCTTGAGAGTGCAATAGAATATTGTTATAGTTTAATTTGTTAGCTGGGTCCCATTTGATTCTTTGTACAATATCGCAGTCGGTTATTCGGGGGGTGTGGGTTATTTTGTATTTTTAGGGTTGAACTGAAAGGCTTAGTATACATATCATATGGTCAGAATATTCGTGGAAGTTCTTGATTTTAAAGTCCTTGAGCAGACCGAGGGCACCGAATTGTACCCAGAACTGGTCGATGACACTTTTTCCTCTTTCATTAATGAAAGTGAAATGACCTGGCATATCAGAAGATGTTTTTCCTTTGCAGAGTATAAAGTCAAGTTCTTCCATCAGTTCCGTTAACTTCCTTCCTCGCGTGTCTATTGTACTATCTAATGAAAGTCTTTCACCGCTCAAAAAGTAACCTTCAAGATATGAGTTGTCTACCTGGTTTAAGTTACCGACTCTGCTGTTCGTGTCTCCACATAGAATTATAGGAAGGTCGTTGTTGTTTATGTTAATTGCAGCCGTTATTACGTCCCGGAGAGCCTCAATACATGCGTCGTTGTCTGCCGATGGTTTTAGATAAACTACCCCTAAAATAAAATTTATATAATTTCCTCTTATCTCTAGGAATAGATATAAATTTGACGAATCTAATACAGTAACTTTTAATTTTGCTTCTCGTTTTATCAGTACAGCTAAACCTCCGCTAGCTCTGCCCATTGACTCCTCTTTAGTCGCTTTTGATAGAAACAGGTCGTAGTCTTTAAGGAAATTCGGCACTGTTATATTATCATGGTGAACCCATGTTTCTGCAACGCATAGTATGTCCCATTCTAATAATTTATTTATCTGCCTTGTATCTAATTCAAAAATATTGTGAAAGCCACTTATATTCCAAAAAGTTATTGTGAAAGTATTCCTTCAAGTATAAATATAGGATAAAATGATAAAACTAAAATCTTCAGAACTACAATATTTGAATACAGTTATCAGAAAGAAATAAAAAAAACCGAGATTATTAAACAGCTGAAATCCGTGTGATAGAAGTGTTATTTTATTATTTTTCCAATATAACATTATTCTGTTTAGCAAATAAAGGTGCCGCATTCTCTTCTATGTTAAGATCAGAGCAGCCGAAAAGCATAAAATAATAATTAGTTTCTATAGTTTAATACTTTTTATAATAATGATTATATAAACATATTCTGAAAGATTATTTTAACGGAAAATTATGACCTTATTCCTTATCTTATGAATATTATATTTTTTTGTCGGATTCTTTTTTCTCCCATCGAGAGTTAGTGGAAGAGAAAAGCCCCTATTATCTGAGGTTTAGTATAATCAGGGAAAATTGGAAAATAATAATAAGGATGAAATGTTTTTGGTGGGTTGGTAGCTCCAAGGCTCAGGGAGTTATCAATTTATTCCGATAATTGAGTTTATAATATCTTGTGCTCGAGAGGGAGTTCAAACTTTACTGCTGACTCCGGAGGAAAAGTAACCCGCCTGGATTTTCCACAAGGCTTATAATCTAAAATGGAAATCATAACAATTTACGACTGGAAAGGGGCGGTCCGAAAATCCATTAGTGGACCGAGAGGATTAGAGGCTTTAAAGCGAGCGACAACAAAGCGAAGCGAGTCCGATCCAGAGCTAAATGTAAAGGAGGCAGATCCATGGGGGGGGGGGGCCGGGCCACCCCCCCCCCCCACGACCTTAATATGATTTGGAATTCTCCCTCTCTCTAGTACAGATAGGGAGCCGATGGTTTACAAATTGCCGAGTTTCTGCCTCCACTTCGTGGCGTGGGGTGGAAGGTTTTAGTATCATAATCGCATTATAGCTCCCGAATTCCGTAGAATGGGGTGAAAGTGAATGAGAGAGTTAACCCACCGGGAAATCTTGCTTTAGGAAGTTAAAAAAAGAGACGAGCTGTAGAGGGTGGGAGTAGAAGGGAGCTAATGGGTCGGAAAATCCGGACAGCGATGCCCTCTGCCACGGAAACATCTCTAGGGAAATGTGGCTTTTCCATCAAGATTTACTGTGACGCAAGTTCAGAGTAGGAGTAAACACGACGGACCCTGCCTGAGCCAAGTCAAAGTATTTTATAGAGATGACCCGTCCTGGCACGAGTTAAGAACAAGATGAGCCACGACTCGCTGAACATCCTGCCCTAGTACATCCACCCCTCTGTACTCAAGCACGTGTACCGTCATATATCACTGTCAACTTCACTAAAACCATAATTAAATTAACTCACAAATCAATATATTTCACTTTATAGTCAGTTATAAACTGTTTACATCGAATCATAATGGCTTATTTATTTATCGAAGTGAAACTTCTTCACGGGCCTTAGCCATGAATTGTCACAAAAGCCGTTACGGATGTTTCGGTTTGGTTTTTCATTCCTTGTAGAAGAGACTTTGTACATAAAAGATACAAACGGAACTAATAGTTTAAAGGGGGACTGGAGTCGCAGCTCCTAATGACCTCACTAAGAACATGGTATTCTAAATGTTTCCATTGCCTATGGCAATAATCTTTAATGTATTTTCTCATATTTTTAATAATTTAATTACCTAGCTGAATCCTCGTGCTTCGCTAAATAGTATGTTTTTTTTATACAGTTTGGTTGATTAATCATTTAATACTAATCGTTTCAATATTTATTTTAAAAAAATCTGTTGGATATTTATTTTTCACAGATCGGTTGAACCGAATAATAATTTACAACTTTATTAAAACAATTTAATAAAAAACATTTGGAGGAGGGAGGGGGTTGAGCAGTGAAGGGTTGTTGAAAATGGTTGAAATCTCTAGATAGATAAATGAATAGACATAAGGATTGAGGGAACAAGGGGTATATAAGGAGAAATTATTGTGATGGTGCGAAAATTCAATTTAGAGATTTTGTTGGATATATTCGTTTTGAGGTCCCCTGAGTTAAAAAAAGGTTTTTCAAAAATAATGGTTTGTCGTCTGTTGTAAGTTGTGCTGTGTTGTTGACGCGTAGATCCTGATTTACTGGGCCGATTTTAATGAAATTTGGTATACAGGTTTAGAAAAATCATATCCCGATGTGAAATTAAGAAATGTATTTCAGCTCTACATTTGGGGGGTGCTACCCCCAAAGACTCTGAAAAAAAACTTTAAAAAAAAAAATTCTCGAAATATTTTTAACATAAAAAATTCTAAAATGTAGTATATTTAAATAATTGAAGTGAGCGTAAGCGAGCTTCTTACATTCAACAAAATATGCATCTTGTCTGTCTGTGTTAACGTTTACGTGTCCGACGATAACTTGAGTAAAAATTGACAGAGTTAGTTGAAATTAGGTATACATGTACCTTTAACTAATGCTCAGTCTAAGTTCGTTGGACTGCGTTATCCGTCCAAGAGTTCGCATGCAACGCTCGCGTAAACGTGAGCTTCAAATGTAAAATTGGAGTTTCAGGACGGGAAAAGATTCAATCATCACCTATTTGATGAGTCAAACATTTTTTCCTAATAACATTTTTTAGTAAAACTACACCACTAATAATTATTAAAGATCGCTGAAACTATTAAAGCGGACCAAAACGTTTAAAATCGAGAAAACAACCTTTTTACCGATATCTTACGTTCTAACGTAACGATTTTAATGAAACTTCATATGCATCGTCTAAAGTACAATTGAAACAGGCATGTAAAATTTCAACTTGATACAAGCAGAAGTTTTTTGTTGATACATTTTAAAATAGTTTAAATGGAGATGTGTGGTTAGTGGAATAGTAAGAATGCAGGGTGGTTCCCTTACTACTAGCCTCTGCACTACTATCATACCCTTTTTAACTGTCAATTCATCATGATTAACTATTTTTTCAATATTCAAAAAATATTTACTCTACGCTCGCTTCAATGATAGAGCGACGCGATGCCTGGTATTCTAACCATACAAGCCATTTTCCCAGAAAAAATCCAGTTCCTGAGAAAACAGCTTTATACGTGGATGGTGAGAGGCCGGGTTCGATTGAGTCCCCGTCGGGGAGAAGTTATTTGTTTAGTGTATTTTAATAAAATATTTAATAATAATTAAATTTAACTACGAAAACTCGAAAAAATTCGTTCTTCAGAACGATTACATAGCTTCCATTACCTCCGGTAAGCTCGGGAGCAATAATTAATAAATGGAAAACACTGGACCAGGTAAGACCAGGTAATTAGTTAGTCTAAGTTGTCTCGAAACGATTTTTCTTAAAATGATTACATCAAATGATGGGCAAAACAGGACCGTATTAAATATTAGCTACTGTAGTTTTTGGTGGTAAAAAAAGCACAGGGAATTACTTGCATCAAGCAAGTACATTTTAGGGTTTCGTAGATTATTCGGCATATATACGCCATTATTTGCTAACATAACATTTTAGTATTTCCCCCATCCCACCCCATATGAAAGAAAAAAAATTTAAATAGATCCCCCAAAAGAAAAAATAATGTAGTGTAAGGAGAGTACAGAAGATGTCCTTGCTTCGATTCCTCCGGGGGTCATAGTTTAAAAAGAAATAAAATTATGCCCCACTACGCATGTGCATAGATAAAATTACAATTTTTAAAAAAAATCAAAAATCCGGCCCGATAATATCATCGCCTCACCATAAGGTATTAGCATGAATTATTTCATAATTTTAGGACTATCCCTAATAGGGTAGAACGGAGGGAAAATTTTTTGCAATATTGGCGCAGTAGTCATAAAAAGTCATTGTAATCTAATCATCTGTAGCTTTCATACCCACTTCGAAAATTATAAAAAATATAAAAATTTGAGGTTTGCACATTTTTGCGTTCTACGCAAAAAGTACCTAATTAATACTTTTTTGCTCACAATATTTGTTAATTTTAATCAAATTCATCGGTGAATCATATTCTCACCTTCCAACACTTTAGTTGGATTTGTTCAGAAAAAGAGGAACTATATTGTTATTCCCTCTGTTTCTATTTGATCTTGTAATTTGAAAGAGAGTAGGTAGAGAAAGCAAAAAGATAGAAATAATAATAAAAAAAAGAGAAACAAGTCTTGATAAAAACACGCCTGGGAAATTATTCGCTAAATTTTCACCATGTTGTGAAAGGGCGACATGATCGGCCATGTTGAACCCTGGGAGGGAGAGGATGGCAACATGGTGGAGAAGGGAGCGGTTATAGTGTGTTCTGACGGCCTACCCAACCAATTTCCTACATTTCCATCTCCTAACACTAACACTGAGATGTGACACTGTATCTTGGTGATAGTGTGTAATGGTATTAGGCTTGGGGTATAGAAGCCTGTCTCTACTAATACAGTATCATGTACCAACACATGCTGCGTGTCGAGGGTCGTAGCATCGTCTAGTTTAAAATGTTCCTTTACATTTAAACTCCTGCGCTATTCTGCTGAAACCACTAGTTCGGGCGTTCCAAACCCTTTTCAAGCAGCTTCCCTTATCTGAGTTCCTATTCCCCACACCGGTTAAAGGTTCCTCTTCAAACCTATTTTACACCAGAAATATACACTTAGACAACTTTTATGTTGTATTTTTTTCTCATTCTACTCTATTAAACTTTAATAATATACCAAACGTTAAGGCCCGTATACACTTTGATTAGTGCAAGTGCGAGTGCAAGTGTTTAGTAAATTTTTGGAAGTGTTTAGCAGTGTCCAACAGTGTTAAGTGCAAATGATTAGTATTTAGTTGTATTTTGAGGAAATTTTGCTTCCGAGCTTACCGAAGGAACGAAAGCATTGTGTTCACTTTTGAGAACGAAAAACTTTTATGTCTCCGATTTTAAAAATTCCAAGACAGAAATCCGTTTCAGACATCAGGGAACATTTTTGGTCTCGTGTCTGTCTGTCGGTCTGTGTGTCCGCGAATCATGAAACGTGTGACGATAACTTAAGTAAATGTCGACCGATTTTGATGAAATTTGGTAGACATGTTCATTTTATCAATGCCCAGGACGAGTTCATTGGACAACTTTACCCGTCCAAGCGTTCACGAGAAACGCTCGCGTAAACGTGAACTTCAAATTAAAAATTGGAATTTTTTGTCGGGAAAAAAATCTAACTTCATCTATTCAATGAGACAAACGTTTTTTACAAATATAATTTTTAGTAAAACCAACAAGCGACACCGCTATGGTAAAAACTATTAACAGTTTTTACACAATATAACAATAAAACTAATATAACAATAATTTTAATGGTAATATAACAATAAAGTACAAGATAGGATGCGAGGAAGCTATGTGGCACACTAATTGGTAGTATATTTTTATTTTATTGCACATTTATTTTTGTATTCATTTTTTTTTGTGGGAGGTATTGTTTTGTTGATTTTTGACTCAGAGTAAGAAAGGGGTAGAGGGAGCAATGCGATTTGAAAAGTGGTTCATTATGCGACACTCATATACTAAACCTCTCAAGCGAGCTCAATCCGAACGTAAAGTGACAACAGCACGATCAAGTGGTCACTGGTCCTCGTCTTATTGGTCCATTCCTTGTCCTTACGTGCCCACGGACGCTTGTCAACAAAACGTTTAAAGTCATGTGCTTTGTTTGATTGTTTTATTATCGAAATGTCAAATATGTCAAAATATAAAATATTTAAGAGAAAAATCTGAAGTGATTGCTTTATAGTCCAGGAGATACCGTGCAAAAAAGTGTCTGACTAACATCAAGCTAGAATTTTGTATACAAGTCAATCTTATAGCGTCTTTTAAGAATATGTGGTCGGCTAAGTTCGTCTGCGGGACATAGCTTGGCATTAGGCGTTTGAAAAAAACAAACCGGTGGAGAGCGGCCATGTCTCACCAATTATGGTGGACAGTGTGATTTTCATGATCCTGAGTACAGAATTAGTTAGTAGACCAAAAATCAAGTCGATGTTATTTTCACACTTAATAGGTTAGTTATTCAAATATTACTAAAAATCAACGTGGTCACCTGTCAAGGGATAAACTAACATCAACTTGATTTTCGGTTTACTAACTAATTCTGACCTCAGGATCATGAAAATCACATTGTCCACCATAACTGGTGAGACGTGGCCGCTCTCCACCGGCTTTTTTTTTCAAACGCCTATTGCCAAGCTATGTCCCACAGACGAGCATAGCCGACCACACATTCTTAAAAGTATACAAAATTCTAGCTTGATGTTAGTCAGACACTTTTTTGCACGCTATCTCCTGGACTATTAGAAGACGATTTGGTTTTATATAAGATTGCTTTTGGTTATCTAGGAACTATTACATGTTATTAACAACGTAACTGCCTTTAGATAATTAATTCGGTTAACAATAAACACTCAAGTACATATGTATATATAAAGAAAACTGTATTAAAATATTAAATGTCGTAAGAAAATATCACATTATACTTATCCTTATCAGCTGACATCAGATAAATTTCGAGTTTTTATCGAGATATCGATACTGTTTCACCAAACTGCCGCTTGGGAGGTTTAGTATAGGGGTGTCGCATAATGACCCACTTTTTGAGACCCCGATTCTATAGTATTGTTCCCTCTACCCCTTCCTTACTCTGAGATTTTTGACAAATTGTGACAGTTTTTTTGACAAATCTATAGGCCGATTTACACGTATTAAGTTGTTAAGTGATTGACTAAATTTTAAGTGACTTAATTTTTAGAAAGCGTTTACACGTATTCACATTTAATATTTAGTTAAGCTGTTTAGTTGACTAATAATAGACGCCGAACAACGTGTTCAAGTCATAAATACTGTCTTAAAAATGATTTTAAATGAGATTTCGGCGAAATAAAGTATGTATTTGTAAATAATTATATAATATTTGTCGAATAAAACTTTTTTAAATAATATATAAACAAAGATCTGCAAATCTATAAGCAAGGTTCCTCCAAACTTGTGCATTTAACTAAATTGCGCATGTCCAGTGATTAGCCACGCCCACCTACTAAACAGAAAAATAGAAAACTTTCTATTCTACTTGTTTAGTTGCACGCTAAATTTTAACTTGCAACTTATTACTAAATTCACTGTTTACATGCGTTAAGTCACTTAAAATTTAGTTAATCACTTAACAACTTAATACGTGTAAATCGGCCTTATCAAACATTTTCCTTTTAAATTGTATAATTACAAAATAAAAAAAACCATGACATCTAGGTTGGAGTGGGGAGGCCTACTCACAGCTCCACTAAACAGTGCAAGTCTACTAAACAATTTACTCGCAAAATTACTGAACACTTACACTAAACACATGGTGTCCAAATGGGTTTAGAGTTTTAACTAAACACTCGCACTTGCACTAATCAAAGTGTATACGGGCCTTTTACGTTCAGGTGAGTATAATAAAGAGCATCGAAAAGCTAAACTTTTTTTTACTTCTTGATCATTACAGGAACGAGAAACAAGTATTATCAATCCTCATCTATGTAATCATCAGTCAGTCAAAAAAAAAAAAATTTTAGAACCAAGAATATGATTATTTTATACCATTTTTATTTACTGCCAATATTTTAATCATGTCGGTTTATCCAGCTGAACATACAGTTAACATTTCCCTATATGAGCCTAGAATTCTCTCTTAGGAATTGCCTTTCTCTTAAATATATGTTTATATATATATATATATATATATATATATATATATATATATATATATATATATATATATATATATATATATATATATATCGACACGAACAGTTTTGTAGAGGAAAGTTACAAGCTATAAAGGTAATAACTGATGTAGTGAGGGGCGTGTTACAAAGACTCGCGGCTCATAAAGCAATACGTGAGCGTAACAAAGTGTAGGGCGGCGGTACCGTTGTTTGCCCTGATATGGTTCTGTCCACAGATTTACGGTCTAGCGAGGATTTAGACCGCATTGAGATGTCGTAAATAAAACTCTGGGTCCAAGGGTAGTTACCCCCTACAGTAAAGAGTAAAAACAGACAAAGGCTTGGCCGGACTAGGGGCACGTAGCTTAGTGTACTGTAACCAACATTTCTGACACTATACAAGTTTTTATTACTGCTTCATCTAACTTTATAGTACTGCTGTAAATACTTTTATTGATATTACACTTTTGGAGATCAGTAATCTCCCGAAGTTAAACATCTTTGAATAGCCATGCTTCACGTACATTTCCATCGTAGATATATCTTTCATCTAGCAAGGTTCTGATGCCCCATTATGTCCCAAATGTGTGTCCCCTCATCAAAGTAGTCCAGTTTCAATTAAGTAGAACGACCACACTTTGTTCGGTGTTTATAACATCGTAATACGTTGAAATTATTTCTACAGTATAATAGGGATTGTTTTTTTCTTTTTATTTTCATTTAAGATTTTATTAGACTATAAATACAAATCCTGCTAAAAATTAATACAAATATCCGTTTATATACAAGTTTATATATATTTTTGACTTATTTATACATTATATATGTATGAAAATCCTAACTTTTTGTAGCCTCAAAGAAATTCCTGGAGGTCTGTTATAACCTGTATTAACAAAATCTCGTTGGAAAAAGGGAGAGAAGATGTTTTGCTCTGTAAAGAAGAAAACCTGACAACGTAGTATTTCACAGTGAGGTTTCCCTCACCTAGAAGAGCAGGGAAATGTTCTCTTACTGTACCGAGCCTCGTGCGTCCTGTATATATCAGTGTGAAAATGTTATATAAGGAGGCTACGAGGGAAGGATGATGTTACCCCGTAAGTAAATCTGCAGCCCAAAGGAACAAGGAAACAAAGTTATCCCATTTCACGCCCGGATAAACGTGCATTACTCGGGGAGAGAGGAGGGAGAGAGATCGGGGCTGGAATAAGAGATGACAAGAAGCGTAGGGTAGAGCTGTTCCTGATGTATTAGCCAGGTGGAATAAGGCAGCTCAGTGACGTCACTCCTCCACCATCTCGACATAGTGTCATTCACCAAACCCCTCCACTACATCCTACCTTACCAATCTGCTTTCCAGTGACACCCACACCATGCCATAAATAAACCCAAGTATACTGACAATTCTTCCTAGCCTTATTTAATTATAAAATTTTAATTAAATGATATCGGTTACATAATTGTCCTTAATAATGCTAATTAACCCTTATTGGGGGGGGGGGGGGGGGAGGTGTTTTTAATATAAATCATTATTGTCATGTTGAAGTACGTATTATTTCATTACACAAGATAAATTAAACATCTGCATTTAAATCCTTTGAGACTTGTACAAGTAGAACTGGTGAATAATATTACAAAATAAAAAAAAAAAAAATGTTTACAGACATACTAAAATTCCTAATATTAAATACAGTTAGTCGTCAACAGTTTACAGATGATATTAAAAATTAGTTTGGTTATAAGTTGTTTTGTCAATAATTATTCATCAATCCGTGTGTACCTCATAGACTGCATCTCATTAACAAAAAATCTTGGTATAAATATCTTCTTCTTATTAATCCATTCGAACAGAGAAATCAACGTATCTTCCATTAAGTAGAAATGTTGATTTCCTTTTTTAACTGAGGAAACTAATAAACTTCATCCAATATCATTTTCTTAAATTATATTCCTAGTAAAAAAATAAATAAATATAATACCCTCTATTATGTATTATTTAAAGACACTCCTTTACTTTGTTTCCCACCGTATATATTTTACAAAGGTGTGACATTCCTTTGTCCCAAAGTGGATTCGACAAAAAATTCCTCTGTCTTAATAGTTATTAACTTTGTTACCCATCCTACTTTTCAACATTTTATGGATATCAATATAGGTAGGTAACAAAGTGATGAGACGTATAAGTGCGCCTCTTTCAATTTGTTACCCACCACAATCTTTTCTGTTATGGTGGGTAATAAAGTAAAACAGTATCTATTTAAATTTTTTATGCCTATCCTTTCGACTAAAAATAACAACAGCCTACTCAGTCTACTACTACTACTACAGTCTCTACTCTGAGATATCAAGTTCGAATTCGAGAGAGGTGAGAGGACTCATGTCTTACATCAGTCAGAAATTAAACTTCATCTACACTTTCTGTCTAATATTGTGTTGATGGGGCATAGACATAAGGAAATGCACAGCAATAATTTCAAGATTAAAAGAACTTTTTATATACTAGGTTTTTAAATTTTCTGTTGAATCGTATGTAATGTTGATAATATAATTGTTATTGTTATATAATATATAATGTTAGTGAAAAAAAAAAAAAAAAAAAAAAATAGTTCCGAATTTATTTACTTCACATAAATGACAACCATCTAGAGAGCTGATCTTAAACCCATATAAACAGGTCAAGTATGTGCTAGTCAGCACACAGCGAGGGTCCGTAGGCAACCCTGTATAGTTTAAGTAGTACCCTATTGATGGTGTTTTTTAAAATGCTAAAAAGCTTACTTTGAACTATCCTACGGGTCTGATATTCTCAAAACACATAAACAAACTTCTGATAAAGTATTTTTTTGCCACTGAACTGGACTACAACCATATAAATACATCGAAAAGACCATAGTTATAAAAAAACGTATTTTGTCAATAAAAAAATAAATAATATTTTTTTCGAAATTTCCAAAAAGTAGTATCTTTACTTTTGGTCGAAGAATGTTCAGGATTTTTTGCACTTCACATAAGCGAGATAGAAGGGGGGGGGGACACGTTTCACACCCACTTCAAACTTGCCTACGCTCGCCCTATCAAAGTTATAACCAAAGAATTATATATTTTTGTAATCAGCTCCACGCACCCTTTCATATGATATCCCTCACGGTGTCGAAATAAAATGAAAAAAATTTAACCCTTCAGTTGTTTTACCCTAATTTTTTTGAAAAATATTTTTTTTAAGTCGCTATATTTTTAAAATATGTGGGCAGGTACAAGACACATACATGCCAAATTTCAAAGTGATCGGACGAAAGTTGTAGCCATGAGAGCATGTGACAGGATGGACGGACAGACACACGCAGGAAAATATAAGGGTCCTTGGTTTTGCCTACGGACCCTAAAAAGGGCAAACCTTTGTACATCGGATCTCCCCAACACCAAATCTAAACCGTGCCATCGATATACTTGGAATAATATAAATAATATAATCGATATATTTCCTGTTTTGCTGTCATTCAATGTTTATCTCTTATTTATTTATAAAAATCACAAATTTGAAACCCGTCAAAATGAAGATTGCGTAAATATGGGACATGGTAAAACAAATAAAATAACTTGCGGATTTTTTCCGAACTAACTTTCCATACAGCAAAATTTGCGAAAACCAATTAAATTCTGCTGAAAGATGGCTAAAAGTATTAAAATAATGCATTGTCATCGTGTTCTGAGCTGTGCTAAAAGTTTCAAATGTCTAGCTATTCGGGAAGTTAGTTAGAAATCGATTGCCAGATTTGTACCGGACAAACAAACAAGAAAGCAAGCTAATAAAAACGTAGTAAAATAGCTCTTGCAAGCGGCATCGACAAATATCGGAACAAGTCTTCCGCCCACTATTCTCCTCGATGTACGACTTTCCGCAGAAGAAATACCCTTAGTCACTCATTTGCTGTTATTAGATATATGACTACATCCTTGTTTTACAATTTTTAACACACTATATTCTGTAAAACACTAGGTACAAGTAATCACATATTGACTATTACATCGATTCCTAGCTTCTCTTGATTTCTATTTACTGTCTCGGTTATGTTTTTCAATTTCATAACAGAAACCGATATACAAACTTAGCCAATTCATTTAACTTTATGACAGTATGTAAAAAATTACATTTCCTAGAAAATAACTTTGACAATATCCACAAACATACGGATGATGTAGTCTATTAATAGAAAAAAAGGAAGTAATATATCTTGTTTTGTATTGATTTTAAATTAATCTTGGTGGAATCTTCGTTGAGTAAGTTTCATTTTGTTGGCTTAACGGATCATCGAGTTTATTTTATAGAGGAAGAAAAGGGGGGTTGGAGGTTGAGTCACGTGACCGTGGACAAAGTATTTCTCAAGCCTCATTGAACAGATTCGGTTTGAGTTTCTTCGAGTCATCAAACTTAGCGTCAACTAGGGCCCTTTCAACAGCAACAACAAACCACTCCGTGAAGAGAAACAGCATAAATTTAGTCTTAGTATTTATCTTCGAAAATGAAATGCTTTATACTTTATTCGGATTGAAGGGATGACAGTATGGGTGGTTTCACTTCTCCATGTAAGGTTTCTTTTTGAATCTCATCTGTATTTATAGAAATCTCACTCAAGAGTGAGTGCGGGAAGGGGGGACGAAAGAAAATAGGTGGGGGGTAAAAAAATAAAAAGACAAGAAAAAAAAATTTGGTAAAACGGGTGTTGAAAATCAGTGAAGCGTTGAACGATGACCTTCTCTACCCTCCTCCCTTTCTACTGGTTTTCCTTCACTGCTTCTAAAAGACACCGTAAGAGGGAGGAGGGTTGTTAAAATCAATGGGGCGTTTTATTCTTGTACAGTGTCATCTCATCCTCCCTTTCTATACAACGTGGACCTGGGACCTGTGATGAAGGGGGGGGGGGGGGGGGGGAGGAGGAGGAACAACTCGGACAATAAAACTAGATCCAAAACTTCATCACATTATACAAACTTTACAATTGAACAATCCAAAATTCCGAAAAACAATCTAACTAAATTGAATACTAGACGCATTGGCTAAAACAGGGTTGCCCCACATCTGTCCTGCAACACTATTTTTTTGTATTAGTCAAATTAAATAATGATATAAATCACACCACGGTTTACACAAGAAAGTGATAAAACTATTAAGAAATGTTAAACGATATACAGGGTGATTCATGTAAATGCAAAAAAATAAAATTTAGATAGAGCACCCTAAATGGAACAAAAGGGACCATACCTCGATTTTTGCTCGTTCGGCAGTCACTTTTAAATTTTACAACACCCAATTTTTTAAAAAAAATGTACACATCTTTTTTCCTATTTAAGCCACAAAATTAAATGAATTAAGCCCTATTATAAAGAGCATAAATTACCTATATTACTAATACACTAAAACCTGCAAATCTATTTAACCAGATGTTACCTACAAGCTTCCATTTAGTAATTTGTGTGGCACATAGCATTCACGCTTCCTATTTCGTATAAATTAATGATTTTAAAATGATCAGATTATCAATTCCAAGGTCAAGTTCCAGTAAGCATGCAGTGTATCTTTACTTGAAAAGATACATCAATTCACCCGGTTTTTCTCGCTCCCTATATCTCTACTTCCTCTAAAGATGGTCTTTTGATATTTGAAACATAATTTAAACTTGTTTCGCGGTTAGGTTTTTGCTGAGGATTTTCCGCTTTTTTAAAACTGTCAAAATAGTTTTGATTTTTTACATGAATTAAAGTATCAATTTAGAATTATTTTTTTTCTTTCGTTTTATTTGCATATTACACCTACAATAGTTCAATGTTATAAGTAATCAAGATATCTTGAAACATTTAAAGAGCGCAGACGGTTGAAATTAATCTGGGGCTATCTGCCGGATACTTTCGACAAACCATCCAAACATCATAAAAGTAAAATGAGTGCTTTCAAAGATCTAGGTGTACCTACCATACAAATTTTATTAAAATGTGCAAGTTTTCATCTAGCCTGATTTTTGAGGAACGTGACGTGGAGGAGGTATCAGTTTCGATCGCTAGAGGTCCAACATATTATGTTGTACCACGGATAGTAGTAATTTTATTATGGATCGAATATGTAAAGTGACCAATTTACTGAGTTATGATTCGAGCACCACATTGGAAACTTACGCCAACTTACGGATTAGTTGTTTTTTTTTTTTTAATCTCATATTTATTTAAGTTTTACTTCAATAATACGAGTACTATCTTTCTTGCTCTAAAAAATTGTTTTACAATTATAATAGCGCTGAAACTTATAAAGCATTTTTTTAAAAAACAATAAAACTGGAACTACCTTATTTTTTCCTCCATTTCAGCAAAGTAGACTGATGTAGATACATATTTAAATTGCTATGAGCTACAAGATAATGGAGTTACCAAAACATACAAGATCTCTACCATAACAAAGAAATATAACAAGAGTTATACCTAAACAAACAATTCAGCAGTTGTTGAACAACCTTCCTTCATCTGAATTGTATATAATAACTAGATATATATTTTTTATAAATTAATTCATATTTTTCAATAGTGATTTCTCAACAACCAAACACTTAACACAGGATCGTTACAATTGTAAATTTAAACTTTAACTAAGTGAGATAAAAGGGAGAGAGAAAAATAAACCATAATACACAACTCTTTAACAAAAAATAGCACAATGTTTAAAAATAAAGAAAAAAAAGAAAGCATGCACAAAAACCATCATTTTAATAAATCCCCTCTCCAGAACACAAGGCAACGAAAAAATAAAAGAAAAATGTCTTTTCTGTAATAAAAAGAGGGGGTGGGTGGGAAAAAGGCATAAAATTATGGCGCGAAGAAAACTACAAGAGAACAGAGTGAGAGGAAAGGGAAGGGGGAAGGGGGTTCCATAACGATCCCAAATTTGTACTGAGAAAACGAGTTGGCTCGAAGGAACGGGGCGCATAAAAACTCATGTAAGGGCCACGGCGCCCCCTCCAATAAAAGTTTTATAGGAAATCAGCATGCCACACTATAAATTCACTTTCCTTTTAGACTCTGAGTCTGGGAGGGGGTGCAGTACAGTCTAGAGGAATATTTTATTCCGATTCTGCCCTTTTAGACCTCGTGGGGGGGGGGGGGGGGGGAGGCCCTTAGACTGAAATTTAAGGCAAAAAGTTTTTTTTAAGGGTTCGAAGGGCTTCCATCGTGTTACTCTGCACCTTTCATTCTTCTCTCTCTTTTTTACCCTTATTTTTTTGATCATTAAACAATGCTTCGTATTTCTCTTCTTTTTTTTCTTTCTTTCTAAAATAATTATAAAATAGAGGAGCATTAAGTATTTGATTTGTTGTTGTTCTTTTTTTTTTATTCTCTATTCTTATCTTTTATGAAATAAACTAAAATCAAGATAACTAAAAAGGGATCGTCGATGACGAGAGTCTTCAAATTTTGCCTAAAAATGTTGTCTAGCAGGAGCTGAGAAAACTGTACTTCAACATCCCATCATTTAGAAACCTCTGCAACGGAACTTATACCTACAACAGTCAATAGAAAGTTCTTTGTGGGTTCAAGGTAACAAGATTGAAATACCTTGAGTACCATGGTCATTGGTCATTGAAATTTCAATCCGACTTTGATAGACTCTGTCTTGATTGAATCCTTCGTCCTCTCTTTACTACAGTGATACCTTGTTAGGGTCCGTAGGCAAAACCAAGGACCCTTAAGTATATTTTCCTGCGTGTGTCTGTCAGTCCGTCCTGTCTGTCGCCTGCTCTCAAGGCTACACCTTTTGTCCTATCTCTTAGAAATTTGGCATATATGTGTATAGTAATTACCCACACATTTTTATAATGTAGCGACTTCAAAAAAATATTTAGGGGTAAAAAAATTAGGGTAAAAAAACTTAAGGGTTAAATAATAATTCTTTTTGGAGACCGTGTGGGGTATCATATGAAAGGGTACGTGGGGTATCATACAAAAATATATAATTTAGGTTATAAGATTTGATAGGGCGAGCGTAGGTGAGTTTGAAGTTGGTGTGAAAAGTGCCCCCTCCTCCTCTATTTCGCTTATGCAAAGTGTGAAAAATCTGAAAAAATTCCTGAACATTTCTTCGACCAAAAGTAAAGATAACCCTTTTTGTAAATTTCGAAATAAATTATTTTCTTTTATATTGACAAAAAACTTTTATTTTTTATTTTTATAATTATGCTCTTTTAAACGTATTTATAGGTATATTGTCCGGTTCACTGTTAAAAAATACCTTATCAGAAGTTTGTTAGTGTTTTGAGAATATCAGACCCATAGGATAGTTCAAAGTAGGCATTTTGGCATTTTAAAAATAATGATAGATAGTTAAACTACTACTAATACTGAGTTAAAAAATAATCACAGCACCATCAATAGGTACTATACTTAAACAATACTGTGTTGCTCCTCGCTGTGTGCTGACAAGCACACACTTGACCAATTTATTAATTTTAGACACAATTTATTGCATTTAATTTCTAGTGTCCACTGTTTAAAACATGTCTTTCCTCTTTGGAATTCGAACCATCGATAGCCAGGAATATTGATAATGACCTTCTTGGTGTATGACGCGAGTTTGCGAGTGTGCTAGCACTCGGTTACATCGATCCTCATTTATAAACATAATAATGATATACTAAATAAATTTTAATACAATATACCAACAACAATTAATATATGCTTAAACAAAAAAACAAAATAAATTAAAAAAAATAGCATTGTATCAGGGCATTTATTTATATACATACATCCTATATATCATTTGGGCTTTCAAAAACCAATATATTTAAATACTACAACAAGGTGTAAATAACTTAGTGGGAAATTTTCATCACATTCTCATTTAGCGGAATTGTCAAATTTGTTATATTCTTGGATGCAGAACACCTCCCCCCGCCAAGCCTTGCCTGGGCTCCCTGACCGTGTTCTTTGTTAATCCTGTTGCCGCCCCACCCCCTCTCTCCCTCTAGAGGCGGCTAAATGTGATTAGCCCACTCCCTCCCTGGCTATTCCAGGAGCGGAGAGAATTATCATTATTAAATTCCCGGACTCCTTTGTATTTAACAACCAACTCATTCCTCTCTCTAAAAAAAACCCCTGAGGCTAATTTTCTTTTCGCGTATTTACATTTTTTTTAGTCATGGTGTCATTTTGTAGGTCCAGCCAGAGTACTAAGTTTTAACACGAAGACAATGTTAATGAAAAAAAAGGGGGGGGGGGGAGGGAGAAAATTACATTCGCTACATTTTCACACCCTCATAATATCATTACTGCTTTTTTCACTCAAAAGGAAAAGTTTGTTGTGTGAGTTTTATTTTATTTATTAACAGATGCTGATTCGTTCACAAAAGAAACCTTAATACAATAATATAAACAAATAATATTTAAACATACCCCACAAAAAAAATAGCCCACTAATTTGTCAGGCACATAGTTTCCTTACGTCCTATTACACAGTTCTAAAACAGTTAATAAACTTTCAGGCACCAAGAAAATGTTAGGCTAACCTTTATGTTTTCGAGGTTACTGAATCATAAGTCCACATTTCTCCTACATGTACAGTTTTCCCAGAAAATGCGCCCTAAGTTATGCAAAATAATATTTTTGAGGCATTTCGATAAAAAAAAAAAGTTAAACAAAAATATATTTATATATATCGTTTAAATATATTCAAACCATGCAGAACATGGTGTAAAGTCAAATTAATTCCTCTGAGCTTACATTTTTAAGAAAATGTTTAAAAAAATTAATTAGCAAATGTTTTTGACTTATCTCTGATTTTGACAGGCTTTATCCTATAGGATTACAATTAATTTAAAGTGAGGGGAAGGAGTACGTAAAATTGCGATTTTTCCTAAATCTTGTTAGTAGCCCCCCCCCCCCCTCCACATTAAATAAATTGTAATCCTGTAGAATGTCAGTCAAAATCAGAAAAAAATCAAAAACAATTGTTATATGACTGGAAAAATTAATAGAAGTACAACTCCTAAATAAGAGGAAAAATAAAAATTTATTCAATATTCTTAAAAATGTAAGGTTAACAGAATTTTGCTTGCAAGTTTACCTAAGCGAACGGACGCTATGTAATCGTTCTAAAGAACGAAACATTTTTATGTCTTCGATTGCATAACTTCTAAGACAGAAATCTGTTTCAAGCAACAGGAAACTTTTTGGTTCCGTGCCAGCTTGTCACACAATTTTTGCAAACTAAAATTTATTAAAATCTACTAGTCCAATTTTAATTAAATTTGGGTGTTAGGTCTAAATAACTCATTGTTGGTCCCATTTTAGTTTGAACCTTCCGTTTGTTTCTCTTCCTCGTGCGCACAAACAAACATTTATTTATACCTCTATCTTCAAAAGTAATAAAAAAACAGGGTGAAATTAAAAAAATTGACAAGGTTTCAACAATAATAAGGTATACTAAATAGGAAGCGAGTTAGCTATGTGCCGCACTAATGGACAGACTATTTTGATTTTGATTCGTGTCCTGCATGGTTTGAAGATATTGAAACATCTTTTCTTTGGGCAAAAATTGGGTCTCAAAACCCCAAAAGTCAATTTTTTCGAACTTCGTGAATTTTTCGGGAAAACTGTATGTATAGGAGAACTTTAGACTTCAGATTCGGATTCAGCACACAAAAATCCTTGAGTGAAGAGAGGGAAATACTTTTTTAATAAACATTCTTTTATCACACAAAGATAAAACTGACATCAGATTAATTGTGAAAACAAAAACCAACCGGAATGATTTGTATACAATATAAATCGGTACATAAGTACAAATGTCACAGTCCTAAAGCACAAATTGAGACCATTAAAATGATAAGCAACACAATAAGAAACTTAAAAAAAAAGTGGCACTCGGGAAAAAGTTTTCTCTCAATAGGACAAATTTTAAAGTAATGAATACCAGATTTAATGAACAAAAGTGTGAGAATCAGAAATAAAATCGGTCAATAATTACGGATACTATGACATCTCAAAGTCAAAAATTAATAATATAAATAAAATCCAGCTTCCAACTAAGGAACAAAGAATCAATCTAGTGGACTTTTTAAAATCAGTAGATGTTTGTCTAATCAGTTTTTCGATAAAAATTGTGGTTAATATAAAAAAAAAACGTTGCATCCACAATTTTTTTTTTTAAGGGGGTAAAAATTATAAATTTTAATTTTTTGGAAGTTTCTTGTCAGTTAAATGGCTTTAGCTATACAAGTGTGCCAAACTTCAAGTTTGTAACTATTCTGGAAGTCACTTAAAATTTTGATGATGAGTGAGTGAGTCAGTTAAAAAAATGCCAACTTTGACTCTCTACTTTTGGAAAAGTTTTAATACTAAGGGCTCAATGTATTACAGTGCCCTGGGCTACATAACCCACGGAAAGTGCGGTCCTTTTAGGCCTAAATATGAGATAAAACTTTGAAATTTAGATAGAAATAGGAGGGATTGGAAGGTGGGGAATTTTCTAGCATTTGTTCTTGCTATTATCAAAAGAACCAGTCGCTGTTTGACATTGTGTGTGAATATACTTAATTTTTGTGCCCATATTGTCCTAACAGAGGGCCTGCGTCACTTTAACTTGAATTTTATTATTTCGCTAATTTTAGAGAAATGTATGCATATTATACAAGATAAATTAATATATTACCCGTATTAAAAGCAAAAAAATAATAAAAATCTAATATTGAGACTGACTGATTTTGTGGTTGCAAATTTGAGACCAAACAACGTTCTTTCATAAGTTAAGTAGCAGAATAATAAAGTAAAAAAAAGTAAGTAGCATAATAATAAAGTAGTATAATAATAAAATGAAAACAAATTTAAATGTTTTATAATATTTTGCTAAGATGTTTTCATGTTTACTGACTGACCTAGTGTACCTCTGGTGTTCCTAGTGTACAATACCGTCATCTTATCTTCTTGTCAGCTTGATCAACCACCTGCTTGTGAATCCCTCCCCCCCCCCCCCATACTGGGAATACTGTCATTACCTTTTATGAAAATAATTTTAATTATACTAAAAATAAATTTAATTCTAACAAACTTTTACTCTTTATTCTGTTTTATAAAATCCATTTTCTTTTTTTGTAATTTTTTACTTCCAAATAATACATAAAATTCAATTTGATTTTTTTGTTATATTTATACTCTTTTATTTATGTATTATTTTATTTATACATTCTTTTATTTATATATTATTTTATTTATACATTCTTTTATTTATATATTATTTTATTTATACATTCTTTTATTTATATATTCTTTTATTTATATATTCTTTTATTTATATTCTTATACATTTTATTTATATTCTTTTATTTATATTCTTATACATTTTATTTATATATTCTTCTTTTCAGAGCTACCTGTGGCATTTTTCAACCCATAGTGTCCTACCTAACCTTGGCGCGCTAACATTTTAGTTTATCTACTGTTCTGAAGGGATAATTTCCGAGTTTTCTTGTGATTAAATAATAAACTATTTAAACAGTTCAATTTACGCTGTTGTTCATACTTATTCCTTCATTAAATTCTAAGCATCAAACATATTTCGATACAAATAAGAGCATTGACAGAATTACAGTATTAAATTAAAGTTATGATCTTTCACTGATTTCTTTGATCCGTTTGATTGATATCTATATAAGACATTGTAACAATGGAAAAATTGTGTCACAGATTTATGTTAGATGATAAACAGTAAATTTATAGGTATAAAAAAAAAAAATTAAATAAACAGAAGACTAGTTTGAGTAGTAGAAAAAATAAATAAATTAATGCATGTAAATGAAGGAAAATCCTATAACGTCGCAGTAGACAAGAAAACAGAGACGACTCTACGCTCAGCGGATCTCAGATAGGCCTTTTTAATTTTTATCTATTTTACGTAAATTATTTTATGGAGTAGCAAACACCCATACTCCCACCGTGACTCCAAAGCTTAGTGTTAAGAATCCTTTCCCTTAGGTTTAGATTATAAATTTAGTTTAGTTAGTATACGGCCTTTAGTTATAAGATTTACTTTGGAGTGATGGACTTATTTTAAAAAGGACAATCTGGTTGGGGGTCATAGACTCTTCAAGAAGAGTGCCTAGGGTCATCCTATGATTTGACCGAAATATTATTTTAAAGGACTTATTATTTTTTATTGCTTTTTATTGACTCGTTATTTTTTACAGTTAATTATTGGATACATTATTATTTACATTATTAACTGGTAATAATTTACATTATTTGGATACATTATTAACTGTTTAATTTTAATTCACAAGAATGTTAATTTTATGTTTAGAGTTTTTTTTATCATAATATACATTTTCTTTAGTAGCTCACCTACCTTATTGGGAAGTAAATTTTAGTTTGTGTGACAGTATTTTTTTTTTTTTTTTTTTTTTTTTTAACTTTTAACTTTTATTTTCAATTAGTAATCATTTGTTAATTTGACACGATTTTGTACTGAGTTAACGGCTTAAATTATAAGTTCACTTTCTTTTCTTATGTATACGGCTTCTTTTATTAATTTATTTTCACCCCGAAACCTTTTATGTTATTGGGATGTTACTATCCATTTTTTATTTTTGAGTATTATTAAACTGGGGAAAACACTTTTCCTTCATTCTAAAACTAAGTCCTTTTTACTAGATATAATATTTTTATGTTGGTGGAACCCACCCCAACCACTGGCTAGCCCATATATTTTATTCACCGTTAATAAAAACGGTAACAACATCTTTATAGTACTTTTGTTTTTCTATCAAAGAGAAGGATAGAATAATATACCATCCAAAATCAAGTTAAAACAACAAAACTAGAATGAAAAACGGTTCTCTCCCTTGGAGTAAAGTAGAAAATTAACTAAACAGTTATCCTAGTACTAGAAATAAATATTTATAAACAAAAACAATATTTTATAATATATAATAATCTTTTTGTGGATTTGGCTCTTTCAACAGCTTAAAATAGCACTAACAATAACAAAAATACACTAAAAGAAAAAAAAATGAATTAAGAATTAATGAATGCAAATAAAAGATAATAAAATATAGTTAAACCGAGACAGAGTGCCCTCTCTCTAGGTGCCAATCTACACTTGCTGAACGCTCTCTCCAAAATATCTTTAATAAATAGAGTATATTTAGGCAAATAATTATTTATTTTAAATGAAATGATGAAGTTTCTATGTTTTTTTTTTTTTTGTTTTTTTTTTTGTTTTTTTTGGTGGAAGTAAATATTATTATTATTACTTTTTTTGAATCTCAAGGTTTTAGTTAGACAAATATTTTGAAATCTAGCATAGTATACTTTATTTTATGCTCATATGCCTAGTGATAGGACCCGAGAAATCTCGTTTCCCCACTAACTGACAGACTATATTTAAAAGTGATGAATAAATTTAATTTATTAATTCAAGGAATTGGAAAACCAAATTAAGCCAAAAAGTTTAAAAATAAACTTGCTTCAGAGTTTTTACCGACTTAGTAATCATAGAAACGTCAGTCATGCTTCCAATTTTCCATATTAAATTCTACCATATGGTGAAATTCCCCCTTCTAAAGTTGGGAAGGGAAAAGTTTAGTTTTTTACTGTGTGAGATGAAATACAATACGAATCTAGGGTAAATAAAGGATCCCTTCACCGCAGTGGATTCAAACCCCAGGCTCAAAGTTAACTAACAAACTTCTATAGACTTGCCTAAACCGGCGTTAATTAGACTACAAAGCAAAGCCCTTACCCATAATACCATTATATACCACTTCCTTTTTTAAATTTTATTTTCTGTATTTGTTTAAAACTTTTTCTTTTTTGTTTAACAAAGATTTCTACACTGAGAAATAAGAGAGATGAAAATCAACAAGTACAACTTTTGTGGAAATGTTTATTTTGTTACAAGGTCGGGTTTGTTTTCGTAGTCCTGTATCTACAATTAAAGTCAGTTTTAATATTTAATTAAAATGAAACAAACAAAAATATGGCAAAATGTATAAGTTTATTGCAGTTAGTGTAATTACTGGGCTCATGGTAAAGGTCAGTAGCACTGCTCATACAAACACAGCTTAATTTTGGTATTGTAAAAACAGCAACATTTTGTTTTCTTGACATAACATTGTTGTTATATAAACAAGATTTTTAAGTTTACTTTTCATTTTAAGGAAATACAGTTTAACATTAAAAGAAAACAATCCGTGGCACAGCAGGCTTGTACAAGTATGTTTTGACGGACACAGAGTCAGTTTGTCCATTCTATTCGCCTTTTGGTGCTTTTGGTCTATCCACCAATAGTGCTTTTGGGTGTAATTGGCTTACAATAAAGCAATTGAACGACCGTGTGAACATTTCTTAAATTAAGTAGGCACCACTTTATATCATGGTATTCATGGCACACAAACAGTTTAACATTAATGATTGAAAAATAATCATCTTACGTTTTCCTGGAAAATATAACGTTTCAAAAGATAATAGTCAAACGGATTCTCTGAAATGTAGCTTAGTTCCAGACGGTATTTTAAAACTAAATTGAAAAATTTAAGAAAATTAAACTTAATCAATGATTAGATATTAACTTACGTTTTGACAACATTTTCAGGTATTTGACACATTCTAAATTATAGGAATGTCAACTTTTTAGTTAACTTACTTTCTAAGTTAACTCACTCCATCTAAATTTTGAATTAGCGTTTAAGCAATTAAAAAGTAGTCTTCCCAATACAACTCGAACTTAATTACTTCGTCAAGAGTTTACAATTTCTTTCTCGTTACGGATTTCTTTGTGGTTAAATTTAATTATTGTACATTAGGAACAGTAATTAAAATGGGATTGTGCGTGTGCGTCAATGAAAGTCTTCTTAAAGAATCATATTAAATTTCATTTAAAATTCATCTTATATATATATATATATATATATATATATATATATATATATATATATATATATATATATATATATATATATATATATATATATGTTGAGCTGAAGAGAAAGTGGAAATGGGCTGGTCATATTTCAAGAACTACCGATGATAGATGGACCAAGAAACTTATAAATTGGTACCCTTGGGAAAAATAGAGAAGTAAGGGAAGACCTATGCGACAATGGGATGAAGAGATGAAAAAGGTGTGCGGTGAAGAGACTTGGCAGAGAGTGGCTCAAAATAGAATTGTGTGGAAAGAAATGGGGATTGTTTATCAAAATGTATGGCTAAAGGAATAATTATTTTACATCAGTAATAAATATTACACCTAATTTTGACTGCATGTATACTATTAGTTCAATGAAAATTATTTAGGCTAAAAAGGAAAAAAATAAGAATTATTATATTTTAATTTATTATTATTATTTAATTTATTATTATTATATTAATTATATTTTATATGTATATTATAGTATATGTATGTAGCTTGTATTATTTATTATAAATTTGATTAAACTAAACTAAAATAATACTATGAATAAAAAAACAAACAAAAAGAAGTAAATGATAAAGATAATTTAATTTAATTTAAAGAAGCAAAATGAAAGAAGTAAATAAATGTAAATATATGTATATGTATATATGTGTGAGTGTGTGTATATATGTGTGTTTATGTATATATGTATATGTACGTGTATATGTATATGCATATACATGTATGTATATGTATGTGTGTGTGTGTCTAGTTAATAAGGCCATACTGCGAATTCGTAAACCACGGCTCAGGCCGATTTACTAATAAATAATGTAAATTAATTTTCTTTATCCTTGTATCAATATGTATTTTGTATTAGTAATAAATGGTTATTTATATATATATATATATATATATATATATATATATATATATATATATATATATATATATATATATATATATATATATATATATATATATATATATATATATATATATATACGGGAGACGGCTAAGAAAAAATAAACTCTGACGCCGGGGTGGTACAACGGAGGATACTTTTTTTCTGTCTGGCGTGATAAATTAGTCCCATTATTAAGTGTAAAATTTGTTCCACATGTGTAATATGTGTTTGTTCCATAATGCTGATCGTTTGAAAATAAAATAAAAAAGAGTTCACTTAAAAGGATTACTATATATGAGTGAGAGCGCGTGAGTGGGTGAATGTGTTTATTAAATTTCAACAAAATGGCCAATTAACTGCCCTATAAATTAATATTTTTGGCTTTGTATACAGAATGAGAGGGGCATGTTTTTTTCCCGCCGGTAAATGTTACGTGATTTTCACTTCAGGGTCTGAAAATTATCCGTCTCTTTCTCTTTTAAAAAAAGGATATAATAAAATAAAATATTTCTCGTTAAGTTAGGGGAGTTAATATGACTAGAGATTAAACCAAATTTAATTAAAAAATAATAAAGATCTACTGATTACATTCTTTTTTTTTTCGTTCCTTTAATCCATGATATAATTTACTAATGTTTAGAAACATCACGCGTGGAAAATTTTCGAATATATTTTTTTAACATCATAAGAAATCTATTTGAAGAGGTTTTCTTAGGTGGACTTGTAGAGTAGAAACGAAATGAGTGTAGAATATCATAAGAAATCTTTGATTTTTGAGTTAAATGTATTTGAATAAGTTATAACGTTATTCTCAAATATTTTTTAAATGCAAATACTGATCGTTTAAAAATGAACTTTAGAGCTCACTTTCTATATCTACTTGTTATTCAACATGAAATTACAATAATTCGCACTCTTAACAAAATAAAGTCAAGTTGAAAATACCTCGTTACTTAGACAATATCATCTCATTGAGAGCAGCCGTTCACTTTACCGGCTGAAATTAAAACCCATAATTAAATCAGAGGGTTTGGCTGCAAGGGAGGCGAACTCTGCATCCCTCAGGGCGTCACGCAACCCCTAATATAGGCCTCTAATTTAACATCAGCGTTCCGCCCCATCGTTTTCTTTGTGATCATTTCATTAAAGGCTACGAACTCCCTCTTAAAGTTAGGGCTTTTCTTAAAAAGGCCTTTTTTTGTCAACGAGAAAAAATTTGGAGCACAAAAGATCCCTGAAGCCTAAAACTTACCCCCTCCACTTCAGCCTTGTGATTGCTTTCACACAATGAATCCAACCTTCCCCTCCTTTCTGCCTTATTGTAAAATAACTGTTAGGATAATTGCATTATTATAACAAATTATTATTTGTACCTCTTTGTTTCCTTATTTACAAAAGGGGTTTTTTTGTTTAAATTCTAACCTATTTGAGAATAAATAAAAATTAATTTATCTTTCTGAAGTGGTAATACTTAAATTTTGTTTGTACAATTTTTCATTTACATACAAAACACATCTCTTGAGACAGTAAATATATCTGAATTGGTAGTAACATCTAGAATATAATAAAGGTAGAATCAATAAAATACAAAGATCTTAGATACATAATGTTTGTGACGTAAAAAAGAAGAGTTTAATATTCCTTTAAACAATTGTTGGCAATTTGAATCGATTTATAAAAATGGTCCTATCAACTTGATTTAATTAAACTGTTCCAGGATTTTAAATAAATCTTGTTATACTGATATTTATATTTTTTCATTTTTTATATTGAATAAATAAAATACTTTCACTCTACCTTTAGTGAAAAGTTAAAAAGTAATGCAGGAAAAAAATCTAAATATTTTTACAAGTTTAAAGTATTAAAGAATAAAATAATTTTTAAAAACCTTTAACGAAAGAGAGAAAAGAAAACACACCATTAGAACCGGATAACTGGATAAAATAGACTTGATTTATCTACCTTACTGGCCTTACTTTTTTTTATCATGGTACACATTCACAAGTAATATAATATATTAGGCTATATGAAACAATGTATTACACACACACACACACACACACACACACACACACATATATATATATATATATATATATATATATATATATATATATATATATATATATATATATATATATATATATATATATATATATTTATATATATATATATGTGTGTGTCTGTGTGTCTGTGTGTCTGTGTCTGTGGTTATATAATTTTTTATGTTTTTATTCTGAGTTATGGAAGATTAGGAAGTAAATAAGCTTATTTAGGGGTTATGCTTGACCCGCAAAGCACAGTAACAAATCAATCTGAGTATAATATATATTATGAAGAAGTGCCGTGTTCAGGGGAGCTACAGTTAAATCCCCGCTCAGGTATCCACACAATCCTGTAATCTGGCAATCCGATTCCAACCCCTTTTTGGTTGTATGTTCCCTCTTCCTTCCCTTTGTTCCCTTTTATTTATTTATTCTTTTTTTGTTTTTTGGTCTCTTCAAACCACAATAGAACAAGAATATGTGGAATCTCATAGAGGTACCAATCCTAAAAACCCTACTTAAAGAGCTTTTTTAAGAAACTGAACCTTACATAAAGCACTATTTCTCAAATATCCTTGTGTCTTGTTATAGCTTGTACTTAACAGAGAATCAAAATAATCATGGTAATGAAATAGAATTATCTTTATTACGTAACCAATTTCAATAAAGTAAGTTCAATATATTTTTTTAATGTGGGTCGATTTAGAGTAACTTAAAATAATTTAAACCAAATCAAGATGAATATTTTGGTTTAAATTATTTTAAGTTAACCTTAGTTGACCCACATTAAAATAGACCATTTTAATAAAATATAATACATCATGTATAAACAAATAAATAAAAGAAGATTTTAAAAATTGTGTAATTGTGTCATAAGTCATAACATAGTAAACTAAAATAGCTATTAAAAACAATTAATTATCATAAAATATAATAAAAAGTCAGATAGTTTTTTTCTTACAAAATTTGCTACGTATTAAAAGTTCCACAACGGATTCACGTCACACCATGTGAAGTGTTCCGGTTAAAAATATATCAACCCCTTGTTACTGAGGAAAGATTATTTGGACCTTCCCTATAATTTGCCCATGTTTGGGTTAATAAAAATATAGAATTTTTGTGTTAGGTACTTTCGAAGATCAGGTGCATTACAGGCAGGCAAGAATATAATATGAGGGTCCACGTTCTTGCCAACGGATCCTAATAAATTAAGCTTCAAATCATGGATTTAATTTAAAAATAAAATCTTATAGTAATTTATCATTTAATATTGCTATTTATAAATATTTAATGTGTTAAAGTTTAGTTTGGTTTAGCATCTCGGGAGGGATGCTAAACCAAACTAAACTTGCAGAAGAGATCACAGGAATTATGAATTTCATGAAATGTTTGACTGTTCAATCAATACTAGAAGGAACAGGGAAAGAAAGAGATAGTAATAGTTCTTAAATTTATCCACCTAATCAGAAGAATGGAAAACGAGTTGGAGATAGTTGTGTAATGACACCACTCCGTGTGTCGGAGTTGTTCACAGGGTGGAGTTTAGTTAAGGGTTTGTCCGCTAGAAGGCGTTACCAGTGCCGTGCGTGTTTCAGACTCGTGCAAAACAATGGAAAAAGAGCGGTGCGTTATTAAGCCTCTAATTATACATAATATCGTGCTCTGGTTTGAGCTGCATAGTTGTTGTGCTTATTATTACCTGGGTTATAATACGAGCTCACGGTGTCTAGCAGCTGTTTTATTTAAACAATGCAGTCTTTAGTCTAGGGAGGAGTGTTCGTGTCTGCTTATTGCTCATGGTAAAACATTGCTCCAAATATCTTATCAGACATTACCATCTATTTTTCATTTAATAAATATATGTGCTAATAAATATGTGTTTTTAAATATACATATAATTCTTACATATTATCTTAACTTATAAATTAAATATCTTAGATTGTCCAGCACCCCAAAATACGTGTTGTACTTAACATTTAATTATTGTACTTTGTACTAACTGTGCAGTAGATTCAATTAAATACTGTAACCTAAAGAATAAAGCTACCATATTTAATGGATAGTCTCGAGATTAAGAGAAAACAGTTTACATTTTCGTTAAATTTGGGACTTTTCTAATATGTTTATCATGAAAATGCTCTAATATGCTTAGTAAAATCTACATTAAGCAACTGCATTCTTCCTTGGAGATTGACAGAGCTTTTCCATTTGAACCAGTTAATATAATTTAATGAGCTATAATAAATATATCAATGAAAACAAAAACCTATCCGGTTTCCAGTTGATTTTTTCGGACTTTAATGTTATGCCAGTGCAATTCCTCTATAAAAAAGTTTTATTATTATTTAAAAAAATCATAAAAATATAACTTTAGTGAAATTTATATAATCAACTAGATCAAAATCACTACTTACAGTAAACGTTCCACAGTACACCAGCTAAAAAATCTAAGTCAATATTATAAACACTATATTGTGTGACAATTATAGTACTAGATCCATCGAAAAAATAAGGACCTGCATTATATTTTTGTGCTGTCTAATATGTTTAAAAAAGTAATCAATATAGTGCTGAATATAATAAATAAATAAAAATGTTGAAGTAGGTTAAATCTGTGCGCACGGCAGTGCACTAGGCCAAGTTTCAGTAACCGTGCAGTGTGTATCTTTACTTGAACTAATTCACCCGGTTTTGCTCACCCTCATATTATGTCTGCTTCCTCATATGATGGGCTTTTGAAATTTGAAATATAGATTGGGTCTAAGTAGCTTAGGACTTAAAAAAATTAAAGAACTTTAAAAAATTCAGCCTTAATAGTCTTTATAACAAGGGAGAGTTGCAAAGTTTGCATTTCTGTTACTGACTGACTTACTCACTCACTTACTCATCATCAAAATTATAAGTGACTTCCAGAATAGCTAGAAACTTGAATTTTGGCACACTTGTAGATATAGCCGTGAAACTGACAGGAAAAATTCAAAAAGTTGAAATTTTTCATATCCTTTTTCCGACTGCCGTGTCAAGTGACTACCTTTTTAAAGTTTTTTATTTTTGTTGCATACCATTGGAAAGGCCTCGATTTGTACTTTAAGGCTATGTCAAGTAAGTAAGTAAGTAAGTAAGTGCATGTTTATTAAAAAAAAAATTGGTACATTTACATTTATACCAATGTGTATTGTATACAAATCCTCCCGGTGGGGTATTGTTTTGACAATTAATCTGATGTCAGTTTTTCTTTGTGTGAGTAAAAACTTATCCTTTTCCTCACTTTTCTGTCCTTACATAATTGTTCTGCATGTATAGATTTCTACATCATGGAAAAGTTGTTTAGAATCGACGGTCGTATCTCCAAGTACACGTTAAAGCGAGTGGCCGGGGATTGCAGCATTATAAAACCGCCTACGATCTTCGTATAAGCCAGAATTTACGTCCATTATGACAAAAAAAAAATCGAAATCTGGAAAATACAAGATCGTACTAGGGTATCTGTGCATGGAGTTGACACCACCCAAGAGGTCAATCCCTCAGCTTCTCAACAGGGGCCCAAACAATCTTACAAGAAAAAATCTATGACATTATAATCCCTCCTGTGCCTTTTAAAAATCAAAGACGAAGCTCTCGATACTAAAGCCAGCAAAAAGCAATGATATAAAATAAACCTAACCATGAAAAATGGCCAAGTTCCAGATCCCACCCAAAATAGTCAGCCTATCAAAGTAGTGATATCTACTTTTTGGCCAAGTCTGCTCTACACATGATACTCATGTTTTATGCCTCATTCTGAATGTGGCCATGTGTTAAGCAATAAAAAGAAAAGATTAGTATCTTGCTCATGAAAGTAGGAGTGAAGTGAGGATATGTACTAAAAAAAGAGCAGACTTGGCCAAAATGTAGATATCAGTACTTTAATAGGCTGACTATTTTGGGAGAGAGTCTGCCCTTTTTCACGGTTAGTTTTTTTTTATATATTACAAGATTTGTCTCTGACAGACAAATAAAGCTAATTAATCCAAAAAAGAATGTACTACACATTAAATTATTTATTAAACAAATTTAGTAAAAACAAACTACAGGCAACAATGTTTCATCTTTATATGAAAAAATGTAGATGGATTGGATATAGTAACTGGAACGAAAATTCATCGTGGTGTAGATAATATCAGTGGAGGCAGTTGATTTGGATCAAATGAAATTTGTATTTTAACGAAAAGGAACTTAATTGTACATTACCTACCTATTTGATCAACAGTTGTACTTTTTAATAATAATTTAGAACAGTTTCTAATAGAATACAAGAACAGTTTCTAAAACTGGTTGTCTATGTCGAACGGATTATTTTGAATCTTTTTGTTAGTTCAACAGCATTATTGGACAGTAATATATGAAATGTAGACATTGAGTTTAGTTTTCTGTAATTACGATGCAGTTTCAAGATTTTTTCAAGTTTTTTCAGTAAAGTCAAGATGTCATTGTAATATTGCATGGAGCATTAAGCTGTTCCTAGACTGCTTCGCATCATCTTAATAAAGAATTTAACACTTTTTTCCTCTCTTCTCCTTCTCTTACTTTCTTTTTTTTGCGTAAGGTAAATTTGGCTTTTAGGTTCGATTTGTGCTTCGCGAGATTCTGAGAGGTGAATAAATGAAAGGGCGGCCCCTTAGAGTAGATGGGCGCACGGCCGAGGCGCTGCGCCCTTCTCGTCTTATCTATAAGTAACGAACACCGCGCGCCCACAGATCGGATTTTCAAATGGGCTCCAAGGTCTGAGAGGGCCCCGTTTCTTTTCGCCCGCGATACGGCCCCTACCAGGTATGTAAATATTTTATTATAGGGAAACGGAGGTGGAAAGGGGGGGTGGAGGGCATAAATTTAAAGTGCCAAGCTCTGTGAGTGTTTTAACCCAGGCTACGTCAAGGTTGCCAGCAACATCCACTCTTCAGTGAATACGAAATTTCTCCGACTTTCTTTCTTTCAACTTTACATTTCCCTTTTCGTTTTTTCAATTTTAAGAAAAAAGTTTCTAAGGAAATTCGAAGAAATAAATTAAAAATCCTTAATACTATCTGCATTGAAAGAAAAATATATTATATAATAAATAAAGCGAATTATATAAATGATCATTTTCACATTACTAAGATATAACAAACAATAATTATCAACAGTACCTTTAAGTTATAAATATACCTACTATTTAAAATTTAAGGTTTTTTAATTCTTTCTTATTGTTATCTACTCGGTATAAATTAATAAACTAAAACTTTTTTAAATGTCATTTATTACTTATAATTAACATTTTATAAACAGAATTATCAAACAGAAGTACCAACACAAGAATAGAACACTCATATTTTCTAACTAATTATTAATTTATTTTTATACTTTTATAACCATGTGCCCGGTAATAGACCGGAATGAAGCTACGTGTTTGACTAATGTCTAGACTTTTTTTATATTAAGAAAATAAATTTGATTTTATCGAATTTTCATAATAGATTAGAATTATTATGAAGAACGAAAATGGTTGGAATCAGTTAAAATGAAGCAAAAGAAGAGTTATGTATGTACTGCTGTAGTTTAATAGTTATTCATTGCTTATTGACAGTGGCTGAAATCATATGCGGATTAAAAGCTGGTTAATGAATTATTATTCCAATGAAAGCCTGTAAACATAGGCTGGTTAGAGATGTCGTTGCAACTGGACCGGGTATCATTTTTAATTCCGCTCAGCCTTGCTTACTAAAATAAGCCCCCCTCCCTTGTGTTTTACCCTCTGATAATTAGCATAGCGCTTGATATAGACCATTTGGTATGAGGAGAAATTATATCTATATATACTTATTTTAAATAGTGATAAATATAAATAAAAATTATTTTAACTAAACATCATGGAAATTCATAAATTTGCTGATTTTAGTGCAATAAATCTGCCACTTCATGTAGAGGGTACCAACAAATTCGCTTGGTTAAGAGTTTGAATTCAAAACTATTTGTGCAAAATAAAGCCTGTAACTTAAAAAAAAAGCAACTTTTACCTAACGTTTTTAAAAAAAATATAACGTTTTATTTTTTTAAAAAAAAAATCTACTTTTTATTGTGTTTTATTATTGAACACAAGTTTGTATCCTCGTGCTGCGTAGTTGCCAAGTCAGAAAATGTTTTTAAATTTAAATGTGTAGTGTGATTTGGGGAAGAAAATGTTTGAGTTCTTGAGGGACAGAGAATAGAGAGGAAGCTAAGAGAGGGTGGGACAGACAAACAAAATCATTTACTTGTATTGGATTAATTAGACCTGGTAGAATTTACTAGAGTGCTTAACTTGGTAGAACTTGACTAAACCTATGATCTCACAACTTTTTAAACTTGGCTTATTTTCTTACACAGGTGTTTTTTTTTTAGATTTAACTTCTTTTTGTAAGTAATTTTCCGTTTCTTAGTCTCTTAATCTTTTTGAAAATATAATATTTACTTTGCATATTATATAATACATAATAATATAAGAAAAGGTAGATAAGATAGAAAATATGAGAGAAGGACGCAATAGGAAATAAATAGCACCAGAAAATTATCATTGTTTAGAAGAAGAGGTCTCAAACGCAAAGGCAAAATATGAAACGCAGTGGGTGTTCAAATTGAACTACAAAACTATCTGGTGTACATGTGCGGATGATTGTTTCCAATCTTCAAGCTCAGTATGTACTTAATAAAGCTTAATCACACTTATTCTAATATAAAATTTCGTCTAACGTGATAGTTAAGTATTATCGTGGTAGTCAGAGCACTCTTGTGGCCGTCACAAGAACTATCAAACCAGGTTCAAGATGCTGATTGACTTATTGTTTGAC
The DNA here is from genome assembly GCA_951217055.1 of Gerris lacustris. Classification (NCBI taxonomy): domain Eukaryota; kingdom Metazoa; phylum Arthropoda; class Insecta; order Hemiptera; family Gerridae; genus Gerris; species Gerris lacustris. Next base: position 39,121,106 of record OX578278.1, read on the forward strand.
TTATTAGTTCTATCGTGACAGTACTAATATAACAGTACTATAACCGTGAAAACGGGGCTTAAATAATGTTAGAACAATAGAAGGGAGACAGAAAAGAGGTATATACCCTTCCTTTTGCGGAGTTTCTTTTTTTTAGGTTGTAAGATAATTTTTACAGAAATTCTTTTCTTTACCCTGCTTCTCCAACATTGAGAAAAGGCAAGGGAAAGGGGGAAAAAAAGGGTAGAATATTTATCACGTGAATTTTGTTTGACAAGGGCTGATTTTCTTACGGAGATTCTGAATATGAAACCTTATTCCGAAGAATAAGGTACAGAAACCTTAATCCCATATCCCCGATATTCCCTAAATCATGTCCTCGAAATCCAACACTGAACTATTTGATGTAAGCCTTTTGAAATGTATCCAAGTTGACAGAAAAAGTTATGTATACTAACATATATGTATGTATATAAGTAAGACGTATGGATTACAGTAGTACAGAGATATGTATGCATAATGATTAGGATACGTAGTAGGTAAGTAAACGAAAACTTGGTAGCTACATGTAATATCAGCTGACTTGGCCTCTTGAAATATCAAACTAAGAATAAAAAATGAAATAACGTACAATATGCATTTATGTCTACATTTACAGGTTGCTTCTTCTTTCCTTACCTTGGCTAAAAATTTGAATTTATTCTTACTGAATATAAATTCCTAATTTCCACACCAGTTTCACGCTTTCCTTTTCTTCGCCTTCTATTTTGTCTATTTTTTTGTATTATATTGAAACATAGACAAAAACTGTATTTTTCTTTCTGGTTGAATTATAATACATACTCGTACATATGTTTGGAAATGTGGTGTTTGAGAAAATAAATAAAATAATAATATACTTATTTCTTTGTGTTAGAAGCAGTGTTGGTTGTTACTACGAAGCATGAAAAGTTTTTACTTTTAATTTATTATTGTATTTTTTACAGTATATAAAGGAATTAGGCTGGGCTAGATCCCCTTTATCTTTTATCCTGACCCTACTTTCCACGTTGGAGATTGATGTCAAAAAATGTTTACATGTGAGTGTAAAAGTTACTTTTTATATGTTATTCATTTATCTTTATCATTGCTTTCAAGTATACCACAGGTAACGAAATTATTATGATTATTCTGTAGATCAAAATTTTGAGATGCATCAGAATTCTAAAATTACTAGACAGAAATTAGAACCTGTCATATCAAGATGTCAACTTGTGTTGTCATTGTCATTTAATGTAAATACATAAGTGCTTAACGAGTATGTTATATTGAATCTTACATTGGCACAGTCAATGGGTCGACCTAAGAAACTGGAAGAATCTAGAAGTCAGGAGATGGCTAGAGATCGGCTGGAAGAAATAATGGTGAAGTTCACTTTCCGTGAGATTTTATACAAATATTTGCTCTTGGGATAATTATGTAGAACAATTTAAGAGAGCGTGTCGTGTGAAGGGTCTGGGTGGGGAAGATGAGGAGGTACAGACAGTACAAAGATATCTGCTTTTGGCATATGTAGGAGCAGAATCTCTATTGGCAATAAAAAATTATTTATTACCAAAAGACATACACTAATGCACGATTGGTGAGATGGGCGTTGAAATTATCTGGATTTAAATATAAAATTAAGTACAGGGCAGGAGAGGAAAATGTATGCGCTGATGTCTTATCAAGGCTCCTTATTGAAAATAAGGACACGGAATTAAAGGAATGGGAGGAAAATAAAGAAGCAATGGAAGTAAAGGCAATAATTGAGGAAAACATAAGAACTCTGTACGATAGGAAAGAGCTTCAAAATGCGACGAAAAATGATGAAAACATGAAAATGATTTTAGCGTACATAGAGCATGGATGGCCGAGGAAAAAATTGAACGAGGAACTAGCTGAATTTGAGCGGAAAAAAGACTAACTCGACGTAGAAGATGGAATTTTGTTGTGACTAGGGAAAATTATTGTTCCAAAAATTCTGAGAAGGTAGACATTAGATGCCCTCCCTAATGGTCATCCAGGCATTACAGCTATGCGGGCTCTGTCAAGAAATTATGTTTGGTGGCCAGGAATAAGTAAAGAAGTGGAGCGGTATGTAAACAGATGTGTTGCGTGTCAAGAAAATGGGATGGAATTCAAGAAGTACCACTATACCCGTGGAATGTCCCAAGCAGACCTTGGGAAAGGTTTCATTTAGACTTTGCTGGTCCATTTGAGGGATCCTATTGGTTGATTTTGATTGATGCCTATTCAAAATGGGTGTAAATCTCAAAAATGAAAACTGTAACATCAGTGGCAACCATAAGCAAGTTAAGAGAGTGGTTTGAACGTTTTGGGATTCCTGCGAAACTGGTAACGGATAATAGGCCTCAGTTGACATCAAAAGAATTTAAAGGTTTATGTAGAGACAATAACATATATGCCACGTAACTACAACACCATACTATCCCAGAACAAATGGACTAGTAGAGAGAATGGTAAAACTTTTAAGAGACGCTATGCAAGTGGTAGAAGTGTAGAAGAGATAACAAGGATGCGAATCATTCATTAAACGCGTTCCTCTTAAGTTATAACTTAAGAGGAACGCGTGGAGTATTTCTATAGAAATACTCCACACAAAACGACAGGACTGGCACCATCAAAAATGTTATTAGGACGAAGGTTGTCAACATTATTTGACTATCTTCGACCTAACAGGAGAGAAAAAATCCAAGACAAAGTTTGGAAGCAGAAAGAATATGTGGATGAGAAGAAGAAAGCAAGATATTTGAGGAGGGAGATGAAGTATGGGTAATGAAGGAAGATGGTCATGGGTGGAATACTGGAGAAATAACAGAGAAAACTGGAGAACTATCTTATATTGTAGTAGTAGGTGGAACAGAGAAAAGGAAGCATGCTGATCAACTTCGGCGGAGGCAAGGAGTGCTCCAAGAGGATAGTTCTATCTAACTTAGGAGGGAGAAGATGTCATATCAAGATGATGTCAACTTGTGTTGTCATTTATTGTAAATACATGAGTGCTTAACGAGTGTGTTTAATTGAATCTTACAGAACCTCCATATTCAAAAAACTAATGGTCCGAATTGAATTAAATTTGAATGTTAGGTCATATTTAACCCAATGTTGGTCCCATACAATGCAAATATCTGAAAATATTTAATATTGAATAAAAATGAAGTTGACCCCCACTAGGAACCGAAACAGAGTCATCAAGCAACCACGCTTTTAATTCCCAGTGAAATCACATTATTTTATGTCATGTGACCATTCTCCCAAAATAGGAATTGAGAATGTTTATTAATCTATTGGTTCTTGTCAATCGGTTTTCCATTTTAGTTAAGAAGTTATTTATTTATATTTGATTTAATCACCTTCGATTTATAACAAGGTAATGTGGTAAGGTAAGCTACGTGCCACCCTAATTTGCTGACTATTTTGCTAATTAGGATGACACGTAGCTTCCTCACATCCAATTTCATATACTTTAATATTATTTTATTCTTTTCAACCTATTATTGTCCAATTTGTTTAATTTTTCCCCCAATTTTTAATTCTGTAGAAATTGTTTAGATTTTTTACATGAATAAAAGGTATCAATTTAACAAAATTTAAGAGCGCAGAAGGTTGAAATTAGTGTGGTGCTTTCTGCGTGCTACTTTCGACAAACCATCCAAATTTTATAAAAACCAAGTAAATGTACGAATGTGCACATGTGGAAGAAAACAAACGGGCGCAGAAAGTTGAAACTTAAATGAGACCAACAATGGGCTACGTTTTTAAGATATGATGGTTCGTAAGAATTAAGCGACAGACAGTCACGGAAGCAACCATATTCCCTGATGTCTAAGGCGGCTTTCACACTGCGCGGGAGACCGAGCCGATCGGTCAGTCCACGTACAACCGTTTACAATGCATTTTCGGCGGCCAAAAACGCTTAGCTAACAAAAACGCTCGAACAAATCGCCCGGGTCGGCTCGGTCTCGCTCGGCGTTTAATGTGAATAGCCCCATGCTGATACATGTGTTTTTTTCTCAAGCGGAATCGGCCTCGCTCGGTCTGAGTGTGAAAGCCGCCTTAGACAAATTTCTGTCTTGCAATTTTCGCAATCGGAGACATAAACAAAATCGTTCTTAGGATAATAACTATAACTACATATCGATCCAAATAGCTTCCGTTACCTTCAACCAAAATATTGAGTAGTAAAATATTATCCTAGATGTTAAAATATTATAAAACTTAGAAAATTGTAGGTAAATAGACTCAGGTACATATAACATGGACGGGATATAACGTTGACGAAAATTAGATTTATTATTTGATAGATCTTGCAACTTAAACTTAAGAATTTATAATCTAGAAAAGTAAACATAGTATTGAACCAATATATTTATTGAATCAATATTTAGTAAATTTACATTTAAAATATGCGTCGTACACGACAAACAAGTAGGGAAATGTTGCGTTTTAAAGTAACTATTGTTAATTTAAAATTCAATTCTTTAGTGCTTCGTTTCTTAGTTAGACGTAATGCAAGATAAATGAGATTACAAGGTTTTAGATTAGAGACAAACGTTGCTAATTGAATTTTATGTATACTTAGTAAGTAAGGAAAGATTTATACAAGTTTTAAGAAATCTTAGATCTATTATTTGCCAAGGAGTAAAGGAAAGTTGGTAAACTTCTATGTTTGATTTTTATAATTTAGAGTAGTTTTAGTTTGTAATATGTAGAATATATCTTGTGTTCTGGTTGAAGTTTTTCAGGTGAACAAACAACTAATATGTCTGAAACTAGTTCAACAAACATTAGTCGTGAGAAGACAGGGAGCAGTGGGCCAGGAAAAGTTTAAACGTTGGTGAGAGTCGGAGCTTGTCGCGACTATTCCCAATTGTGAGGCTAATTATTGGTGGGGACACAATTCGAACAGGGGGCAGGGTCGGGTAACCCAGAATGAGTTAATGTTGGAGGTTTTGTTGCGGGCTTGAGTCGGATTTAGTGTGTCGGGTCTTTTTGTGCTATGCGGGGGTTTATAGCAGTATAGGAGGGAGGGACGGCCCCGTGAGGCGCCAGGGCGGCCCCCGAGGCGCCAGCCTGGCGGGCGTCCATCGACCCGCACCTCCCTCGCTCGACTTCAGAACCACCCCCGAGCAAAACCCGAGCCGCCCCCGGAACCTTACATTTAATTAAACATTCCTTCATCAATTATATGCCTTGGGTCTCTGGTAATATTAAAGCCTCTACTTGACTTTATTAATTCCACTAAAACCCGCAAAACACTCGGTACCTCCCCACATCCCTCCCAGAACGAACCGGGATAAAAACCTACCCTACCACTATGATATTAGGCAATAAAGAGAGAAGCCTCTAACTATCTCCGCTTTTGTGTATTTTCCACGCACCAAACACTATTCATTAAATACATAATTACGTTTTATTATTTATAAAAAGAATTTGTATTATTTTAGTTTAATTAGTGCCTCTGTTTATTTAAATCACTAATCACATTAAATAATTAATTAATCAGAAAGCAAATTAATTTACCTATTCATTGACGGATTGAAAGGTCTAGATATTGCAAAAACTTTAAAAAATTAAATTACTCCTTAATTAATAATGATAATAATAATATTAATAATATATTTGTATTTATAACAGTAGTTTTATACAAAGAGGTACAAAAAAGAAAAAAAACTGGCTCCTCTACTAACCAAAACAAACAAGTGCTACATAATCAAATAATGCATAATAATTCATGCAAATGATCATTTGTTTGTACATATACAAACCAACTAGCCGGTATCGACTGGCCAGTAGGTTATTTTATATTATCTAGGAATTGTGCAGGATTACCAAGTTGTTTGTTGTATGCCTTCAATATTTAATATTATATACGTTGATATTAAAAAAAATTGTGCCACACCTTCCCATGGATCACATCTAATTTGGGGAAATCGCTATTATTAGTTAATAACTACAAAATAATTTTTAAAAGTAAACTTTCAGCAAAAGCAGAAGCATTTGTCTTCTGTATCCTTTTCACGGTGTCTCATAACTCATCACTTCCCTCGGTTTACATTTAAATGATCTTTTAGTAATATGCTTATATCCTAAAGAGATGTCCTTTACAAAGTTTCAAGTTCCTAATTTCAGAAGAACAGTGGCTTAATTCCCTTTCTTTATTCCCACCCTTAGGGATCAAATTTTAAAAATAATTCTCGACACATATCAATATTATTTTAGAACCTATCATACAAAAACAATCGTTCCAAATTACAAGGTTCTAGTGCTATTGGTTTTGGAGATATCGTCATGTAAAATTCTCCTTATAAATTGCCGCCACATGGAATCAAGTGACAAGGACCAAGGGGGTAAGATGAGCCTCATTGCAAAATTTCAGTTCTATAGCTATTACCGTTCTAGAGATACTGTGATTGATACAAATGGCTATCATGTTGAATCAAGATGGTGGAACGATAAGAAGAACAAAGAAAAGCTGAAATTTTGGATAAGAAGAACCTCCAGGCAAAATTTCAGCTCTCCAGCTATTGCCGACCTAAAGATAAAGCTACTGTTATAAATATAAATGGCCTCCACCTTTAATCAATATCGATAGCGGATCGTAAAACTGTTTCTTAGCGAACACCTAGGGGGTAAGGGGAACCTCCATGCAAAATTTCAGCCCTCCAGCTATTGCCGTTCTGGAGATACAGTGATGGATGAATGAGTGGTATTTGGCTTTTATACTCGTATATATAGATACACATACACATTCTATTAAAAGAATATATCTATTTCTTCTAAGAAAAATTCTCCTCGTGTCAGTCTATTAGATAAAAATAATAAATATTCTTAGCTTGTTTAGTGTCTATTGTAACTAATATGGAAAATATATTTGTTTCGCCGAACCACTTCTCGCTCACTAAATGCATCGGAAGGAAAGCTTTCCGTTCTGTCTGATAGTGTGGGCAGTAAAGAAAGATATGGGCTAGCGATTCAAAAGTGCCCAGTGTTACACAGTGGTCACTTTTCGTTGCTAATAAATACTTTGATAGTATTTTTTTAAATTATTTTCATACTATCGTGGCCTGGCCGGCTGAACGAATTTGAGCAAGGATACAACTTGTCCTTGCTCAAATTCTATGGATAATATGGTTATTAATATGGTAAGAAAGGTGGTTCTGGATTAAGGTAGTTAAAATCTGTGAGCGAACAGTTTAGAATAGGGTACACTTACTCTTTAATTAACTTTAAGTCGAGTTTAAGATTAAATTTGTTTGTTTTTTCCGGAAAGTAATCAAAGTCTTCCTTAAAAGTTATAATAATAAAAAAAACAGATAATCATAAAAAAATATACAGACAGATAAGGTAGAAAGTTTCTTCGTGATTTTACCATTATATATTGATAATTGATAGTATATAATTGTAACATTTAAATAAAGCTATGCCCTGAATAACATATTATATATTATACTACTCAAATTTACATTTAGTTAAATAAATAAATTACATTTTTAGTTGTACAAGCCCTTTGGTAGGCCCTTCACGGGCTGTTGCGCCACAGACTTAGTTAATTAGGGGATTGCAGTTCTTCTTAAAAAGTAATAACATTACCTCCTTCTGGTATAATCGCGGAAGCATCTCAATTGATGAATTTTTAATATCTTTGATAGTAAACTCAAACTTGACTAGCTTTATGTAGGTAGTGTTCATCCAGTACTGATGTTCTCTACGTCGACTCCATCACGGACGAAATCTGTACTGGGAGTTATGCCTACGTATTATTCAATAATAGACTTGATAGGTTGGTGAGTATGTTAAATCTACTAGGCTTATAATATAATGTTCGGATGGATTTCCTAGCGAATAGGAAGGATCTATGTGAAGAAACATCTGTTGAGTAGTGAAGGGTGTTTGTAGTTGGGTTGTTCTCAGACCCGGTGTTGAAGACAACAAAGGGTTGTATCAAAACCCAAGCTTCGGGCTCTGGAATCCCTTCCTAACTAAAACAAGAACCCCGGAGTTTGCCTCGTAGCAACGATAAGGGCGTCCCATAATCTAATTTTAAATAACCCAATCCCTTGCTCTCTACAGGACCAACTTGCTTTTCATCGAGTTGAAACTCTCAAAGTGAAGTTTTGTTGCTGGATGCTTTTCACAGCTAAGTATACGTGACGTCTGTTCCTTAGTGAAACCTCCTCCTTGCTTTTCTTTCATTGTCTTTGTATTGTCCTATGTTTTTAGTTCGCTAGTTAAGAAACAATTCTTTCTACGATTCCATCCCGTATAGAAAGGAAAAAACCTACCTAGTTCTTTTCACTACAAATAATTTTCGTCTTTTATTTCAAAATTCGATTAAGGCTCAAAAACAAAACTACCACTACTTCGAAGTAATTGATTTTATTTTCGACACTTAATGAAAATTAAATTAAATCCAGCTTTATAATACTTCACAATAGAATCGGCCAATGTATAGCAAGTTACATCGTCCTGCGAAGATAGTATCTGAGATCGATCTACGTAAATCCCGACGTCTCAAACCCATCATAGAGATCATTCCCAAATGATTTGATCATGATAGAAGTTATAGTTATTATAAACAGAGTTGTAGTGAAGTTTCTATTGGCTCTTACTATAAGATATTTCTTTGGTTCTTGAAATAGTTTTTAAACTTCCAAAATTCAAAAAATCTTTGGGTACGGCCAGATTAGAAATACTAAGTTCTTAATAATTTTTCTTTGAGAACTCTAAGTAACTTAATAATAAAACTAAATACATTAAAAACATAAATTAAATTATAGTAAGAATAGTTTTGACGATTTCGATATTTTTATAGTCCATTAAATATTAATGAAAATCTATAAGTCAAGTTTCGGGGAAAATCCAGTTTCAGACATCTTTGTCGTTGACACAACAAAGATGGAGATTGGGGACTATCATGACAAATATTTTTCAAATAGGCACTACCCCAATAAATAAATAAAAATCTGTACCTCAGAATTAAAATACTATAAGTCACATTTTAGCAATTGCAGGAGAACTATTTTTTACCGGCTGAAAACAAAAAAAAATTGAGCAGTCTTTTTTAAAAACATTCAACATTTTTACATTGATTATCTCTTTATTTGCTAACAAAGGAGTTCCAATACTTTATCACAATTATCTACCAGCATTATACCGCACATATCACAAAAAGAAACTGTAGTTTACCTCTGAGGAAATAAATATTGAAGTGAGAAAGATTTTCGTTGTTGCACTAATATTACAAAAAAAAAAACATGTTAATGTTTCTTTTTTTTATAAACGTCTCAAAAAGTTTTATAAAACCATTAAACGTATAATATAAAACAAAAGATACAATGGGTGCTTAATTTCTTTTTTAAATTGAAGAAATCTATATTTTATATACATATGCATCTACCTACAATACTTCCTTTTTCTTATACATTAATTTTTATAAAGGTAGATTTTGTTTTATTTCTTTTCATTTTAATCTATCTATAATACATATATATATATATATATATATATATATATATATATATATATATATATATATATATATATATATATATATATATATATATATATATATATATATATATATATATATATATATATAAATATTGAGACCAGTAGTACATACTATAATACAAAAATGTTTATGAAAGAAAAATGTTTAAACTCTCAAATCCATTAAGAATTTCCTTTTCTTTCAATTCCACGTAGAGTTAAAAATATCCACTACAATTCTTATCATTCAACTTTAGGTATTGTAATGTACAAAACGAGAGAATAAACGTTCTATGTAAATAAATATATGTACATACTACAAAGCGTGAATGAGCGTGTGTGTGTATATATATATATATATATATATATATATATATATATATATATATATATATATATATATATATATATATATATATATATATATATATATATATATATATATATATATATATATATATATATATATATATATATATATATATATATACTATATATATATATATATATATATATATATATATATATATATATATATATATATATATATACTATATATATATGTATATATATATATATATATATATACTATATATATATATATATATATATATATATATATATATATATATATATATATATATATATATATATATATATATATATATATATATATATATATATATATATATATATATATATATACATTTATTTTACAGCGCTTCAAAAAGAGTCCTATAGTGATATAAATAGGAATGTATATTTAAAGATATATATGTATATATAATTTGACTTTTATGTTATGACCATTTTATATTCTTTTATATTCAACAGTCATTCCTTTTGCAATGAAAGGATGGAGTAAAAAAGAAAAAAAGAAAGAAATACCGCAAAGGTAGCAGTGTAAATTTGTTGAAAATATCCCTCGAGGGTGGAGGTGGTGAAGGGGAGATGTGCCACTGAACGCAGCCTTAGGGAGGAGTAGAGGTCGAAACCATCAAAAGGAATTGAAAACGAAGAGAGAGGTGAAGTTTTATCCTCTCTTCAGGATGGTAGGGACGACGTAGGGGAGGAAGAGGAAGGGAGTTGTAGAAAATTTTCAAGGTAGGTACCTCCCCCTCGTACCAAGAGCAGAGAGAAAACGGGCCTTGAATTTCAAGTAGGAAAGACTTTGATGGGAATAGTAAGGGGGCGAAGTACGAAGCCCTGTAACTAAGAGTCGGTTTGAGAAGAACTCACCTGAAGATCTGGCTTGCAATCCCCTCCGGCCTTCTAACTTAACTGCACAACCAACTTACCAAAACTTAAACTTAGTAAGAAAACCCGTGTTGAAAGTTGCCAAGTCCGAAAAACAACAATAGCATTGAAGTTTTCTAAGTAACATTGAAGCAATTAGAAATTCTTAGGATGGGTTCGCTAACACCTCTTTTCAACAGCAAATGCAACTTGTTAGTCTCAGTTTTAAATAATTCAATGCTTTCCAATTTAACTTGTACAGCAGCAAACAAACACCATGCTATAATAATCAACAAATTTCCTTTTAGACAATGCCCAAATAAGTAAGCATCACTCTTCCTACATGAGGAAAGCCTTCTCTTAATACCTCCTTGTATAAGAACCCACCTCTATCACTCAAATGAGTAAAAGAGACTTCACTTAAAACCTCACTCCTCCCCCCCCCCCCCCCCTTCGCCAAAACCCTTCGCCTTTTGTGTAAGAAAAACAACCTCCAAACACTCAAACATGAAAAAAGATTTCTCTTAAAATCTCCTCATGTAATCAGGACCACCTCTAAATACTCAAATATGTAAAAATGACTCCCCATACATACTTGAAAGACCATTGAACACGCAAACATTTGAGATTGACTTTTTTTTAATATCTTTCTATTAGGAACACCTCTAAATACTCAAGTATGTAATAATATCTCCTTTCAAAATCTTGTGTAAAAAGAATAACCTCGAAACACATGTGAGAATGACTGTGTTTAAAATTTCCTATTTATATAATAGGATCCTATGTAATGTCACTTATATTATTTTAAACCATACGTAATAATATTAGTATGATTATGATATATCGTTTTGTTAATTCATATATTATATTATCAACACAGGAGTATTTAATAAAAAGGGAATAGTGCATAAGAGGAGAATTTCTTGTAGGGGGTTTTCTGCATTTTATATCAAGACTTGGTTATACATATTATTCATACATATATATATATATATATATATATATATATATATATATATATATATATATATATATATATATATATATTATTTTATATTTATTTTAAAATATGTAGTAAAAAAGTAGATTTTTTTTTTTAGAAAATAACAGAAAAAAATAAATATGTTTGTAGGTGGTTAAAGAAAAAAGTGAGGAATTTAAGATAATTTTCAAATTTCTTTTCACCTAGTTCATAATAGTAATAAGACATGAGTTGGGATAGGGGAAAGAATATAAAATATTCATCATGTGACTTTTTTCTAACAAGGAACAGACCTGAAGAATTTCTTACTGAGACCCTTAAATAAGAAAAAGTGACATTCTACCTTCCTACCCCATTACCTGATATTTCTTAACTCGCGTCCCTGAAATTTTACCTCCCTCTGAATATCCCTAATATTCTCTACCTCTTATACCCTGAAATTCAAATAGGACTTTTTGATACACGCTTCTTTATACTTTCTCATGTAAATAGTATATAGAGAGAAAATATTATGATGACCGTGACGTGAAAATTTGATTTCGACCAATTTAATATGATTTATGGTTCTATGAGACCAAAATCCATGATTATAGGTAGATGGGAGATGATAAGGCTAAGTAAAATCTATTTTTAACATTAGTTGACTTTGCATCTTCAAAAATAAAATGTTAAGCAAAATTTCTGAACATTAGTGGGGCACATAGTTCCCTTGCGTGGTATCAGAGAACGAATGATCACATAAGCATATGTATGAGTGAGATAGACCACAATTCTCTTTTTTTACGAGGGTAAGTGAAAACTTCCCCCAGGCCCCAGGACTTCCGTAAATCCTGGTAGTTTGGGTGTCGAACCCGCACTAAAAACATCTCCCATTTGTTAAAACTGAGCATTACTCATGTAGCAACTTTATTTTCATGGATTTGTTCACGGGTGGTGGGTGGGGTGAAGCTCAGTAGCTAGTCCCAATTATTTCAATAACTTTTTTTTACATCGACCTAATTTTCATTTCACATCTCTACAGTGATACAAAGTCATGCTAACCTTTTGAGCCTTCTTATCATATTTGGAGTTTGTTCCACCATGCTAAAAATTACCAGGTTTTCATGGTATTGGACTCGTTTTTCGTGACTGTCAGTATACCTGGTTACTATTTAACTCACTAGCTCCACCTTTAAATCTTTTAGGAGGTTTAATTTCTAATGTATCAAGGAGCATTAACTATACGTTTTAGAACTTAGTTTTGAAAAATTTGAATAATTTTTATATTGTATTTTTTGTACAGCCCCAGAGTTGTATACCGTACTCCCACACAGGCCCGGATACCTGCTTGTATATTAATATCTTGTTTTCAATTGATAGCTCTGAGTTTCTCCCAAGCAACAAATACATTATTTTTTAACTTGATGTTGAGCTCCTCCTTTCTCTTTTTGACATGCTCCTTCCGTTTGAGTTACACATTTAGAGACATACCTAGGTACTTCGCAGTATTTAAATACGGTACCGGCTGCCCAGTTATGTTCATTCTCACAGTTTCTGCACACCGCCGTAGTAACTGGAGAGGCTCCATTATTCACAAAGGAAGAATTGCTGCGAGCAGTTAGTACTTTTCGTAACAAAAAGGCTCCAGGACCTGATGGAATACCTGCAGAAGCGATAAATATAGTAGCTGAAACTGAACCTGACCTTTTGTTATCAATGTACAATGTCTTTTTAGCAGAGGGGGTGTTCTGCTCCCGTTGGAAGGAGGCCCGTCTAGTCTTACTAAATAAGGGTAAGGGTGATCCAAGTAGTCCGTCTGCATATCGGCCTCTTTGCATGTTAGATACCGGTGGAAAATTATTTGTAAAAACTGCTAAAGCCAAGAATACTGGCTGCAATTGGAGAAGCAGGAGGCTTATCGACCCACCAGAATGGATTTATCAAAGGAAGGTCAACAATCGACGCAGTAGGAGAAGTTGTGAATGCTGTCCGGGCTGCAGAGATGGGAACTCACCACTCTAGGCCTATTGTCATGGTTGTAACTCTCGATGTCAAGAATGCGTTCAACTCCGCCAGGTGGTAGGATATTCTGCATGCCCTGGAGAGCAGATTTGCGATGCCGAAATATCTCCTTGGAGTTCTGGAGGACTATCTACACAACAGAGTTTTGCTGTACGATACGGAAAATGGGATCAAGAGGAAGAATATCACAGGAGCAGCCCAGGGATCAGTGTTGGGTGCCGACCTCTGGAATGTCAACTATGATGGAGTGCTTCGCATGGAGATGCCAGAGGATACATTCTTGGTGGGATATGCAGATGACTTGGCGGCCCTGTAGTCGAAGCCATAATGCTCTACGGTGCCGAGATATGGGCTGATGCACTGGATTGTAAAAAATATAGGAGCAGGATGACAGCTGTGCAACGAAGAAGTGCTCTTCGCATCTCGTGTGCATATCGAACAGTATCGGGACCCGCAGCAGCGGTAATTGCGGGGGTGATACCCATCGACCTGCTAGCCCGAGAGCGAAAGAGGGTCTACATAAGACGGCAGGAGGCTGAAAGCTCACAGACAAAAAAAAAAAGGCAAGAACGGGAAACGACTGTTGCACAATGGCCGGAGTTATGGGAGAGTGATGACCGGGGCAGATGGACAGCTAGGCTTATAAATGATCTCAAACTCTGGATCACGAGAAATCACGGTGATGTTAACTACTACTTAACCATGCTTTTATCAGGTCATGGCTATTTTCAGGCCTACCTACACAGGATCCAAAAGGTAGCGGAGCCTAAGTGCCTCCAGTGCGATTATGAGAGGGATGATGCCTATCACACGTTTTTTGCATGTGAAAAATGGGTAAACCAACGGAGAGCTCTAGAGAGGGAAGTAGGAGAAATTACCCCAGAGAATATAATAAGCAAGATGCTTCAAAGTAAAGAAGAGTGGGAGGCCATTAACACCTTCGTGGTTAAGACATTGAAGGCGAAGAAGATGGAAGAGATGGAAGGAGGGAGAAATTAAATGATTTAAGAAGTAAGCCTATTGGCTAAGACGACTAAGAGACGGCTAAGAACGACTCCACCCTGAAGTAATACTGAACAGGGTGGTCCCAGTCAAGGAGTAAGGGGGGTGGTTTAGTCGGTAGGACAGTTATTTAGATATCAAATCTCTGGTGAGTCCGACACTCTGTAAAGTAAACAGGATAGTGCGTAAATGCATTCCACCTCCCTCCCAAAAAAAAAAAAAAATTCTCACAGTTTCAAGCTTACGATATGTTAAATTAAATGTATTGATTTGGCTTTATCCTCCACCTATTTGTCCAGGCATCAACTACATTAATAGACCTTTGTAGTTTATCTGATAATTTCACTGCTAACTCACTAATCGCCATGACTACAGTGTCATTCACATTTCTGTTCCACAATTTATTTTGAGAAAAACATTGTGCTTTGTATTTCACTTTAGTTTTGATTGAGATATTGCTTTGAATTAAGATATAGGTGTGTTGAAGATATTGTGATAAACGAGGTATTTTAGAAGGTTAAATGGGTTAAGATGCGTTGAGTATTATTTATCATCATTAAAACCATAACGAATGATCAAGATATAGTGTAGGTTGGTAGTGTCATGTTGGTAGCAATGATATGTGCAGTCTAGCGATTATTTATTACCGAAAGGGTTACGAATACCAGGTTAAATTTCTCATTGTGAGGCTTCGAGTGAAGCATCACATTCAGTATTGAGACCTAGCTAAAATTTAGAATGGTATTTACTATAATAATAATGTATTATTGATTAAAGTATCTACATCAAACATCTATTGTCTATTATATTAAACATCTATGAATGTCAAATCCAAATAACACTGACTGACTAACTTCACGTTATCTCTGGAGCCACTTAAGTTATCATAAAATGTTTAGTTTAGTTTCCCTTAGCCCCTTCCCTTAGTTCTCACTAAACAATTTTTTCTCGATCCACCGTTTTGATTCAAGATGGTGGCCATGCATAATTCAACAAGACGATATCTCCGGAACCATTTGAGCTAGAACCTTGAAATTTGGAATTTATAGCTTCATTTCGTTGTATATAAACAACCATCAATACGAAGCTTAAACAAATAGTCTGTCAATTATTGTGGCACATAGCTTGCTCGAGTCCTATTTCATGTACTTAAATGATTTTATACTTTTACACATATTATTGTCCAATTTATTTAATCCCCCCCCCCCCCACGATTTTTAAATCTGTCAAAAAAAATTGTTTTGATATTTTAAATGATTAAAAAAAGTATCAATTAGGCAAAATTTAAAGAGCGCAGACAGTTGAAATTAGTCTGGGGCTATCTGCGGGGGCTGCAGTCGACAAACCACCCAAATTTCATAAAATCAGATGAGTACTTTTGAAGATATAGGCGTGAATATATACAAAAATTGAACGTCAGACAGACAAAACCAATGATGATCCCTGATGTCTGAAACGATTTCTGTTTTGGAATTTTTGAAATCGGAAACATAAAAAATGTTTCGTTCTTAGGGACGATTACATAGCTTCAGTTACCTTAGGTAAGCTCGAAAGCAAAAGTTCACACCAAGCATAAGGCAATTAATTAGTAGTTAGTTGCTTTTAAAGACTGTACTAACTTGAGCAACTAACTGCTGTTGATGTGTTAAAGACTGTTTCTCTTTTTGTACAACTGCATACTTTCAATTCAGTTGTACAAAAAGAATATGCAATAAGGTGCTACAAAAACAATTGACTTACTAGACTAAGACAGGATTTTACAAAACAGACTAGTTAGGTTTTCGAGGTCATCCTAGAAACCTGGTAGTTCATCATTTATAGCTGAGTCGCGCTCAAGTTTTTGCTTTTGCGGCCAGCTAAACAAATCTGAAGTAAATTTTTGAAATTGTTAAATGTAAAGTGTATTAAGCACAATGTATGTAGAATCTCTTGTAGTTTTATCAATATTAAATAAATTGAAAAAATATCACTGTGGTGCAATAATACTTAAGGGAGTTGATATAAAAAAAATCAAATTTTAGGTGCCCGTAACTATGGAGACCCAAAATGTGTTATAAAAAATAACACAATTTATAAAAAAATTTAAGTTGGGTATAATTTTAAAGGTATTGAAATTTGGTTCACAAATATATATCACGTTTCCAAAATGGCGGCAATTTTACCCCTAAAAGAACCAAGTAAGTGCATACCTAAGATACTAAAGGATAATAAATGCACACCTTGCATCACAAAATTGCAACTTTTTCTAAATATTCTAGGTTAACAATTTTTTTTTTTTTTTTTTAAATGTTCTATTTATTAGTTCTATTTTTTTATTTATGACCGAAGAAACCCTTTTAGTAACTTGCAGGCAAGTACTTGACGGGAGTTTTTTTATATTTACTTGCCCTTTAGAAACTAGACAAATAAAAATAAATAACTACTGTGGAACAACTTATTAGCTATGAAATGAAAAGTAAACTGCCTACTTGATGTTGCTTTATTAATCCTGCAAAATATAGGTTGACTAACTAGAATGATGCAACAAATTAATCTATAGAAGCAATATTTACACTTTATTGATTAGCTGAATTCATGCAGCCTAATTAGTAGCCTAAAAACCCAAACTAGAAAAAAGCAACAAAATAATTACTAATTTAACGCTATTAGAAACTATACTAGATGTTAACTGATTAAATTGGAAGAGGCTACTAACTGACTATTAGTTAAGTTAAGTAGATACAAAATTAGTTTCTACTAACTTTCAAGAGCCAGACTAGAACTCATTGACTAACTAGAAAGAGGCTACTAAAAAATAACAAATACTTTATAATCTTCAGCATAATAGTAGAAATAAAGTGATTTAATAAAGTAAGGCAACTAATTATTTAATTGTAAGTAACTTTCAGTAATGATAATAATTACATTTTGTTGATCAGCTAAATAGAAACAACTGCCTTTAAAACAAATTAGAAAGAGGCAAGTAAATTACTAGTAATTTAATGCCAAATACCAACTAGCCTATTACTAATTTAGAAATAAATTAACTGAATTGAATGAGGCAACTAATTGAATACTAGTTACCGACCTTTAGAAACCGAATTAGGCAGAAGTCATTAACTAATTAGAAAGAACCAACTATATACTCGTAATTATTTGATAATTGCCTACAGAAACTAAACAAGAAGCAAACTGATTGAATAGAACAAGGCAATTAATTATCTGCTGGTTGCATTCAATTAATAGTAAATCAGTGTCGATAAAGTAATTTGTTGGTCCACTATATTATAACGAGTTCCCTGCAAAAGAACTAGTTCATTCACTATTCTTTCTTTTTTAGAAAAAAAAAAAATATATTAGCTGATTTGTCTATTTAACAAACGATTTTTATTAAATTTATCGTGTTATAGACCGGGCACATAGTTTTTTTTTTACCACTTAATATACGAGACTACGCGAATTGAGACACCATGCGGCATATCCACTAGCGTGGACTATTAGGTGGGCCACGTGTGGTGTGTGTGGTGTTTGGTGTGGTGTGTGTGAGACTACGCGAATTGAGACACCATGCGGCATATCCACTAGCGTGGACTATTAGGTGGGCCACGTGTGGTGTTGTAGTACTGCCCTTCCCTGCTCTACGTCTCAATTCGTGCGGTTATCGTATCTGTGGTTGAAAAAACTATGCTGCCCTGACCTACGTCGCCTAAGTCTCAATATGCCCCCTTACATAGTATCAAATACAAATTTCTTATTAATAATTTATTAACTAAATTTGTTGTTTCGTCGCTACAATTAACGTTTAAAACCTAACTTGAAAGAGGCATTCATAAAAATACTTTGTGACAAGCATTATTTTAATGTTAAGCCCAACTCAGTAGGTATTTAGGGGAGGGTTGTACTATTACAAATGAAATCAAATAATTAAAATACAAAAGAAATTAACATAATATATTTTCTAAATAGGCACCAGGTTCTTTTCTATAGGTGAGAATAACCAACCCTCATCCAAAAAACATAACATGAAATTGACTTCATTGGCTGCAGGTGATAATTTAAATTATGAATTGAAAAAGATATATATAAAAAAAATAAGTTGATGGTTAACTGATTGATTAAATTAGGTGTGGTTGGTGATCTAAAAGATAATGGTTGGGGATGGTGTGGCAAATTCGGCCCTGGACCAACAACCTTAAAAATGAATAAATAAGGAGGCTTTTACTATAAGAAATCGACCCAAAAAGGAACAGAGGCTTACCTCCACTTGAAGGGTTCTGATGTAGATTTTAACATTTATGAGGAAAAAGGGCGAATCAACTTCACAGGTAACATTGGTGCTCCTCAAACTAAAAAAAGTTAACTAAATTTGGGAAAAAATTATTGGACTAGAGGTTCGGCCTCAAGCCTCACGGCCAAAGCCGCCACCACGCATTCCGAGAGCCTTTGCCTGGGTCAGAACCAGCATGGTGTACCTTACCAAAAAAAAAATCACTGAAAAAGGAGACTTAAAAACAAATCATCACTCAAAAATTTCTAATCAGTACACATGAAGCAATTAATTAATTAGTAGGATTTTCACTACCGCCCTAAATCAAAATTTTAATGATACCACCAAAAAAAAAAAATCATAAGAGGCCAAACTGACCAATTTTTTCCACAATATTTTAAACAATAATTGTCAATAGAAAATTTACCCCAACTACCAACTGTTTCAACCTTATTTAATAATTTACATTCATTAAAATTCATAACGTAAATGAATTATTTAAGGTCTAGAAGAGGAGACAAGCCTAAAAATAAATGTCTATGTCATGAATCATATCATAACAGTTGATTATAAAGAACATAGCTGACGGTGAGAGGCTAGATTCGATTCCCAGTAAAAGAGGAGTTTTCTGAATGGTAAGTTTTTACAAAATGTTCAATAAGAGTTAAACGTAACCACGAAAACTCAAAACACAAGACTAATTAATTATGTACTCACATATAAGAAGAACAAGTTGTATTGGACAATTTTTTTTTTTAAATTTGTGTATCTTTAACTTTCAATTTATTTATAAAAGAAAAAATAATGGTAAAACATAAAAGGATTTTATGTTTTGCTTGAAAAGCGTTAAAATTAGATTCGTTGCTTGCTCATTTATTTATTTTATTTTTAAGTTTATTTTTTATTGCTCTTTTTAAATATACATTCTTTTTTTTCTTTTATTACTTCTTTAACTTACTTCCTTTTCTCTTCTAAAAGAAAAAGAAAAAACTCTTAAAAAATTTAGTTAAACTTTTTTGAACATTTGAACGACAAAAAAAAGTAAGAATATAAAAATTAATGACTATTTTCAAATTCTCTTTTCTTCTTTTTGTTCCAAATAGTTTGTGGAAATGGAAACTGTTTTCCATTACATGGAATGAGAACACGGCACAGTTTTTAGTTCTTTTTCGTCTCCCTGAAGTTCGAAGTTTTTCCGTCCCTTTACTTCACTTTTCTTTTATCAGTGAGTAATAAGGGGAAATAGGATGGTTGTGAACGGAATGATAAGAAGATGTCTTTTGCTTCTCTGATTTTTGAATACTTATTTCAAAACTTCACACTTGTGTTTCTTATCGGCATTTCATTTAATTACTATTTTTTTTTTTTTTTTTTTCTTTTTTGGAGTTTATATTGTTTAATTTATTTTGTTTTAAAAGGGAAAGCGGATAATATTATAATAATATTTAAAAGTTAGGTAATTCATATCTCGTCTTTATCTTGGGTTGTCGAAAACTATTAGTAGAATTACAATAATGTTGCCGTCTTATGTTGAAACTTTGACAGGCGGACCCCGTTTTTTCAGATAAATATGGTATCTCTTCCTGCGTTATATATTTATTCTCTACCAGTAGATCTTTAGTTGTATTAGAAGGTAAAATATTCGAAAAAGTCATACCTCGTTTGGAAAAATAAATTTGACTAAGGAAATAATGCAAGTATATACCACTATCTCTAACGGCATTCAGAAGTAAGTCGTAAACCATACAATTAGTACTAATTAGGCCTTATTGAGGCCATTTTTACTATCCCCGTTGTAGAGAATTGTAGCCACTCAACACGGTACATTGTACCGTCGAAGTGACAGTGGTAAGATTATATAAGATTATGAGACAGTGGACCAAGGTGTGGGGTCATATCAAGGACCCTGTACTACCCTTGACTCACAGGTACATGCCAGAGCACAACAACCAGGGATTTCTTTGTAGGGTTCCCTAAGATTCTGTGTAATTCATTGATGGCCGCAACCGTGACAAGTGACTCAAGGCACTCGGACACACTGGCTCCCAGGTCTCTTAAGAATCCAATTTAGTTGATGTCGATAATGTTGTGTTTTTAAATAATATTGATTGATAGATTTAAATTTAAAAATTGACCAGATTATATTTATATAAAAAATATATCACTCTGCATTTAACCTCAGAAGAGTTTATTTTGTATTATCACAGAGGTTATGGGCCAGCACGCTTCCACTGCGACTTATAAATTGACATCTATCAATCAAAATTATTTAAAACACAGAAAATAGGCGCAGGAATTGAACGGTGTATTTAAAGCGAAGTGGCCACAGAGAAAGCAGGCAAGAAGGTTATTATAAAAAAAGTGTACCTTTATAATATCACCTTATGTTATTTTGCATTCTACGGAGCACTAATACTGGTAGGCTCCAGTAACATTATCTTCATTTGACGAGCTCATAATTACTAACGAGGAAAAGAAAAATTCTAATTCATGAATTATTTTATTTATTGTACCGACAGTGTACATTCTGTTTAAAGGTGAGTGATAAATGAATTTAGATTTCCTAATTTTATATTTGTCTGTTAATTTATGTTTGGCATTCGATCTTAGAATATTGAGGAAGAACATTTTGTCTATAATATATGAGAAGTTCATTAACTCAGTCTTTATTCCGATTAGTTTGTGAATACGTAACTAGATACAATTATCTGATTCATTATTTATGTGTGAAATAACATTATGCAATGTTACACTTCCTCCAGGAAACATTATCATACTGTAAACTTGAGTAAGATGTCATAATTGCAAATATTTAAAACAAAAAAACTTCATGAAATAATTATAAATGAAAAGAACTAGAGTTTTGTTCACATGCATGTTGTGTGTTAGCACGCAAACCATTATTCCATTATAACTGTGCACCATTTTATATGGTTTCACATGCATTTAAAACAGTCTGTGAAGCTTAGCTCATAAATATTTAACAATAAGGGCC
This sequence comes from Gerris lacustris, assembly GCA_951217055.1. Taxonomy (NCBI): domain Eukaryota; kingdom Metazoa; phylum Arthropoda; class Insecta; order Hemiptera; family Gerridae; genus Gerris; species Gerris lacustris. The sequence continues at coordinate 39,143,081 of OX578278.1, forward strand.
TGTGAACTGATAACGTACCATCAAGTTCTTACCCCTAGCTTAATGATAAGAGGATAAGTTTTAAGTCAAGTTACTTCGGTTTGAAGTTCGCGTGATAACGAGACCTTCTAGCTAAGCTCTGCACTGCGGCCTAAAATAATTTCTACCTCTCCCTCTTTTTCCCACTTTCGCATTATAATTTTTAATGTGCTGCAAGAAGAAAAATAACAAGAGAATATTTTCTTATCATGCAAAATATCATTATGACGTCTTAATCAACTTCGTATATTTGATTTATTTTTTTTATCGTTGTTAAAAGATAAAAAAGCAGAAACAATATATATATATATATATATATATATATATATATATATATATATATATATATATATATATATATATATATATATATATATATATATATATATATATATATATATATATATATATATATATATATATATATATATATATATATATATATATATATATATATATATATATATATATATATATATATATATATATATATATATATCATTTGTATTATTATTATTATTATGTTTTCACTATCTCACTAATTTAAATCTAATCTCAAAGATAACCACAATTTCCATATTTAAGGAAAAATAAAATATGAAAATGTAATATTTAATGATGTTGCTTTGGCACAGAAACACATTTCAAGTCATAAGTAGTAAAATTAGCCAAAGTTTAACCTATAACATTAGTTCAGACTACAAAATTAGATACATGTTCAAGAGCCAAAGTTTCAAAATCACTTACTGTTACTGGTAAGGAACTCCCCGTTTCATTACAATTTACTGTGACCAACTACTGTTAAAACGATTAAAAATGATAAAGTGCCCACAATGCTTTAACTTTTTATAAGGGGAAGTAAAATTAAGAAAAATAAAAGAAACTGAAAATGCTCTAATCACACTAACAGGGACAAGAAACTAGATAACAACTTTTGCTAAAACGAACGTGAGTTGATTTAGCCTTACCATGCTTTAAATGTTAACCACACTACAAAAAACTAATTAATGTATAATTAAGTTGCTTTATGAAAACTGCAGTAAAGGAAATATTTTTTTTTTCTAACTTTGATAACTCAAGACTTATTAATCTGTATATACTGAGTGTTCCCGCGGATCGACGCATGAAAAGTGAAAAAGACTAAATTTTTTTTTAACGGAAATTTCAACTTTAGCCCTGCTTGAATAGAAACTAATTTATGTAATAATTTTAGTTCGAAAAATCAAGTACGTCTTGGAAATTTACAATAACGTTATCATTCTCACTATACTAAAGTGATTTTTCTCTAGGAGATAGGACAAAATGTTATTCAAAAAAGTTGTGCCAAAAAGAAAAATTGAGTAAGAACACAAAATTGTAAAACCCTCCGCCTACTTTGATATTTTGTATTTTTCCATTCCATATTTTGCCTAGTGTGCTGCTATGGATATAAGAAAATAAGTATTTCATTCTGACAGTCGTCAAAAATAGTTTTTGAATGCAAGGATTCTTCAGTAAATGTGAATATTGTTGTTTGTATAGAAATAAATTTAATCGAGAATTGTTTGTGTTTTGTTATTTTTATTTATTATAACTATTATCTAAATGTCTTAACGGACGAATGAAAGAAAACTAAAACCAATTTTTAAGTTTTTGGTAGTATTCATACTACGAAAGTTTAAATTTTAACTTAAATCAAATTATAATTATTATTAACACTGGGAGACAGACAGAGAATAATAGACTCCAGCGCCGGGACTTGAACCACGGGCCTCTTCATTTCCAGTGCTGCGCTCTTTCCAACTAAGCTACGCAGGAGAATGATTTTTCTCTGCCGTAACCATAATGTAGAGGCCCATGGTTCAAGTCCCGGCGCTGGAGTCTATTTTTCTCTGTTTGTCTCCCAGTGTTAATAATAATTATAATTTGATTTTAATTAAAACCAAAACATTTTTTCACTTGCATAATTTATTAATTTTGTAAGAACTTTTTCTGGCGAACTTTTTCAATATCTTCAACAATTAAATAATGCAATATTACAAAGTAGGTGGAGGATTTCAAAATTTTATAATCCTACTCAGATTTTCTTTCTGAACAACTTTTTTTTATAACATTTTGTCGTATCTCTTTAGAGAAAAACCACTTTCCTAGTAGAAAAAAACTTTTTTTAAATGTCCAAGACATGCTTGATTTTTTGAAACTTAATTTCTATTCAAGCAGGGCTGAACCCCAGAGGATGGAATTTCCATTAAAAAAATGTTAGTCTTTTTCACATATGCATGCTTTGCAGCGGAACACACTTATATATATATATATAGATATATATATCTATATATATATATATATATATATATATATATATATATATATATATATATATATATATATATATATATATATATATATATATATCTATATATATATATCTATATATATAAAAGTCAACGTATGTGTGTGTGTGTGTGTGTTTGTTCTTTATACAAATCTACAGTTTTAGCCCGATTTTGATGAAACTTTGCACACTTGACCTTCAAAGCAAGGAAAAAATCAAGGCCAACAAGAAATTTCGAAATTTAAATTTTGGTACACAGGGGTACGGGGTACAAGTAATGAATACGGGGTCAAAGTAATGAATACCCTTCGTGATGCATATAGTTGAAAAGCTCTTTAAGAGTACAGTAATTGTTGTTATGTATAGTTTTGTCATATTTTCATTTAGGAGGGGGGTAAAATGGAAAATATAACTGTATCTATATATAAAAAGAAGATTATCTTTTAAACAAATCTACAGTTTTATCCCAATTTGATGAATATTTACACTCTTTTTCTTCTAAACAAGGTGAAGGTCACTGCCTACATGATTTTACACACAGAGGTACGGGGTACAAATGTCAAAGTAATGGATACCCTTCATGATGCATATCGTTGGAAAGTACATTAATTGTTGTAAAGTACGTTTTTGTCATATTTTTATTTAGGAGGGGGGTAAAATGGAAATGTATATCTATATCTATAAAAGTCAACGTATGTGTGAATGTGTTTATGTTCTTTGTACAAATCAACAGTTTTAATTCGATCTCGATGAAAATTTTGCTCACTTGACCTTCAAAGCAAGGGGGAGATCTCTGTCTACATGAATGTTCAAAATTAAATTTTTGGTATACAGGGGTACGGGGTACAAATGTCAAAGTTGAAAACCCTTCATGATGCATACTGTTGAAAAGCTCTTTAAGAGTACAATAATTGTTTTTACGTGCATTTAGAGGGGTAAATGGAAAAATATATCTAAAAGTCAACGTATGTGTGTATGTTCTTTATACAAATCCATAGTTTTAGTCCGATCTCGATCAAAAAATGCACACTTGACCTTCAAAGGAAGAAAAAAACAGTGTCTACATGAATTTTCGAAATTTAAATTTTGGTACACAGGGAACAGGGCACAATAATGAATACGGGGTCAAAGGACTGAAGACCCTTTATGATGGATATCGTTGAAAAGCTCTTTAAGATTACATTAATTGTTGTTATGTACAGTTTTGTCATATGTATTTTCATTTAGGAGGTGGTAAAATGGAAAATTTAGCTATATCTTATAAAAAAGAAGATTGTTTGTATGAGGGTATGTCTTTTATACAAATCTACAGTTTTATCCCAATTTGATGAATATTTACTCTCTTTCCCTTCAAAGCAAGGGGGAGGTCACTGTCTACATGAATTTTCGAAATTTAAATTTTGGTACAAAGGGGTACGGTGTAAAAATGTCAAAGTAATGGATTCCCTTCATATCATGCATATCGTTGAAAAGCACTTTAAGAGAAAAGTAATTGTTGTTATGTACAATTTTATTTAGGAGGGGGTAAAATGGAAATTTACAGCTATATATATAAAAATCAACGTATGTGGGTGTATGTTCTTTATACAAATCTACAGTTTTAGTTCGATGTCGATAAAAATTTGCCCACTTGAACTTCAAAGCAAGGGGAAAATGACAGCCTACATGAATTTTGGAAATTTAAATTTGGTATTTGGGGGGGGGGGGGGGGGGGGATTTAGGATCTTTAAAATTAGCTTATCAAAGAGGAGGGGGTATAGAAATAGGTGGGAGAGATAGAATCTAGATATTCTTGCATAGTAAAATAATTTATATGTTTCATTATGGTTGTTTATAAACTTATCTAATTATAATAATACTCCGTAGCGAAGCACGGGTACCCAGCTAGTATATATATATATATATATATATATATATATATATATATATATATATATATATTGTAAACATGGATAAATATTTACTTACACAGTACTTTATATATTACGTTTATATATTAAAAGTATTCTATGTTAACTATGAATTGAAGAAGCTTTTTAAAATAAGTAAAAATGAAATTGCATCTTGTTTTGAATGTATTGAATAGTAATAGAGTTACTAAAGAGAAAATGAACTCTAAGTGGAGAGAAAAATAAGTGATAAAATAAATAAAACTACTCTAGGTAAAAATAATCAAGTTAAATTTGCAAATAAAAACATCAACCTTGGAGAGATCTCTGAGTTCAACTAAAAAGTTACATCAGGATGATAAGGAGTTATTGCGGATATAAATAAATAAACAAGTGTGGTTGGATTTTCAAATGTGCAGACTTTGGCCGGTTTGTGTTTAGACAAGGGTACATGTAGAGCGTTGAGCCAGGTGGTGCAGTGAAGGTGGGCCTTTCCTAGACTTGTACCTGCTGAATTAGTGATTCTCGGATTTTCCTTCAAGGTTTTCCAGCTACTGGATAAAGCTCTAAGGAAGAGAAGGAAATCTCTTGAATTATGCATGTAAGCACCATCCAAGATTTATTTTATCTTCTTACATTTTCCTTCTTCTTTTCCCCCTCCTCCCACCCCTCGTCTCAAGATATTTTGGCTTGGTCTTTGGGTTTAATGCATTTTACTTTGACTTGGTTCTTTTCCCTTCTCCTCTTTGAAATGTAAGGTTTGAAGAGTGGGGGACGGTGGCGTGACGGAGAGTGTGACGGCCGTGTGAGTTAACAACCTCCCTAGCCCGGAGAGTTAACAAGGTTTACCACTTTGCATGCTTTGCCATGTTGAACATCATTCTAAGAGTTACATCTTATCTCTTGCTATCACTCTTATCTACTAAATCCTCCTTCCTTCAATATCTTCACAAATAAAATTTATCAATGCATATTAAGTAGTAAAAAATGTCTGTTAATGAGTGAGGGCATATAGCTTCCTCCTGTTCTATTATTGGATGAATTAAAATGATTAAGAGACCATCTTTGGGCTACTTTCAACAAACTATCTACATTTCTTTAAAATGACATGAGTACTTTAACATATATAGTTAATAATAAAAAAAGTTTTTGCCATGTAAGCTTGTGTGAATGTATGAAGAGAAAGCATCGGAGGGACCAGCAGTGGACTAATTATGATCTAACATAAATTTATTATAAATTGGATAAGTTGTTTTATGAAATAGTCGTTCAGCTGACAACATTTCATCCGTTCCCTTTGGTATTCTTATAAGCAAAAATTAAATTTAAATACATTTTATTGACAGAATTTAAAAAATTTGAAAAAGGACGCACTGAAGCAAGACTATTTTTTATTTTAAGTTAGTAATAACTTATCAGTTACTTATTAGTAATATAATCAGTTATATATTCTTCAACATGAAAAATATATCACTTAAATTAAGTTGAGTATTCTATGGATAATTTAAATTTATTCAAGCAATATAAGCAATAAATATACTAGTAGTTCTGTGAACAGTAGACCTCGTTTCCAAATAAAGAATAAAAAAAAAAAATGATTTTAGTAACTTCAAGGAAGATTCATGCCAAATGTCAAGAAAAGGAAACGTATAAATCGGATTTTAATGACTTTAAGGAACAACCAAGCCAAATTTCAAGTGAAACAAAAAAAAAAAAAAAAAAAAAAAAAAAAAATAGTATTCTCAAAACATAAACCATATACTACACACATCCAAATACTACATCGATTTTTATGACTTCAAGAACATTCATACCAAATTTGAAGAAAATCATACAACGCGTTTGGTCGTGAGCGCATAACAAACAAATTTAGACCCAGACAGACAAAAACGGTCGAGATGAAACAAAGACCTCGATCCGCTTACACAATTATTATTATCATTATTAAAACGTTTGGGAATACCCTACAGTTTGATTCTTAGGTAGATATATACTATTTCTGCTAAGAGTTAAGGGTACCCTTAACTTTTTTTGTGTTTATTATTTATTTAGAAAAAAATAAGGGTAGTGGTGAGTCTTATTTTTATTGATTTTTTTTCAATAATGTCTGGTTAATGTTAATTGTTTATACTTTAAATTATTTGTGATATGTGTTGTTATTTATTGAGCTTGATTTTTTTTTTTTTTATAAAGTTTAAATTTAATTTTTTTATTTAAATACATGATATAACATTATTGTTATTAATTTTTTAAATTATGACTTTCTCTTATGGAGAAGAAGAATTATAATATTACAATACTAAGCAGTAATATATATAAAGCTGTGACTGAGGATGACCTTAAAAAGAAGTGTCGAAACGTCTCATTGAAAATGATATAATTTGTATTTATTCACACATAAAATGGTCCATCACTCATACCTAAAAATATGCAATCAAAAAGGTTTGATCTTATCATATCCTAGAAAACAAAATCGGTCAGAGACAACTCGGAAAACTTTCTGATATAATATATAAGTTCCTAATTACTTGGCCCAGTGTTTTCCATGTATTAGTTTTCGTTGGTACATTTAATTATTATTATTGAACATTTCATCAAAATATATCATAAAAATAACTTCTCCTCGGCGGGGAATCGAACAGAGAGGCCGTGTCCGCGTTTAAAGCTATTTTCTCAGGAACTAGATTTTTCCCGGGAAAACGGCTTATATCGTTTGATTCGTATTTAAATGGACTACAATGTAGACTTTTTTAATCAAAATCGTTGGAACCGTTTTCGAGAAATATTTTTTTTTTCACGTTTTTTCAGAGTTTTTGGGGGGTTGCACCCCCAAATTTGAAGCTATAAATCATTTCTCGATTTAGCCTCGGGGTAAGATTTTTCTGAACATGTATACAAAATTTCGTCAAAATCGGCCCAGTTTAGGCTCTAGGCGTCTGCACAGTCAGACAGACATTTTTTAAAATCCACTTTTTTGGACACAGGGGACCTAAAAACGTGTAAATCTATCAAACTCGAATTTTCGCTCCATCACAATACTTTCTCTTTGTATGAGAAAGTAAAAATAACTGAAAAATAGGTAAATATTTTCTTTAATACGAATTTCTCTCGAGAAATCCGTCTGCTTGTATGTATTTCTTTCTAATCAATAAAAAAAACTCCCATGCGAATTCTTTTTTAGGAATATATTAGAAGAAAATAAAAAAGTAGAAAAGATTTCGGAGTAAACTACATAGAAAGGCTCTTTAGTCCAAGTCAAAAAAGTTTTTCCCTCTTTCCATAAAAAGCTTATTTCTACTGCATCAAATTTTCTATTCCCCCCCCCCATTTTTTTTTAATGTAAATCAAAATAGAAGGGGGGGGGACATTGTCACGCGATCTTTTCAAACCTTAATACTTACCCCCTTCCCTTTCAAAGGCAATAAGAACTAGGTAATAAACTCAGTTACAAGACGGAGAGAGAAAGATATAATTGCTTTTATATCGGGCATAACAATAGCTTACTGGAAAGAGAAATTTATATATATATATATATATATATATATATATATATATATATATATATATATATATATATATATATATATATATATATATATATATATATATATTTAAATATCGATTTGGTAAAGTTTGTTTTACATTAAATAGTAAACGTGTTTTTTTAACCAATAATATTCTGTTAATCCAAACATAATAATATATTTATAATAATAATCATGATTTGGCCAATTCATAATATAATAACTTTTTTATGGTGTTTTTCACTCTCTCTTATAAAGAGAAAGTATTGAGATGGTGTGAAACATCGATTTTGAGATTTTGTTAGATTTATACATTTTGATGTCCCCTGAGTCCAAAGAAGTGGTTTTTAAAATGACTTTCTGTCGTCTGTCTGTCTATCGTCTGTGCAGAAGCGTGGAGCCTGAACTACTGGGCGATTTTGACAAAATTTGGCATACATGTTTAGAAAAATACCTCGAGGCGAATCAGAAAAATAAATTTTTGCTCCAATTTTTGAAAGAAAACGTGGAAAAAATTTTTACTAAAAATATTCTAAAATGAAGTCCATATAAATACAATATATTGTGATATTAGCCATTTCCCGGGAATAATCTAGTTCTTGAGAAAAAATACCTTTAAAAGCGGATGGAGAGAGGCTGGGTTCGATTCCCCGCCGAAGAGAAGTTATTTTTATGATCAATTTTGATATAATGTTCAATAATAATCAAATGTACTCACGAAAATTTGAAAACTAATAAATGGAAAACACTGGGCTAGCGCATTTAGCATAAATGGAACACTCTTAGTATAACTGGATACATCATCGGGACTTGTCTCGGACCGATTTTTTTTAAAATATCGATCCTTTATAAACAGTTTATCTTACGTTAATAGCAAAAAATATTTCTAAGGCATGTTTTAATAATCAAACATGATTATAAAGGACCTTTACATACTTTGTAACTTCTCCTTACTTCCTACCCGTCTGTATGTATGTTAAACATAAAAATATTTAGATATACCGATTAGTATCACAACTCTATGATTTCGAAGCAGTAAATCAGCCTTGTCTACATGTACGAGTATGTAGGAGATAGTCTGTCCTCCATTTTAAGTAAGTTTTTTTTATTAGTAAATTGTTTATTTGATCACTTATCGATTACAAACGATAAGTGATCAAATAATTGTACAAATTTTATTTCAATATCGATCCATAATTGCTTTTACCAGTCGATACATAATAATTCTTGCCTCTTAAAATTTCACAATCCTTGACGATACTTTATCACAGCATGAATTGATTGATGAAGAAATTAATTAATCTTAATATGTGAACAGACGGCAATAAAAAAACTATTTTTATTCTGAATTATAACTTGAAACGAATTTTTAAATTGTTTTGTTGGTAGTTTTCCTCTTCTACTTTATTTATGAGAGGGCAATTTTTATATTTTTAAGTCAGAGACCAAGTATTATTTGATTCAGGACGCGTGTCAGACAAGCGAGCGAAGTCGTTTATCAAGACTTCAAAAAACACATCACAGTCATAAAGACCCCTCCAAAAAAAGGACATTTTTCGACATGACAATAATAATTCTCGCCATATTTGCTTTTTAGCTCCACCCAAAACACCCATTCCTACTATATTTTTTGCGGCCCTCGTTTAAAAAGAGGGGTGGGGGGTCCCATTTGAATGAGATCTAATTACGAGAGGAGTGTTAGAGTATGAAGCCCCCCAACCCCCTCCCACAATGATTTATGGTGCTTAGGGCCGGGGGCTCTTTATTGAAAATTCCAACAGGCTTCAGCCCCCACTCATCTCCTCGGACAAAAAAACTAAAAAATTTGCTTTCCCTTCCCTCACCCTTTTTCACACTTAAATTTAAGGGTAAAAAAGGAGGCCATAATATTTTTTTTTATTTTGCACTTAGCTCTGAATTTTTATTTTCTTTTCAAATGAGCCCCCCCCCCCCACCCTCAAAAAAAGTTTCTGTGCTTAAAAATAATACGCTATTAACGAAGCAGGAACTTTTAAATTTATTTGTTTTTCGTTTTTTTAGACTAATCTGCTTAAATTTATATTTAAACAACTTTAAACAGAATAAAATCTAAGGGGCGTGAAATAATCAACATTGTTTAATAATAACAATGCACATAAAAAAACAACATTAAAAAGATCAAATTGGATAATGAAACTTAAAATATAATTAACTTTCAGAAAAAAACAAAAAACAAAGAATAAAAGTATAACTAACCGTAGAAATTTCTCGGATAGAAATTGGCCCACTGCCCCCCCCCCCCCCCCTGGGAGCGCCACTGCTTTACTCAAGACGATTCACTAACCCACTAAGCCTCTAAGCCTGGATACTTCTGTTGTTTCCAATATGCCACTAAGTCTATAATATAACCTCTTTGTAGTCGGTCGGCTATCTGCTAGAGGTCGACCAAGAAGTCATGGAAATGAGAGGAGTGCGCTAGTGTCATCATGTATAGTCAGTTTTTAATAAAATAGACCATTGTCAAAAAACACAGTGTTGTTCTTTTGTTATTAATAATTTCATTTTTGATAACTTCTATATTTTGTTTATATTTTTTGCAACAGGCAACACTGTACATGATAAGAAATCACTAATAATATACGATATCTTTATATTATTATTTATTGATTATTCATAATAATCTTCTTTAAATCTAAATCGATTTTCTTCTTTCTCAATCAATTTTTTTCTTCCTCTTTATTTCTGAGTTTGATTTTTACTTTTATATTTCTGGATTTTAGTTGTTACTTTTTTGTGAATTATTTTTTTACTATTACCTCTCTCGGCTTGTTTTTGGCAATTTTCTCTTTAGTAAATTAAATTTCCTGGTATTAATAAAAACATGGATAATAACACGAATTCAAAATTAGGAAGAAAGACTCTTCACAGTCAAGGACGAGAAATAGTTTACAATGTGTATTTGTATTTTAAACACAACATTGGCGGGAGTGGCAGTTCAACAACAGAAGTACCTTTCCATACAGATATTAATTGTCATGGAGAGCAATCATTTTTATAATAACAAATACATATAATAAGTTAATATTATTAAGTTACATATTATAATAAGTTTGTTCCAACCCCGTTATTTGTAGCGTCCTTTGCATTTGCATCATCCCGTGGATTTGTGGATAGTACACAAATCGTTTAGGATAGTTGTGACTATAATTCGTACTGTATAAAAACAAACAAAACAGGAAACCTAACAGATTGGGAACCTTGTTGTTGTTATTCTTGAGATTTGACATAACTGCGCATGTCATACAAACTAGAAATGGGTATTGTCTTAGCACCCGACTGTACTGACTTCGGCACTACTCGGAAGTTCCGATTTTAAACGAAGTTAAGCTTTCCGTTTCTCCCGTGTTCATGACTTCTTGGTCGACCTCTAGCAAATTTAATTCCTGCCACCTCCAGTGTTTGAAGGTACCCCTATAAGTACTTAAAAGTTTTATGCTATCCGCCAATTTTTCAAGCTAGGGATGAAAAATTGATGATGGATAGACCGATAGACAGACATCAAATCAAAAATGTTCTTTGTTTTAAATTATGGTACAGACTAATTTTATTTTTTCGTCACTCAAAAAAACAATCTTTGAACACGATCTTAAAAATTATAAAATTAGAAATTATATTGATTAACAGACACTGATGCCCAGAAGAAATATCTAAGCATAATATATAAATAAATAAATAAATATATATATATATATATATATATATATATATATATATATATATATATATATATATATATATATATATATATATATATATATATATATATTATATATATATATATATATATATATATATATATATATATATATATATATATATATTTATATATATATATATATATATATATATATATATATATATATATATATATATTTATATATATATATATATATATATATATATATATATATATATATATATATATATATATTATATATATATATTATATATATTTGAATTTGGTAACATTAAAGTACAATACATATTTAATATTCAAATGTGTGATATATTATATATATTTTTTTACTTGCTCATATAAAGAGAAAGTATTGTAATGGCGCGAAAATTCGATTTTGAGATTTTGAGGGATTTACACGTTTTGAGGTCCCCTGAGTCCAAAAAAGTGGTTTTTAAAAAATGTCTGTCTGTCTGTCGTCTGTGCAGACGCCTGGAGCCTAAACTACTGGGCCGATTTTGACGAAATTTTGTATACATGTTCAGAAAAATCTTACCCCGAGGCGAAATCGAGAAATGATTTATAGCTTCAAATTTGGGGGTGCTACCCCCCAAAAACTCTGAAAAAACGTGAAAAAAAAAATTTCTCGAAAACGGTTCCGACGATTTTGATTAAAAAAGTCTACATTGTAGTCCATTTAAATAAAATACGAATCTAACGATACAAGCCGTTTTACCCGGAAAAATCTAGTTTCTGAGAAAATAGCTTAAAACGCGGACAGAGAGAGCCCGGGTTTGATTCCACGCTCGGGAGAATTTATTTTTATGGTAAATTTTAATGAAATGTTCAGTAATAATTAAATGTACATACGAAAAATAATAAATGGAAAACACTGGGCTAAGAAATTTTGAACTCGTATATGAGAAAGTTTGTCTGAGATGCCTCACACAAATAAAGCTTTTATTATTATTATTATTTTATTGTTTAATATTTATTTCCCTAGCTGCGCAATATTTAATTAATATTTTAAAGTAAGAGTATATTAAGTTGATTAAAACAGGTTTTGATTTTTCTTTGTTGTAATCTAAACATTACTTATCTGAAACTAATTAAATATTGGATGATTATAGGATAGATTAGGAGATTAGTTAGTATATTATTAAGTTAGTCAATATCAAATAAATTAGAACAGTGAAGGGTCGTAATAACAGAATTACGTGAAACATTTATTAAGGTCTGTAAAGTTTTCTCTAATATTATCCCAGGACGTCTAGACGCCTCTCAAAACTAATCAATCCCCTTGCTGGCAAATATAGCCCAATCCTGACTGGGGCTTTAACAAAAGCCAATCGTAATAGAGATTGTTGATAAAGTCACGGTGGGATGACGTCAGAGTTGCGTGATTGCGGGACTTGACCGCCTCACATCTGTCTTAGTTCAAACTCGAATTGAAAGATCGATCCTTTTTCTATTACGGACTTACCTATCGAACTTTAGATAACAAACTTATCGATACTTAAATCAACCAAATTCCAAAATGAACTTGTACGCGTCTTATCGCACTGACTAAAGAGATATTGAGATGTAAAGGAAAACTTATAACACTAAAGATATCTCAAAATGAAAAAGAACAAATATTTTCGTCTTACGTAAAAGAGACAACAATTTTATTTTTATTCGTCAATAATGTCAATTTTATTTATTTATTTATTTATTGTTTTATTAGGGTGTCCGACAACAAGGTCATATACACCCAATACAAGGCATCAAAATGTCAATTTTATAAACCAGGTTTGTTTTTATGAATAAAATAAAAATGTAGGAAATAACGATGCCCAAACAAAACTCATACCTTCAAATATTAAATAAACAGGTCAAGTGTGTGCTAGTCAACACACAGCGAGGGTCCGTAGGCGGCACTGTATTGTTTAAGTAGTACTTATTGCTTTTTAAAATGCTAAAAAACCTACTTTGAACTATCCTCTGGGTCTGATATTCTCACACATAAACAAATTTCTGATTAAGTATTTTCTGCCACTGAACCGGACTATAAACATATAAATACATCGAAAAGAGTATAATTAAAAATAGACTGCCAATTAGTGTGGCACATAGCTTCCTCGCATCCCATCATGTACGTTTTTGTTATAATGTTTATTGTGTAAAAACTATTAATAGTTTTAGCGACCTTTAACACTTCATAGCGGTGTCACTGTTGGTTTTACTGAAAAATTGTATTTGAAAAAAAGGTTTGTCTCATTAAATAGATGAAGTTAGATTTTTTTCCCAATCTAAAGTTCCAATTTTAAATTTGAAGTTCACGTTTACGCGAGCGTTGCTCGTGTACGCTTGGACGGATAACGTTGTCCAACGAACTCGTCCTGGGCATTGGTAAAATGAACATGCCTACCAAATTTCATTAAAATCGGTCGACATTTACTCAAGTTATCGTCGCACGTTTCATAATTCGCGGACACACAGACCGACAGACAGACAGACAGACAGACAGACAGACAGACAGACAGACAGACAGACAGACAGACAGACAGACACGAGACCAAAAATGTTCCCTGATGTCTGAAACGGATTTCTGTCTTGGAATTTTTAAATTCGGAGGCATAAAAGTTTTTCGTTCTCAAAAGTGAACACAATGCTTCCGTTACCTTCGGTAAGCTCGGAAGCAAAAATGTATTTTGTCAATAAAAAAGAAAATATTTTTTTTTCGAAATTCCCAAAAAGTGGTATCTTTACTTTTGGGTTAAAGAATGTTCAGCAATTTTTTCAGAGTTTTAGCACTTAAAATAAGCGAGATAGAGGGGGGGGGGGGGCACTTTTCACACCCACTCAAGCTTCTAACCAAAAATGATATATTTTTGTAATCACCTCGGCGTACCCTTTTATATGATACCCAACGTGGTGTCCAAAAAAAAAAAAATACTTTTTAACCCTTAAGTTTTTTTACCCTAATGTTTTTGAAAAATAATTATTTTAGGTTGCTATCTTTTTAAAATGTGTGGGTGGTGCTATACACATATATGCCAAATTTCAAAGTGATCGGACGAAAGGTGTAGCCGTGAGAGCAGGCGACAGACGGACAGACAGACACACGCAGGAAAATATAAGGGTCCTTGGATTTGCCTACAGGCCCTAAAAAGAATAAATAAATTCTACTAAAAGTAAGTTGATTGCACTAAGTCGACTTTCAACCACAATTAATCTTTGTTTTGGTGTATGGAGTCAAAATGCGGAAAGGAATGAATTATTAGTGTGTTTCGTTTGGTTCCAGCTTATACTTAACGTCCTTCACAGCATTAATGAAAATTTTTAAACAGAAGAAATATTCTATTCAGAATAGTTCAACAAGAAGGAGGGAGCCAGCGTGACCGAGGGCATCTAGGCACTCGCCCAGTTATCAATGAATCAAGGCGTCCCTCGCCGTGATGCTCTGATTTATATGGCTCACTTGTGATCACGTCATGCTCGCTTCGGCGGTACAATGATGGTATGATGTGTGAAGTGGCTGGGACTCTCTACCACCAAAAAATAAAAATATTTTACTTCAAACTTTTTTTTCTATCTCCAATATTTTACCCCCTATATGGGGCAAAAGTAAAAAAATGGTAGATTTCAGCGCCTGGAAGCAAAATGGTGGTTGCCCCTAGTTCGCGAGTGGATGAATACACACTTTTTATATACACAATATTGGAAATAAAGAAAAAAACGTTTCAAGAAATTGTTTATTTTTCACCGTAGAATCCAAATATGCTATCAAATATATAGACTCCATTTGAAATTTTGAAGTTAAGTGGCCTGGGGCAAAGTGGTTGGTTGCCCCCTGTGCGCGATTGCATTAAAAAAAAACTTCCTTCTACATGGTACCGATCCCCATAGTTTCATTAATTTATCTCAAACCGTACAAAAGTTAAGGGGGGGGGGACTTTTGGACAAAAAAGACAGAACTTTGTTACCATACAGAAAAGAATTGTTAAGGATTGCCGTAAAAGGTAACTTATTTGCTTTCAGCAAACCAAAAGATTTGCCTCATGTTTAATCAGGCAAGCAGAAAGAAAATGTTCACAGAGTAAGTTAGGACAGCCTATCATTTGCGACTATTCAGGCATCCAGAAAATGCACATGCTCAGGTGTCTGGTGATCAGGAGAAGTGATCAGTTTAAACTGACAGGTCAGTCGGACTGGGTGTTTTTATAATAATCTTACAAATATAATTTTATCACAAACAAATTGGAAATGTTAAATAAAGATAAATGAGAAACATAACAAATAATACTAAATCCTCTTTTCGTTCTCAAGTTCTTTTTATACATTTAATAACTAAGTCCAAATAATTGAGATAGAAAATAAAATAACTTATCTGTCAATATAATTTTCTACTTCATTATTTACATTTAAATCTCCTGGACAGAATAAAAACCTCAATTGAAAGCAGAAACAAATAACTTCAATTGTCGAAAAAGGTAAAAAGAAATATATATATTGTTTTTAAATTTATTTTTTAGTCTCGCCTCTGAGCGAGTCAATTCAATGAAATTACTTTAAAATACGGCATTGGCACTTATTATTACCTATTAATAGGTTATAGTAAGATCTTTGATGCAAAAACTGATATGTTTCTTTCCAAACCTTTATTTACTTATTTTAAAGTTCCCTAAATCACAAAAAAAAACTAATAAAATGATAGTTAATCACAAGAGTTTGTAAATTTACATTTTATTGGTGAATGCGACCTATAATATGCTGTTTATGGATATTTGGCATACCTCATTGTAATTTTTCTATTGTGGTAGCTGTGGCTCGAGGTTAACATACTATTATTCATTTTTAACAGTAGTAATTCACTAAAAACATTTAACCGTCTCTCAAGGCTAGCTGAACTGAGCTATACTGTAATGGACTGCGTATGCTCGTTGCTTTAAAATTCGTAATATAACCTTCAATAACATGTAAACTTCATTTTAAAAGCGACTAAATAGGGAAACTATGTTTAAATTTCATAGCGATCGTAGTTATATACAACTCAAAACCATAATACATTTTCATTTTCTACAGTGTGTATGATAAATTATATATATGCTAACCATTGTTGATACCAATTCATATTTTATCTTATCTCGACATGAAGTATATGAAGTTTTACTCTTTATATAAGAAATCTTCAATTATCAACAGGAATTAAGGTAATGTAAATTATTTGAGTCTTAAACGACTCTCATAAATATATATAATTTCTTGGACAATTGTGAATGTTATCTAAATGCAATTCAAACCATTCAAGAAGTCAGAAGTCTATTTACAATTCACAAGGAGCAATTAAAACTGCATTCAATAAATCAAGCATAAACGTGTAAAAGAGAGCAATTAACGATATGAATAACTTCATAAATTGTCGGTTTAATGATCAAGAAGATGGGGAAAAAAAGGGGAGATGAAGGAAGGGTTTTACAAAAAACTAGTTAGTCAAGAGCTTAATTGCGATGTTTCTTAATAACATTTCATAAAGTCTCCTCTCTCTAGATGCGAGGGTTGCCATTTGGAAAAGATCATAACGCCTCCCCGAGTATAAGTCCCATTTTATTCACGTCAAACAAATTGATGGCGGTTGGTTCTCTCCTTTCTCTTCTCCCTCTTTTTCTATCTCCTCATCCTCTTAGTTTAGGCTCTTATGATCCAATCTATCTTTTTACGATCGTAGCGAGGAATCCAGAAGATTTAAAATGATGAGGGGACGACTTCGCTCCTGGCGATATTTTCCTGTCGTTGCTTCATGTACATGAAGATGAAAACTTTTTTTCTCCTTCGTGAGGGTGCCTTTCCAAGTTTTTCAGACGTGTTTCCATGTCGACGCCCAGAACTCGTTCGGAATTCCTAAATAGGTTTGAATGAGGGAAGGTTGGTGTCACAGGGAACATCGAATACCCTCCGTATAAAGACATCAACTCTAAAGTATAACTTCCGCCTTTAATATGCATTTTTAGACCTACGACACATACGAGAATTTTATCGTTAGTCTATTAAAATTATTATCTGTTATCATCCGTTAGTCAATATTTTTTCTACTTCAAGTTAAATTTATGAGGTTATAGGAATTTATCAACTTGGCATACAGTTCAATCGGAATCCTAAACTTGCCAAGAGGTGGTAGAGATGGTTAGAAATAGCCAGAGGTGGTTAGAAGTAGTAAGAGGTGGCTTGAGGCGGTTATAGTTGAGGAGGCTTTTAAGGACAGACAACCATGGATTTCACACACGACTTAAAAAATTAAACATTGAAACGCATTTACTGTTCTTCATTACAATCACAATTCATTAAAGATCCATCCAACATTTCATTGTGGAAGGGTAACACCATACAATAGCCCAATGAAAAGTGACTAACTACGCCGGGAATCGGTTAGCTGCAGCTGCGTATCTACCATGTGTACTAACTGAATTTAAGATAATTTTTCCGATGACTTTTTTGCGATTATTTAGATAGGGAGTTAAATATTTAGTACGTAAGAATTTAGGTGGAACGTTATTTTAACTGTTAAAATTTGTTTATTGTTATGTTAGTAGATTAACGTTGATTGTTATTAAAAAGAAAGGTGCAAAGAGACGTATAATTTTATCTATTTATTATCAATTATCAGTATAATTGTAATATATAATTGTATGAACGTTACACATACCTACCTATAACGATTCACTACCAATCGTTTTAAAATAGGGTCTCCGGTAGCTTAGTGCTATCGCATTCGTCTGTCATGCAGGAGGTTTGGTATCCAATTTCTCAAGCTCGGTGATCACCCAGCATCGCTATATTATTGGGTAGCTTCTAAAGTGAAGTGACGTCCATCTGATTACGGAGGTAATCGGTTATATAGCTGCTGGCTATATAGCTAAGATTTATATAGCTGCTGGCTATATAGCTATGATTTATATAGGTGATGGGGCGACAACCTCGTCTCCCATTACATAAATAGTTCTACAGGTCTTTTGGCAGGCCTAAGCCCACCACGTCTTGTTGCGCCAAATATTATTATACTAGATGTAACGGTAGAGTTAACTAGTATTAATATAGCGTGGCTCTGAGTTGAAAGTTATTCGTGAAAGTGAATTTAGAGATTGTTAGAAAATCAAGCCTAAGAGAGTTAAGTTTGAGCTAGGCCTAGTTGATACAATCTCTCCAAGTGGAAGATAGTCTCCTTCCGTTCCGTAGTTTCAAACAGTTACTCGCTTGAGTTACTTAAATTATCAGCCATTACATCTAGATAACTTGAACCAACCCAATTATACAATACTTCCTTCTCATTTTCAAATATTATTCTGTTAATTTTAATTTAATTTTGGGGATCATTTCATAAAAAGCTCTAGTTTGGGATCATCAAAGTCAAGAAGAGATTGATCTCAAGGTATGATATGGTGACGATCTATCCAGTATCTCTCCTGTTCACTTTTTGACTTTGTTAACAAACTAAGATTAATTTTAAATTTATTTAAAGAAAAACCCTACAATATACATTGTAACATAAATATATATTTATTAACTCAAACTAAAAGATAAAATAAAGCTAAGATTTGTGGTTTATACCGAGAATTTTTTTGTTTCAGTAAATAAAACTCGAAAATACAAATAAAAATTGATTAATTTATTATTAAAGAAACATTTTTTTTTTTAAAGTTGGTCATTATCAGTTAAATAATAAAAATGTACAAACCGGTCTTAGAGTAGCCGTGATTAAACAAATGGGCAAATTACACGACCTGAACACGTTTACCAGTGAAAGTTACCAAGAATACGGTTTATACAACCAGGTTTTTTGGCCGAAGTGGCCCCGACTTAAAGAGACAAGATAGGATCGTCTAATCGACCCTTAAATATGCTAAACCAGTCTCAGAGTAGCCATGATCAACAAGGCTGTGGTCACTTCTGCTCGGCAATCAATGAATCAAGGTCACGAATTCAATCCTTTTCCTAGTCACTTGGATTTATATGGCATATGGCCAGGCCAACAATAGATCACAGCGAATTTGCTTCCAAGCTTATCTAGGCATTGTAATAAATCTGAAGAACGATTTATTCCAAGAAAGTAATCCATTTCAGATATCAGGTGATATAAACTTTTTCTTAAGAAATTACCTACTTCCTTAATGTCATTGTCTTGTCAATCGTGTCAATTGTAACGCAATTTTTGTGCATTAAAACCTTTATTACATAGGTTTTACTTACTTCAATTTAATAAGCTAAAATAATAGAAATATATCAACGACCAGAACGTTTCGATGTGAACCCGTGGCTGATAGTTCTGCGACTCGTGCTTGGCGACAGTGGCGGAAGACTTTTGAAATTGTAAACCTATCGCCATTAAATCTCGGAGGCACGGTGATGCCGATAAAAGTTGCATCAGATCTGAAATCAATGCCCTTCTTGCTGAAGGTGTAATAGAAGAATGTCAATCGCCGTGGAGAACTCATGTTCTTGTTACGAAAAGTGAAACCCACAACATAGAAAGCTACTAGTTATTCATAACTCTCAAACGATCAATCGTTATACCCAACTTGATGAATGCCCTCTGCCTAATATCGAAGATAGCAAAAAACTCTTTTTTGAGTGCCATTGATTTAAAAAGTGCATACCACCAAGTCCCTATTCTCCCGGAAGCAAAAAAGTGTACTACCTTTAAAGCCCTTGGAAATTTATACCAATTCAAGCGAATTCCGTTTGGATTTACAAACGGAGTTTCAACTTTCCAATGGACGATTGATTGGGTCATCAGGAAATAGAAATTGGTAAATCCGTATGTATAACTCGATGGCATCACTATCATGGTATGTTGAAAGGTGGACATGTAGTAGTAGTAGTCTAGTACTCCCTACTAGAACGGGTAGGACCCCGTAGTGGAGAGTTCCAGCAACTTCACACATTATACATTTGTACATTGTACCGCCGATGGTGTGGTCATAAGTGAGCTATATAAGCGTGCGTCAAAGCGTGGGGGAAGAGTGTCCTCGAACCTTAGATACAAATCAAATCACATCATCATGACACGGATCGGACCCACATCAATCGGACCAGATCAAAGAGTGGCGAAGAGTGCCCCATAGGGACATCCCGCCCCTCGCCCTGCTCCGTCCGCGATTCATAGATGCAATTTAGAGTACCATGGCATGGGATCGAACCTAAGGCCTCGAGTTACCTCGACTTATACGGAAGGTAAGAGGTAAGGTGTGAGGGAAGGAAAAGATAGAATAGAATGAGCTCTCCAGCCCGGTATTTATAGGCCCCGGG
This sequence comes from Gerris lacustris, assembly GCA_951217055.1. Taxonomy (NCBI): domain Eukaryota; kingdom Metazoa; phylum Arthropoda; class Insecta; order Hemiptera; family Gerridae; genus Gerris; species Gerris lacustris. The sequence goes on from OX578278.1 coordinate 39,163,823, forward strand.
AGAGAAGAGGGGGCTGCCCCCTACCCACATGGAGGGGATCGGGGCGCGCGCAAGTCGGGTGCCTCCATGGTGAGGGACAGGAGCCTCCCTCCATCTCCCTAGGGCTCCCTACATACTGGAAGAGGAGAGACCAACTGTTCCAACCTCGTGTTTATTCAAATACGAATAATAATTACAAAAATAAAAAAAAGAGGCTCGTGGGTCAATTAGGCACAAAAAGGAGGCGGTCACCACAATTTTAAAGGGCCTGTTTCTTCAAATACAAGAAACAGTTAGACTCCCTGATGGACGTGAAACTGTAGTCTCTAACCGACACTTGGCTCCGTTGGAAGGTCACGGAGTCCATGATCTTGTCCATATAACATTGGACAAGATCATGGCTCTGAACCAATTGCCCTAGAACAAACAGTTGAAGAACCAACTCCCTCAGAACAGCCCACTGACAAATGTGCTGACATTCCACAGTCAGCAAATCCTTGCGAAGATAGCCCCTCGCTGACACCTTCAATTACCGAGAGCCATGGGCCTCCTTCGCTGCGAAGGTCCAATCGACAACGTCGAGCACCTCTAAGACTTGAAGATTACATCAGGAAAACTAGCATGGGAGAATGATACAACCCTTCTCTTAAGAAATTACCTACTTCTTTAATGTTATTGTCTTGTCATTATTAATTATTCGTGTCAATTGTTATGTAACGTAATTTTTGCTTATTAAAACTTTTATTACATAGGTTTTCTTTATTTCATCAGGGAACTTTTTTTTATTTTAAAAATAACATCCGAGAGCATGCCATAATTTTAAACGTCTTTTTTTTATTAAAACCTCAATTTTTAGAAGAACCAATCCAATTTTGTGGAAAGAAGCCCATAGGTAGGCCTACATTGATAAAAAAAAACAAAAAACATATGACCCCACTGGGAATCGAAGCAGATAATCATATCATGTAACCATTTATCCAATAATAGGACGCGAGGATGCTATGTGCCACACAAATGGGGAGACTATATTTGTTTTCAGTTTTAGTAGAAAAAGGATCAGCGTATAATATTCTGAGATTCTTTTTATTGCGATTCTGCTGATTCTATAATTCGTATGTATCCTTCTTTCTTAATAGCCTCTTCCCTTTTTTCTTTTTAAATATATTTTTCTATTTGCTGCGCCGAATATTCTATACATTGTATTTTTATTACTGCTGACACTGGAAAGAGAAGAGGGAAAAAAGATAGTAGGTACTATAGATTTTGTTTTATGTACGCACAAAAGCAATTTTTTCTAATTTTACAGAGAAAATGGGGAGACGAGGGTTCGAGCCCATACCCTATTTTGATTTTGAAATAGGGATGATCCGTGAGCCCTTCAGATCTCTCCTTTACTTTCAAACTACTCGCTTTAACTTTCTCTCTCCCCCTCCCTCAGAAATATAATATAAACCTTCTTTTCATCCCCTTTTTTCTAAAGTATAAAATGCTACTAGTTTTTTTTCTCTTCGCCTATTTCTTTCTTCTTCCTCGTTATAAAAGAATAATAACTTTTCATAATATTTCCTAACAAATTAACTCGACTGGAAATTGTTATGTGTATTATCCTATAACTTATATTACCCAAAACCGAGTACGATGAAAAAAAATTAGATAGACGAAAGAATGAGATGAAAAAGAAGCACTCGAGGGACGAATAAAAATATATTTTAAGATAAAAGAAATGAAAAAAAGAAAAAATTGGCAGGAAAAATAAAATGTAAAATGAGAAGTAGAGGATGAAAAAAAGAAAAAAAAAATTGGCTGAAGTGTTAAGAGTCAGCGATAAATCTGCGAGATGAAACAGGTTGGTTTATAGGTCGAAGTAATTTGTTTTCGGTTTTCACAAGTGCAATGGAGGTTTTTTTCTAAGGTGTGTATATGTATATTGTTTATATATATATATATATATATATATATATATATATATATATATATATATATATATATATATATATATATATGTTTGATAAGCGTACAGGGTTGAAAGGTTTCGGTAAGCGCTCTCATGGGTCTAATACCGAACTCCGATGGCAAAATGCAAAATAACTGCGAGGGCTACCTTTGCGCTGGCCTCGGGAAGCTTTTTACCGGACCAATCTCACCCTATCCTGTATACCATACAGCACAACTTTTTATTATAACATCCTTACTCACTCATCTGCTATCAAAATATGAACATAGAGAGAGAAAGGGAGAGAAAAAACCAAACTCGGAACAGATAAAGTTGACAAACAGTGTATTACATAAAAGGTGTCCCTCAGGGCAAATTATTCGACCCAATCCTTTATACAATGTACTAAAAGTTATTTAATAACTAATATAATACTTTTTACATGCAATAAAACCAAATGTCATTTTGAAGAAACATAATAAACAAATAATTATACGTTTAGCTGTACTAAAAATAGGTAGTTTGCTTGTAATGAATTTTTACAATTAAAATAAAAAAGTTTTCTGTTAGGTTGTGGTATTTTTTCAGAAGGGGGTTACTTCTACTTAATTTGAAAAACATTTTTTCTTTGTGGTGTTTGAACCATCTAAAAATAAAAATATTTTTTTTTTTTTTTTTTATAATTACCTTATTTGGATTGTTTTTCTATTTCATAAAAACTATATTAAAAATATATTTTTTGCTTGGTTAAAAATAATGTCTTTTTCCTTTTCTTTCTTCTTTAAAAAGCCATATTTCGCTTCACTTAGGCTTTAATTTCCTAAATGTTTTTCCTTTCGTTAACGCTCCTAATCTCATAATGTACCCAACACAAAAATTTGAAACTTTGCAGTTATGTTAGGAGTAATCACCCAAACAGGAAAAGTATGGGTAAGCCCAAAAAATCATTCCTTAAAAAAGAGTGCTTGCAGTTTTGAGGGTTAAACACGGTAGTGCCCCCTCCCCCAAGTCTAGCATAGCCGTACCATCCTTTACTGGAACCAACTCACGGCAATTTGGACCCCCTATAGATATATAAAATTAATTTTAATTTAAAGTTTATGACTAACTGAACCAGAAATAAAAATTTCATACAACCAGCCATAGTAGCTCATGAGCCTTAAGTTTTGTTATTTTGTCACTCACTCACTCATCATAATTCATTTCCGAAAAAGGTTTGCGCAAACTTAAAGGTTTCGGGCAAATTTAGGCCATACACGTCAAACATCATGTTTGCGCATCAAACAGCCCCATACACGGTTAAAATGCTTACGCAAACATTTTGACCGTGTATGGGCCTTAAAAATTAACAAGAACAAAGAAAGGACTATCACACAAGAACAAACAAAGAAAAACAAATAAGAACAAAGAAAGGAAAATCGAAAAATTGTTTGTGGCAACGAAAAATAACTTACAAAAAGAAGTGAAATCCCAACAAAAACACTAGTGTAAAAGTCGCCAAGTCGCGCGTACAAAGTTGTGAGATCATAGGTTTAGCCAACTCTAAAACTGTCCGAGTAAGGTCTACTAGGTCTAATTTATTCGGTGCAAGTACTGTTCCTCTCTCTATTCTCTTTCCCAAATGACTCTACACGCAAAGTTCTCAACATTTTCTGACTTGGAAAATACACACCCCAAAGAGGCTAAAATTAAATTCAGTGTCGTATACAAATTTGTATCTTTGTGCTGCGACGCTCAAATGAAAAAATATTATTTATTATTTGATTTAAGTTGGTGGTGTGTATTTTCCAAGTCAGAAAATGTTTTTAAATTGTGTAGAGTGATTTGGGAAAGAGCATAGAGAGAGAAACAGACGAACATCATGTACTTGCACTGGATAAATTAGACCTTAGACCTAGTAGAACTTACTCGGACAGTGGGAGAGTTGGCTAAACCTATGATCTCACAACTTTGTACGCGAGGATTGGCTTATTTTTTTACACTAGCTTTTTTGTTGGGATTTGCTTTTACTCGTAGAAAATGATTAATTGTTTTGTTCTACATTTGTGATAAATCAATAATATTATTTCCCTTTCCTTGTAAAGCCAAATTAAGTGTTTGCAAAGGTCTTAGCATGTCTGTAAGGAGCAGGCTTGTCCCACACTGGATCCGCTCATCTCATCTCATCTCAGCTCAGCCTTTAACGAAAAAAATTAAACCCATGAATTTTTAAATGATGGTTCAAAATTTCTTTAGCGTCTATCCCGTGGACAGACGCTCAAGAAATTTTGAACTATCTTTCTGAATACTGCTCGCTTAACGCAAAGACCAAAGTTCTCACCTTTTATAAGTCTCCGAAACTAAAGCGTCTTAGAACATTGACTTATAACTCCGAACCCTTGGAATATGTAAAATCCTTTACTTACCTTGGTGTACCTCTTTCCTCCTCTGGTAAATTCTACAAAGCCTCCAGTTTCTTTATCTCAAAAGGTAATATTGCTTTTGCGAAGTCTATCCAACTCAAATCCAAATGCTCTTCTTGGTCCACTACTGTTAAATTATTTGGATCGGTTGTTTTCTCTTAACTCCATTATGCTTCAGAAATATGGGCGCCTAGGTATGTTGAACCTCTTGACTCCGCCCAATCTAAATATTTTATGTCGCTCTACTTCTGGCCTTGTTCAACTCCCCACTATTTACTTCGGTAGGAAACTGGCACAAGATCCATTGTTCTTAAAGTGCTCAAACAAATGGCAAGCTATATCCTCAAAATTTTGGCTCTGAATGATGATCGGTTACCTGTCACATGTCTTTAAATTCTATATGATCTCGAAAATAAATCCTTTAACATACCCTCATTCAACTGGGTTACGCAGTTTCTAGGCCCTATCGGTTTCTCTGAAGATTTCACCCGGGATTATAATTTGTTTAACTCAACAACCAATAGTTTGATCTCTCAGCTTGAGAATCATTTACTTTCTTCTGACCTCCAGCATTCACCTCTTTTCCGCTCTGTGACTTCTTTCCCACTCCTAGCAGAAAGATACCTTCGGTCATCTATTTCGTTCTCTTCAAAGAGATTAATCAGTCAATCCAGACTATCTAGTGCCACCCTAACATACTTTTACTATCGAAAAAAACCACATGTAATTTCTGTCAATGTTGTTTGTCCTGCTTGCCTAAATGACTTGGAATTCCTTCAATACTTCCTTCTTTGCTGTCCAGCATACTCTACCCCTAGAAAAAACTATCTCTCACCTTATTTGAACCTCTCTCTCACAGATATACTTTACGACCCTGATGAACTAAAAGCAGTGGCTTTATCTACTTTTATCTCATCAGCTCTGTCCATCCGACATAATATTATTTCCTAACTCACCTTCACCTATTCTTCTTCCCTCTCTTTTTTATGTTGCCCTATATCTTAAACTTCCCACAGATATCTCCTATGTTCACTATGTCATCCTCTGCATTATATATTTTTTATTAGCTTCAAAATTGAAACAAAATAAATAAATAAAAATTAGCAAATAAATAAACAAATAAAAAAATATATAAAATCAAATTATATTTATTTTAATTTTTCTATGATTTGTTACTATATTTGTGAAGTGTTTGCATTTTAATTTCAAATTTGTTTTGTTTATTTCTCTCTCTCTGTATTTGTTTACACTTATATGTACAATTGTACACCCCTTTGCAGGAAAATTTTGTTTCCATAAGAAAATAATGATTATTATAATTATTATTATTATTATTATTATTATTATTATTATTATTATTATTATTATTATTATTATTATTATTATTATTATTATTATTATTATTACATGAGGCATCGATAATTACAGTAATCGAACCGTCTTCTGAATTTAGTCTCAAGTCTCGGTGGGTAAGAGTAGTTGGAAAGAGAGTAAGAATCTTGATAGCACAAAACACAATATCATATCTGGCTAAACAAACCGTACAAAATGAAGGGTATTTTAAGTCCGACAGTGCCGTTTAGTTAGGCAGATTAGTTTTACATTTTTTTTTAGATTATATTTAGTTAACAGATTGTAACAATGTAGTAGATTTAGTTTCTTTTACCTACTTTAAGATATTCAATATAAATAGTTATTCAAATATTTTTTAGGAAAAAAAATACCAACCTTTTTTTATAATGTTTTTAATAAATCATAATTTTTCGTATCATTCACAAACTATCAAGGAAACAATATGCGCAAACTCTAAAATTAATATGTAACCATATTATGTGGGCTCAAACTTTGACTTCTCATCCAACTTTTAGTAGTTTTTTATAATATGAGTGCTTGAAAAAATGTCGATGAACAAAGCGAATATGAACGACAGAGATTAAAAGAGGTTGGAATAATTATCAAAATGGATATGGCCATTATAATATGATATATTATGTTGCTTCCGCTTATTTCAGTCTACATTAAATAATATATGTAATATTTTATAGTTTATACTGAGTTCTTAAAAAATGTTAAAGAAATAATAATCACGAATCTGTCAATGCATATAATAGATTTGTTGGTTTATGTTATTTCTGACAAAGGAGAATGGGGAGGAAAAAAATACATCATTCTTCGACAATCCACCAGTAACCATATGTAACCATTTCTAACCACTATTAACCACCTGTTACCATCTCTAACAACCGTGAACTACCTCTAACCACCTCTACCCACCTTTAACTATTTCTAACCATATATAAATACCTCTGACCACCCCAAAAAATCTCGTATCACCTTTAACCACCACTAACCACTTTTAACCAAGTTTAACCACCTTTAATAATCTCTTTATTTAGGAAAGTAATTATCATTTAAATCAGATCAAATTCTTAAAAAATAATAAATGTAATTATAATATGAATGTAAATACCATAAAAAAAAGTATTTTATGATGCGATATTATCATCATTATAATAGTTGGATTGCGAATAAAAATGAATGAATATTAATAAAGAAGTGGAAAATGGTGTCTGAAAATACATAAATATAATGATATACATTTGTATTCAGAGAGACGAGGAAAGGGGAGGGGGAGGGATGCTTTTTATTACATTTAGACAGGAGCCCCTCCCCCCTTCCTGGTGTTGAGAAAACCACTAGACGGACCTCGCAGACAAACATTTTATTCAAGCCCCTTCACTCAATCGTAAGTTAGGAGGGGGGTGGGGAGGATGGCTTTCACGAAATAAATATTTTATGAAAATAATATATAATAATATAGACCCTGATAAATAATGAATTCTTTAGATTAATTTATTGAAATCAGACCGTCCTTCTTACAAATGAATTTTAAATGTACTGACATACCTACTCTGTGTGTGTAATATTTAACATTATGATTCCTTAGTATATTATTATAAATTTGTATTCTTCTTCGTTTAACATAGGTCGTATTAGGTTAAACGTTCATAAAACAATTATATCTATTCTTTTGGCTATATTTCATTCCTCTCCGGAACCTAATCATGTCTCAAACATCAATATAAGTTAAAAGTTCTAATATTAAGTCTACTTAAAATTAGATAAATAATTGCATGAAATAAAGTTAAATCAACGTTATAATAAGTGAACTATATGATGTTTGAAACATAATTAGGTTCCGGAGAGGAATGAAATATAGCCAAAAGAATAGATATAATTGTTTTTATGAATCCTATACGACCCACATTAAAAGAAGATTAAAATAATAAGAGGCACAAAATTAGCTAATTACGTATTCTTGTCGTACAAATTATATTTTTGTAGTCCAATAAGATGGCTATTTAAAACTAGCCACCTTACTAATGTTCCTAATTTTCAAAAATATTTGCAAAAGTATATTATAAACCATTCGACTACTAAAAGCTGGAATATACAGGGTGGTCCAAAAGTCCCCCCTCCCCATTATTACTTTTGAACGGTTTGAGATAAATTAATGAAACTTTAGGGGATCTATAACATGTAAAGGGAAGTTTGTTTCCATGCAATCGCGCAGTTGGGGAAACCACCCAATTTGCCCCCAGGCTACCCGACTTAAAAATTTCAAATTGGAGTGTATATTTTTTCCGTAGCATATTTGGATTCTACGGTGAAGAATAATAAAATTTTACTTGTAACTTTATTTTCTATCTCCAATGTTATGCCCCTATAACACCAACCCCACTCCAAACCCCCCCTTGCCCTATACTCTCCAAACTACGATTTGGAGAGTAGTGTATTCTTACTAATGGAATTAATTATTTATAATATAGTCCTAATTCAATTACTAGAAACCTTTAAAAACAACTATTTAGGCATTTCATTTAATTGCTTTGCCTACATGATAATAGGAAACATAGCCACTAATACTTAGGATGAGCCCCGCGCGGTGCGCGGGGTGAAGGGTAGTTATACTATATACTAGTTATATATATACTAGCTGGATACCCGTGCTTGGCAACGGAGTGTTTGACAGGAGATATCAATTTAATTTTATATTATAAAAATAAAGAAATAATTATAATACGCATTAAAATATTCATAACTTCGCTTCTAAAACTTCGATTAACTTAAACCGAGTAATTCTTAATGACTCATTTCACCGCAAAATCACTTATAAATACTACTTTATACTTTTATATAAAAAGATAATAAGGAGCTTGATAAGGTTCGTTTTATATTAATAATATACTTTTAATAAATCCAATATTTTTTGACAGTGATTGAAATTTTCACAAAACATCAAATATTGTCTGTAGCTTCTTTTGCAACTTTGGCTAAATACATTTTTCCGTGGTAGGCTGTGAAATAGTAACTTTAGAGCCAAAAAAATATAGCTAAAATCCATTTTTTTTATTACGTGGACTTAAAAAATCTGTAAAGAAAACATTTTTTACGTCCTAGGACATAAATTATTTCTTTACAGCTGGTAGTTATCAAAACTTCTGTTTTTAGCACTGCAATCTTTGTAGAAATGCTTCTTAGTACGATTAAAATCCGCTAGATGTCAATTCGTTTTATTTATCTTTTCTTTAGTGTGACCTCTTTTTAAGGTTTCTTTTTTTTTAAAAATCATAAGTATGTACTAATATTTGTTATTATTATATTGATTATTGATTAATATTTAATGTTTTTTCATTGTCTGCTATCACGGAAAAAATAGCATATGCTACACGACTGTGAAGTCCCCTATGTTCTCCCTATTAGTTGCTTAGTAACATAATATAATATTTCATAAATAGGAATAAAATTCGAATTTTAAAATCTGCTGAGAAGCCCCGTTCTCTGCCTTGTATTGAGCTACCAATAAGTTTTATAGCCTATATCACTCACAGAATAGAGCTTAACATTGTTCCCAAAAACCAACAAAATCTGTTCAGTCGTTTGGACGTGATTGACGCACAGACAAACAGACATAAAATTATCTAAACTTAAATTCGTTATAAGGACAACTTATTTAGTGGTAAGAAAAAATTTGAGCCCAATTGAATAAATGTACAGACACCACACCAATGTTATATATATTTAAGATATATATATATATATATATATATATATATATATATATATATATATATATATATATATATATATATATATACAGAAAACAAACAAAACTCAGGTTTCGGTCACAAAAATCGTCTTTATGTTACAATCCCGACGTTTCGGTTTTTACTTAAAACCTTCTTCAGGGGCCTAAAAAAGAAACGAAATACAAAAACCCATGAAACAAACACTCATGACTATCAAAACGGAAAAAACTAAGCAGCTGCTACACTATAAATATCAACCCAAGACCTAAACTCACCGTAAAACATCTAAACAACGACTGAAAAAATCCTCACGCGTCACACCTATATATACGGAGAAAAACCACAGCCTCCTAGATAAAAACATTTTTTTTTTTTTTTTTTTTTTTTTTTTTTTTTTTTTTTTTTTTTTTTCTCCAAATATTATAATAATAACAACAGTTACGTAATAAACAAAAAAGAAAATTCTCCTACCCCCCCCCCCCCGCAACTCCTACATATAATAGACAAAGATAAGGGCCAAAGCTAGAAAAGATTACAGGAGTAAACAAGTATCCTAGGCAGTCTGTGGACTGGCTTTAGAGGGGACCAACCTGGCATTCGCCTAGTAAATTGAGGGAAACCACAGAAAACCTCAATTAGGTTGGGCGGACCCGGGTCCTTCCAATAAAACATTCTAAAAACCAGAACATCTATTGGCAGTTATAGAAATCGTTTGTGGGCTTGAACTAGGGAAAGAAACTGAGTATTGTAATCTGCAGAAGAAGAAATAACACCAGGACAATATGTAAAAATCAACATAAAAATGAGCAAAGCCAGGGGAAGGCAGGGAGAAAAGAAAAATAAACATTACAACAATCCAGAATATATCACATATAATAATATATATCACATATATAATGATATTTGGAGAAAAAAAAAAAAAAAAAAAAAAAAAAAAAAAGTATGTTTTTATCTAGGAGGCTGTGGTTTTTCTCCGTATATATAGGTGTGACGCGTGAGGATTTTTTCAGTCGTTGTTTAGATGTTTTACGGTGAGTTTAGGTCTTGGGTTGATATTTATAGTGTAGCAGCTGCTTAGTTTTTTCCGTTTTGATAGTCATGAGTGTTTGTTTCATGGGTTTTTGTATTTCGTTTGTTTTTTAGGCCCCTGAAGAAGGTTTTAAGTAAAAACCGAAACGTCGGGATTGTAACATAAAGACGGGTTTTTTGTGACCGAAACCTGAGTTTTGTTTGTTTTCTGTTTATATTTACGGTCGAGAATTTATTCATATATATATATATATATATATATATATATATATATATATATATATATATATATATATATTATATATACACACATTTTCTAGTGTAGGACAAAAATCTGTCGTTCTAGTCTTAAAAATGGTTGTCCATTTCCCTAGAGAGATGAATATAACAGGAACAAATATAAACAAACCGGGGGTTTTCCACTCAATGTGTACGGAAATAAAGAGAGAACGAGGAAAAAACTTTATGTTTACATTTCAAATTAAAAACCCAACTCCCTCCCTTTTATTTTTTAGACAGCCAACATACAACTGATAAATTTCCCTTCAATTTTTTTTTATCAACCAAATTCAAACAACGGGTTCGTACTCTTCTGCACTTTTAGTCCATCTTCTACTTTCAATTTTCCCTAGCGCAAATATTATCGATTATTGAAAAGGATTTAATCGGTTTGATGGACTTCCCTTGCTCGTTTTGCTCCCGTTTTATTAAGTGAATTCAATCCAAGAAGCATAAAAAAATACATAAAAGAACACTTAACAAAAAAGCCTTGCTGACAGTTCATTGTGTCAGTCTATTAGCACGTTGAATTAATACGTATATATACTTTTTTCCTCTCTCTAAATATATATATATATATATTTTTTTTAATATATATTTATCTAGAGGGACATGAATTGACAGCTGTGTATACAATAACTTTAGAAGTCTCTTTTACATTGTCAAAAAGTCTCTCGCCAAACCTGTATATGCCTTATGTTACACACAATGACAATGCAGTATATTTTCAAAAGAATATGCATCAATGTCATATGAATATGCATCAACGGTTGTATTAAAGGTAAAACTGTCGATGTTAGCAAAATTTCTTTCTCTAACACGGAACCTATTAATACAACTATAGAAACAATTAACGGACAGGTCGATAATATCTCTAAGCTAAATGGTGAACCAGACTCGAATTCTCAGCCGAGTACTAGTCGCTTTGCACCAAATACAACATCTAAACTCTGCTCTAGTGCGAATAATAGTACAAATAAGTTTACAGAAAATAGAACAGTTTGTTCTCTATGCAGTTTGTCATTTAAAAAACATCCAATAGAAGCCAACTTATTAAAACTTAACAGCTTACTTGTAAATAAAGAAAGGATTGACAACAAATCAGATACAAATGATCAAATCGATGTCTGGGCAGATAAGTTTAAAGAATTTCTTTTACTAGATTCCGATAATTTTAAACATCATGAAATTGGCAAAACTGTTAATGACTTTCTAAAATTCCTTAGACAGGCTAACAATGATTTACCAGGTCCGAAACATCCTGCCACTCGTTACTACAAGATGCGTAAGAAGAATAAAGGTAACAAAAGTACGAAGGGATCTAGTAAACCATCTAATCCACAACGAGCCAATAAAGCCTCTAGAGAAAAACGCAAACAACAGAATCAATATGAAGTGGCACAATATAACTATTACAACAGGAGAAAGAAAGTAGTTAACAATGTTATGAACTCAGATCAGCCTAAACAATGTCCTGTAGATATCGGTAGAGTAGAAGATCACTATAAATCAGTCTTCGAAGAGCTCAATAATACTGAAAGAGAGTACTATCAGAACAAGGTTACGAATCCAAATATAATATCAGTAGAAATGAGTGACATTCATAGGGCTGTTAAGTCAACATCACTCGATACATCTCCTGGTGCCGACGGTGTCTTGATTAGAACTATTAAGACCTTAAATATTTATCATATTATTAAGACCATTATTGACTTAATCTTGAAATTCTCATACGTTCCTGAACCTCTCAGCAGAGGACGTACTGTTCTAATTTATAAAGGAAAAGGAGATGTAAACAATATGTCATCTTGGAGACCTATTACTATGTATTCAATACTCAGACGAATTATTGAGAAGGTTTTAGACACAGAATTAAGAAGATAAGTATCCTTCCATCCAAGTCAAAGGGGTTTTATAAAGGGTCTTCCAGGATGCCATGTGAATGCCAGGCTTATGAATGCTGTCCTCCAAGATGCTAAGAAGAAAAAGAAGACGGCTGTAGTTGTTTTCCTTGACGTCACCGGAGCCTTCGATAATGTTGGCCACAGTCATGTAATAAAAACCCTTAAATCTAATGGCGTTTCTTCGGACTTAATAAATAGCATAGAAGCTTTACTATGCAACAATACCATCAAAGTTTCTTTAGGTCTGAATGAAACAGCTCCTATATCTGTTTGCAGAGGAGTACCTCAGGGTGGACCAATATCGAGTACTCTTTTTAACATTGCCATTGACCATCTTTTCAAAGAATTCTGTGACCCACAAATAGCCAATAATTTAGGATATGAACTCACTGAAGGTAAAGATCGCATAGTGTTAACAGGGTTCGCCGACGATCAGGCTATAACGGCGTGTGATATGGAAGCTGCTAAAAGGTTAATCGACGGTATACAGAGAAGGTTAAGTGAAATTGGACTGAGCGTTAACCCACAGAAAAGTACTGCTTTTATTGTTATAGACGGGATACTTGATGAACGTATATTAAGACTAGAGTATGGAAGTGAAATCAAGTCAGTAAATTAAGGTGAAACAATCAAGTACCTCGGTTGCACCTTCTCGGGAGAGCTAGTTTGTAATGAGGACTCAATTCGCAAGCTTCATGAAAATCTTAATAAATTAACAACGTCGGATTTATTGAAACCTGACCAGAAGCTAAATATACTAAACCAGTACATCTTTCCTGCATTGACATACCCATTACAAACTGCACCTCTCACTAAATTACCACAACCACTGTTAGAAGGATTCGACGTGATCATAAGGAGAAGCATGAAAACAATAGTAGGACTCCCAGCTAGCACCACATCTGCAATGCTATACTCGCCTCGCCGTTTTCGGGGGCTTGGTATCTTAAGATGCACCTGGGAAGCTCCTTTACAACATCATAGTATTGCTCAGAAGTTAAGCGCTTTTCAAGATACCTTCAACTTTGAGGAGGAAGTTACTGAGTGTTTAAAAAGATTAAGCCTACAGAATGAGTCTCATGAAAACATCAATGTCAAAAAGCTACGCCAAAACCTGCGTGAGAAAAGTTTTGATGAGTGGACAAAATGTAAGTGGCAGGGTGTGGGTGTCAAGCATTTTAAGGAATATCCAAATTGTAACAAATAAATTTGGGACCGGAAAGTACTAACGGGATCCGAATGGACCAACTCAATAAAACTTAACGTTAATTACGCCCCTTTAAGAGCTGTACCTGGTAATCAGTCAACAGGAGTTGTTGGGACCCTCTGTCGCAAATGTGGAAGAGAGAATGAAACTCCAGCACATGTGCTTGGAAAATGCCCACATAACATGCCTCTTGTGACCACCATAACGTTAAGCGCAAGATCTTGGAAGTCCTCAAGGAGAAAAATTATATTTGTTATGACGAGGTTTATGCTATTGACTCGGAAGGTTCTTCTAGATTTTCCGATATTATAGCATTCCACCCGGACAACAAGACTGCCCTTATTATTGACACCACCGTCAGATAAGAAACTAACGACATAGACCAAGCCAACAAAGTACACGAGGAGAAGAAGATCATCTATGAGAAATGCATCGAGTTTTATAAAGATAGGTTTCGAGCTTCTCGTGGTGATAGGGACTATAGTGTGTTTGTCAAAAAGTCTCTCGCCAAACCTGTATTATATGCCTGATGTTACCCACAATGACAATGCAGTATATTTTCAAAAGAGAATATGCATCAATGCAACCGATCCATCTACTACCAATTAATATTTTCAAAAAAATATGCTTATAAATATAGTGAGTTTCACAAAAAAAAAATAATGCTTGGGGAGGGGGGTAGGAGACATTTCAACGAATATGCAACACAAAATCCACTGTTAATTTTAATTTTATTCAATGATATTTCTATTTGAATTTGCTTCTTGCAGTGCGGTGCTAACAATCGTCCTAATAAGTTATTTTGCTTCCAGCCTTACCGAAAGTAATGGAAGATATGTGATCGTTCTGAAGAACGAAATTGTCTCATATTTCAATTAAAATAATGTGATATATAATTAATAATTCAATATAATATAATTCAATATAATATAATATAATTAATAATTATAATTCAATATAAATGTGATATTCGTCACTTATAAGAACACTGGCTTCAATTCCTGTAAGCCAGTGTTCTTATAAGTGACGAAGACTCCCTTCCCTCGTTAATCTTATCGCCAGATCTTCGTATAGTCCGTGTGGTTTCCAAGCTCTCGAAAGATTCCAGCTCACGTCTTTTCTCTGCAAAGTGAAGGAAGCCGATCTTGTGCTGAGCGTGAATGTGACTATATTCGGTAAGGTGCTGGTAGAATGTACTACTAGAACGCTGTAAATGCTCCTTCGCTTGTATCTTTAGAGATGCGGCCTGTTTGTCCAACGTGATCCACGTCGTAGTCGCCGCACGTTATAATGTATTCACCGCTTCTATTTTCATTGCAAACCGGAGCTGAAAGCTGCTTTGACATAAATTAATTTTAATTTACTTGGAGAGATAGATAACGTAAGATAAATTTGTTTAATTAACAAAGAATTTTTGAGGCTTCATAAGGCCAGCTCAGTTTCTAAGATCAAACATTTTTGAGTTGTAGAACGCTGGTAAATTATTGTTTTGATGACTTGTAGAACGCTGGTTTATTATTGTTTTGATGAGTTGTAGAACGCTGGTTTATTATTGTTTCGATGAGTTGTAGAACTCTGGTTTAATATTGTTTTGATGACTTGTAGACCGTTGTATATTATTGTTTTCATGAGTTGTAAAACGTTGCTTTGTTATTGTTAGATTATAAAACAGACGATGTTTGTTCACTTTGCAGGTGTCATATTTCGATTTTTTAACAAACGTAATAAAATCAAATCTACATTTTATTTATATAAATATTGTCATGTTGGTATGAAGTTACTTAATATAATTATATTATAAAAGTAGTTATAATATAGCTAATGTAATATGATTGTGTATTAAAAGAAAACAATAATTAATTAAGAAAGAATATATAACATTAAAAAAAATTCATAAATTATCGTGCAATAACAGCGGCACAATGTAACTAAATGCCAAATATTTACATTCCACATTTGTGTTAAAAAAAAAAAAAAACACCAAAAGTAAAAGAATAATTCACAGTTTAAAAAAAAAAAAAGTATCTGCAAAATAACTGTAGTACCCAAACGGGGGAAATAACACATACACAACAATTTTAAACTTATATTCTGATATGTAATTTTTAGTCTCAATTGTTACTGCAGCAAAGTGTATTTTTATATATAACAGTAAAGTAAATTTATTGTTAAAAAACAACAGAGTTTAAAACGATTTGGCATAACTTAAAACCACTTCTAACAACTGGGCTACCTATTATTCTTTAAACCAACAACATAAATATATATATATATATATATATATATATATATATATATATATATATATATATATATATAAACTGTACATAAATGTATATGTATTTAATAAATAAAAGAAAGATAGTGGGATGGTTTTTTGTAAAAGTAGAGATTGGTGGTTTTGTTAGTAAGTTATTTTTTTCCATTTCATAGGTCATTTAGTTGGATTAAGTGGGGTTTTAGCATTAAGGAAAAACGTTAAACTGAACCAGGGGCCAAAAATGGAGAAAAACCTTTTCTCTGCGATGTAGTTTGGGTTCTAACGTTTCTTACATTTGTGGTGGGTAACCGACGTGAAGAGGTGGTGTTGGCTATAAAAGTGGCCCCTAATATTTTCCATTATGACGCAACGAAGTATTTCCCTTAGACCGTAGCTTTTAACCGTGTTTTGTTAAGATCAGAACGGTACGAGAAACCCCTTGTTGTTTAGTTCAACGTTTGGTCGTGGAAAGAAGAGAAGCGCTTAGTGAGTCTCTCCACCTCATTCTATCGGACCGGTTTTACCGGGAGAGTTTCTAAATGTAATTAACTCTGTGAGGCCAACAGGGCGTAGCCTCTCCTTTCAGAATTGGATTAGACTATTTCTAGAGAAGGAGGTTGTAGAGGGGTGAAAGGTTGAGGCTAGCTTTTCTCATTCCGTAAATAGCGTGGTGCACTTTAACCAAGACTTGAACACCTACACGACTTTATCTTCTAACACGGAAACACTTTCTCAGTAAGATTCGGTCCGAGTATTAGACAACAGCCTAAAGTAACAAGTAGTCGAAGGCCAAACATACCTCCCTCCTCCTTGGAGTGAGGAGAGACACGACTTGGCCTCACACTAGAATGAGGAGAATAACTGGAGCTCCTCGTGACGTCTATAATCCCAAACAATAATCAACTAAATTACCTAAAAACAGTGCGATATTCTGCCACACTGTAAACAACTCGCTTGACAAATGGCTACCCTAGCCATTTACCCACACAACTAGAGAACAATATTAGAAAATACTGCGACGTCGAATTAGTCTCATTGATCTGGTCTTGATAAAACATTAGTCTCTTCTATTCTTTAAAACGTCTTAGGTACTTTTCAATTAAAGTTATCATATATTTTATTGAACTAATAATTGTAATTTTTTTTCAATAATTTTTATAATCATACGAAGCTATAGAATGAAAAGAGAACTGGTAACAGTAAAATAAAACGTAATTTAAATTAAAAAAACAACAACAACATATCAACATGTATAAGTGCAAATAATACATGTAAATTGAACATTCAGATGAGTGACTTCAATGACATAAATGAAATTACATTTGGCTAACTTATGAAACTTTGTTATATAAGTGTAGTGATTTACTCTCGTAAATTCATAATTTCAATTCCTAAACATAGGAGTAAATAATCAATTTATAATGATGAAACATATTTTTGGGAACATTATTTAAATGTGGACACTAAACTTGCAATAGATAGTTTGTTAATTGTAGTAGAGGACCCATGAAAAATGCCAGGGTAAAGGTTCTAAAGTTTTCCCGTAAAAATCATTCATAAATAATAATAATAATAAATGAAGATATTGATCATTTCTTTAAAAAATATCCGGTTTTTTATATATTTAATATTAACCCTTTACTGGGCAAGGTCAATTCCAGTGCTTCGTTTTTTTTTAATATTTGTAACAGAGCATCTCAAAGACTCATAAAACGATAATTTGAAGGAAATTTTGTTATTGATTTTGTTATTTCTGATATTTTTATTGTATCATAGGTTATACATTGCCTCGTAGTCATACAAATATTGTTCTCCAACAATGTATCATATTTGATACATAACCCTTTCCCCATAAAATAACTATATGCGAAGTTTGTATCAAATTTGATACATTTCTCATTTCTGGGTAGACACAAATGCTTCTAAATTAGAGAAAATCTATTATTTTAAGAATCCCTCCAAAATTATTTCTGCCTAAAGGTAAAGTTCCCTAAAGTGTTTTTTTTTTTTTTTTTTTTTTTTTTTTTTTTTTTTTTTTTTTTTAATTCAGATAGTAATCTTTACATCCATATGTGGTAAATTTAAATTAATGGTAACCAAGTGTTTTGAAGGACTCCTGGACAGTTACAAAAAACTCATTATATTATTAATTGTTTAAAATTGTTTGTGCCAAAAGAGCACTAGGTTGAAACTATGTAAAATTTGATATTATTTAATTAGTTTCTTCTACCTTTAAGCAGACGATTTATTATTTAACAAAACCGAATGTTGTATGGAATTGACAACAAATGACGAAACATTTAGCCTATTAATTATATTAAACGGTCAATGACTAGTACAAAGTTTTCATAGTTTCTCGGTAGAGAGCGTTATCTAATAGTACTGAGAATAGTTTGAAATGATATTGGATGGAGAGAACTTGAACTTGTTTAAACGGGTTGCCGCCTTGTAATCAATTGGGAAGCCATGGAGATTTCTCTGAGAGAAGCTGGAGGACTTGGAGAGAGAGAACCCTTAACAGCATCATTAGAGCCTCCTACAACGGCCTCCTGATAACAGACTCGGCTATCTTCTTATCACTAACCCCGCCCCGCTCCTTCCTTAACTGCTTCCTCCTGACGCTCTCCCAATAATTCCAACGTCCCCGTTTATCGCTTTTCGTCTAACTACCGTCCCCATACGGGGGCCTCAGGCTTTTTAATCGTAACCTCCCTATCTTTTAAAATTTTTGGAGGAAGATCCGTGAAATTTCACATGGAGAGGATTGATGGTTGAACGGTAATGGCTTTTTATCATTGATTCTTCTTTCCTCTGAAAACGATAAAAACCTCTACTTTATGTATCTAGAAAAGTACTTTCTTCTTAGATAAATATTAAGCTTCTAAACCTTATCTAAATATGATCAATTGTCATGATCAGTGTGGCTGCCGTGATAAACGTCATAACTCTCATTTATTATTGTCTCCATGGTTACGGGTTTTCTATTCGCAGTTTGCTTTAATAAGGTTTGTTCCAACCAAGCAGTGTACCGTCCGCGGGATCGTCACGGGCATGCGCAATGGATAAAAGCCGTTCCAACCCGAATAGTGACAGTGTTTCGTACCGTCCTCCAAACTGTATCAACCCGGGCAGGGATCGTTTGCGACCCGTTTACTGTACGGTCCAAACGATCCTCTGTCAATACCAAGTACTGGATTTTATGACATGCGCAGTTATGTCAATCGTCACACATGTCAACAAGAAGGTTACCTAACTGTTAGGTTTCCTTGAATGTTTTTAACTACAGTGTGAATTATAGTCCTAACCCCATTCCAACCTGACATGATTTTATTACAGTACAATGTTAGCGCATGCGTATAAAACCAGTCCTAAACGATTCCCGAACGATCTACGGGACTATACAAAGGACGGTACAAATAGGGAGGTTGGAACAAACCTATAGTTTAGAAGAGAAGCCAAGAAACTTCTTGTATCTCATATCAATTAGATAAAGAAGAAGCAAGGAAAGAGTGTTTATAGTTTAAAGTTTACGTAAAGTTTATATTTGTTATATTGTGAGTAAAAATATAGTAAAATATTTGAGTGAAAGGTTTTTTTTGTTTTAGTTATTTGCTGACTTAACAATCGGACTATATGAGTTCAATAAAAATAAGTTATTATTCCGTAAACTAATCTCCCACATTGGAGTGATAGGCCAGTCAAATAGTACAGTAAAAATCGATAAAATCGCAAACAAACAGCTAGTTCTGATTTTTTAATATGTTGTTAGGAGCACTGCCAGTAGTCTATATCCAATTTTGCAGGTTCGAAAGACCTGTGCTATCTGCGTAGCACTCGAAAAACCACGAAATTTTCGCTTTTTTGCGGTTTTCTCAATATGTCTCCTAAAGTATGAGTTTTATCATGAAACATATTATATACGTATTTAAAGAAGGATAAATTTGCTACAAGTTGATGCCAGAATCATTTCTGTAGGTCCAATATTTACCAAGATACAGCTTTCCAAAAATTGGCAATTTTTTCCAAAAAAGTGAAATTTTAAGATTTGGCCAACTTTAGACCCCGAAATCGGGGAAAATACTCATTTAACGGGCAAAACTATAAGGGGAGATGTTGTAGCAAATGTAATAAGCTATAATTTCATCACAGAACAATGTCTGTAGGTGTGATAGTTTCCTCAGAATTCTTAAAAATCCAACTAATGAAAGAACTTAATTTTTCGCAAATTTGCCCTCTTGAGTTCTTACGACGACGCGACGGTTTGAGGGGTATTTGATTGCAGCACCCGTGAAATTTTTTTAAATGTGTCTTTCGTTAGCTGACTGTGATTAAATAAGAAATCATTTTTAAACAAAAAAAGTTGAGTTAATTTTTAAAAAGTTTGGGTTGCTTTGTACTATATATATATATATATATATTATTCTTTAGTCTTCCTTAGGTCTATAGGGCATTAATAAAGTTTATTACTACTCCATGTCTGGCTATATTTCACCTCCTTTGAGGCATCTTCAGGCCTAAAAGAAGATTTTAAATTTATTTATCCACATCATCATTCACATTAACAAATATTTACATAAAAACTTTGTATTATTACTTCAATCCAACATAATTTAACATATAATTTTGTGATTTAACTTATACCATAATTATATGTATAACTATACACTAACCTTTATTAATCCTTCTATTATATTATCATATACATTTTTCTTTAAAAATCTAACAGCCAGTTATTAAACCGTGCGTCAAACGTCTACCTACAATTACATTAATTTGTCTGTTAAAATTTTTTCAATATTGAACTATAATTTAAAAAGTATTTACCTTTTCATTTATTCCAATTTATCATATATTTTCTATCTATATTTTTAATAATTAATATTAAAATACCATTTTAAAAAACTGGTCTTATTTTCAACAATTTTTTTTTGTTTACGTATTCTTCACCTAATTTGTTCGAATGTACAAAATTTGGGGAAGATTGAAAGACGGGAATTGGTTCAAAATTGGGGTAATAGGTGTGTGAAGAAACTTAAAAAGCAAAATATAAAAACAAAAGTAAAATATAAAAAACAAAAGTAATATAAGACCATTTTTTTTTTTTTTTTTTTTTGTTTCTGTATTCTTCATCTTAATTGTTTCCATGTGCAAAATTTGGGGGAGATTAAAATTGGAAGTGGTATGAAATTGGGGTAACGGAAACGTGCGATGAAACTTACAAAGCAAAGTAATATAAGACCAATAAAAATAGCTATTAATTAGCGCATCGTACTGTAACGACTCAGTAAGGGGTATTGTCGCAGGGTACGCCAGCCGTCAGCTATACCTTAAATCAGTTCGGACGGAACGTTGGTGCAGTCTTCGATGGATATAATGAGGTTGGGGGAGAAGAACACAAAAACTGCCGAACGCCGAAGGCGCTATGGTTCTGTACACTACCACGAAGTCAGGTTTGAAGAGACCACTATTATAAAAATGGCCCAGGTAAGTTGCTGGCCAACGACAGTAACAAACGACGACTGATTGCTCTAATATGCTCCGCCTTCCAAAGCAAGGGAATTGAGACGAAGCAAGCAGTCGAGGATGCTGACTGCGATATTATCAAAGTGGCACTTTACAAGAGCAACTCTTTTCAATCAGTGATAATCATTGGCGAGGATGTGGATTTCCTCGTCCTTCTCTGTGGTTTGGGATCGGCTGTGAAGAACGTTTTTTTTTAGAAAAGTAGTTGAGGTGACTCTGGCCCCTTACAATATTCGTCAACCTCATTCAATCGTGGAGGAGACTACACTGAGGATACCCTCCAGAGCCTTCGCTATAACATTTTTGTGAAAACAGCCGCCTCCGCTAAGGTTGACCTCGCCCGTTTGCCTCCAACGGAAGATGGAGCAACATTCCACTCCTACCAAACTTACCACCAAGTTCAAAAGTGGTTGGGGGTGGAATGAGACGCAACTCAAAGGGGATGGAAAAAGGGAGATCAGGGGCTCATTCCAACAACAATTATGACCCTCTCCCTTCTTAAATTTCTACCATGAAATATTCCAAACCAACAATATCTCATGTTAAATTAATTAAATTATCAATGTTAAATTAATTACATGTTTCACACTGATGATTTCATCATTAAGATTAGAATGGCTGGATCCTCCATCCTGTAATAACATGTTGATCATTACCAATAACGTTGATTGGACGAAAAAGAAAAAGAAAATAAGGTTCCATAAATCCATTGTTTTTATGAAAGGTTATTCATAAATAGAACAAATGTCTTTGTTTCCCTAATATTCCCTGCGTGAATATAAACTCTGAAGTTATTAAATTCCTTAGACCTTTTCATATGTTTGCGTTTATTCAATTTAAAATATTTTAGTACATCTAAAACACTAACAGATAGCACTGTAGTCAATAAATTTAGTTTCCCTCTATTGTCCTTACACCTTTCATTTGAATACCATTTTTTTACAGGTACTTAAATTATAGTTCAAGTTAAGTAAATTAAGTTATAATGAATAAAACAACAAAATTATTATTTTATTAGCTATATTGTCATGGATGATGTATTGCATCATGAAAACACCGTTTTCAAAACGTTTTAAGACTAACGTCAAAATAGCATTATCTGATATAGAATCTTCTTTTTTCCATGATTCTTGGTGAAAAAGCTTCCGTTCTGAATCTAGATCGAATTTTCCTACTTGAAACAGCTAGTTAAAAAGTTTGCCAATTAGTGTGCAACATAGCTTCCTCGCGTCCTATCGCGTACTTTAATAATGTTATTAACTAAGTGATCTCATACCGTTGATACTGGTTAGATCTGATCCCAGTATTATGATAGTAAGTAATTGCTCATTTTATAACTTTACTTCCTTAAAATTTTATAATTTACATACTCATATTTATTTCAAATCAGTTCAATAATTTTTTTTTACTCAATTTTTAACACTGAACTTAAAGCGGCCAATAGTAGTCATCCAAGTTAACAAAGATATTACTTTTTACAAAGTTGTCCACCGAATCTACAGTTTTTTTTTAAGTTGGTTGGGTGAGGTTTTTTGGGTTCGAAAAGAGTGAAGAATAGTTATAACTCGTGGTCATAAATTATAAGAAGAAGAGGCCTCACACAATTTTAGGCTTCAAAAATTGTGTAATGTGAATCTTTGAAAATTTTCTCCATCAAAATCCTTTTTAGACCATTCTTAATCGATTCCTCAAATTTAACACTTCTTTTATGTATGTATGTATATAAATATATATACGTATGTATATATGTATGTCCCACTCAAGTAGATATCTCACGCTAGGATGCACTTAAAAAATCCAAACAAATTTTAAAATGTCAAGAACATCAAAAGAAAGGATGAGTTCGTTGGCAGAATTTTAATACTATTTTGGCTTTTGTACCCTGTACCCCCGTGTACCAAATTTTGTTTCATCCATCTAAATTCTAAACCAAAATTTTCCTATATTATCATAAGCATCTCTTTGAAAATTCGCTCATTAAGTCTTGGTGCATGACTGGACTTTTTTTTCTTTATTCCAACCTATCCATTGACTTCAACATGGCATCTTGACAACATGGTTGACAATCAGGTTGATCATCCAAATCAGCTTTTAATTAGCATTCGTTAATCTAATGAATAATACCAATTGTAACATTATAATATCCCTAGATGCTCGTATTATAAGTTTGTTTGTTATCATCAAATAAATAAATCATTATGATGGTTGTAAAATTGAAGTCAATTTGTAGGTTTTATGGTGTTATGAATAAGAAGAAGTTTGTGCGGTTTGTTTGTGTTTCTTGACCTATTGTTAAACAATTGTTTATATGGTTAATATATATAGAAGTGTGGTCCTGTGGGAGAGACATGGGATATTCCGAAGCCTGTGTTATCCAGTTCGAAGGTATTCAAGAGCTCCCGAGGGCTCGTCGACTAACAAGCGTCGGCTAACAAGCTGAAACCCAACTATAAATCCGGTAATAGCCCTGCGTTACGATCACAAGGCCACCCGACCTTGATTTAGAGGGGTCCATAATCAGAAATCAAAACATAAATCCCTCCCGCCCTTCTCCAACACTGTTCCGCTGTTCTCAGCTCGGGATGCGGACCTCCCTTTAACTACGTGAGTATATTACGCATCAATAAAATCATCCTCATTGCCAAAACACTTTCCCCCTATAGACCTATAAATCAATAACAATTACATCGAGTTTACATCTAATAGAATTCTATTCCTTGCTTCTAGTTGAAAGATATTAGGGATATCTTGAACTCAATAATTAAAAGAATAGTATTTAGCATTTACGACTTGTAAATGCTAAATAACAAATAACTCTAAATAACAAATAACTCTAAATTGTAATAAAATGGTTATTGATAACTGCTAGAAAAGCATAAAGATAAAACAAGCAAATAATAAATCTAGACATACATACTGATTATATGGTGGATTTTTATAATTTCGCCACTAAATTATGTAAATTAGAGGTGCAAGAACTAGACCCTTTGACAGGTCTAAACCTTCTAGGGGTTCTTGCAACAAGGGACAAAGAACTAGACGCCACGAAAAGAAGCTTTTGTTGTCACGCAAAAATTTAATTATGAAATTTCGACTAATTTTCACGTTTTAAGGTCTCCTAGGCTAAATTTGTAATACCGATGCATATATATATATATATATATATATATATATATATATATATATATATATATATATATATATATATATATATATATATATATATTATTACTTATTATAGATAATATTATAAATTATCTAAACTGATATGACAATAATCATAATGATTTTAAAATTAAGTTACATTTTTGACTTTGAAATCTTACATCTTTGAATGAAGGGTTTAATAATGACCCAAGAATAGGTCGAATGCTTGAGAACCACCAATAGATTGAGAATGACCCAAAAATGAGTCGATAGTCTTAGAATGACCCAAGAAAGGGTCATAAGCTTGAGTATGGTACAAGCATAGACTTTTAGACCCAACTACGCAATTAGTATATATAATAAAAATATTATTTGTAAGATCCTCAAAATAAGTGTATGTAGAGGTGTTCAGAGTCTCCGTTTAACGACTTTGAATTCAGATAACGCATCAAAATGCGCATTTTTTCCCCCTGCTGATAGCGCCGGTATTCAAGCCAACAGAAAAAAGAACCTTCAGGGTTGTCCGAATTTTTTTTTGAGGGTGTACTGGAAGGTTTAATACAGGTGAGAGGGACTAGGAAGCAAAAGTTTATAGGTTTTTACAGAGGCCTCGGTTAGTGTAGTATATCTGCACTGCAGTATCATTTATATACAAGGCGAGGGGTGTAGTTACCCCTACCCTTTGGCTTTATCTCGCTCCCTGTTTCACTTGTAGCAGCACCTGGGCCGCTGTTTCACTTCCATCTCATGAAACATTAGCCCCCCTTTCCGAGTCGGTTTCACTCTGTCTCGCTTCCCCTCCATCTAGCCGTTGCCTTAATGCCCTTTACCCTTGGGTTCTGAGAGGGGAGAGAGCTCCCTGCACGCGAACCCGCCACCACTACAATATGACCAATATTCAAATTCAACTTTGAACTAGGGAGATGAAGGGGGGGGGGAATAGTAATGTTGCTACGAGTCTAGCTCAACCTGAAGCGAAACCTGCCCCAACTGAACTACAGCTGGAACCGACTTGTTTAACACCTACTTCCCCTACCTACATCGAATCAAACTATAACAGAACCCTAGATAAACTGTTAACAAAAACCCAACTCTAAGTATTAGCAATACATCAAAACTACATCTCTAATGAATAACTATAACATAAATATTTACAAAAAAAGAGAATGTGAAAAGAAAATTTAATTGATAATAGTCGTATTTGAAATTAAAAGCAATGTAAGTTTAAATAATTCAATAATAATTCTATAAGCTGTTGAACGGGACTAAAACTGCAAAGGAAAAAAAAAAAAAAAATAATTCAATATAATCTAAAAATTATAAGGTTTCCAGGAATACAACAAAACAAACCCCATCCAACACTAACATTCTCTTTCAGATTTGATTGGCATTACAATATTATTTCTCAGTACTAATAGAGGCAGCTGTTACTGTTATTTAGCATCATTATCAGGGTAATCAATTACCGTCAACCCTCAACTTTAGCAATAGTACTGTCTCAAAAAACCACCGCGAATGCAAAGCCATTAAATGTATGGGTAAAGAGGTGTTACTTGTATGTATTAAAGTTAACTACGTATAACAACACCATTAGTTTTAAGAAATATTTTAATATCTCCAGCGAACAAAACTAAAACAAATAAAATATATGCAAATATTCGTAAAATTACTTATTCCCTACACCACTGAAATACCTTCTAGTTTATCAAAACAAACATCTTTATATTCTTGCTTAATTGCATTACTTTCCTTGACCGTTTAGACTTCAAGACCGATTCCTTTTTACTACGTTAAAAAGGCACGGCCCTACGGAGGGCATGGTTTATTCATGCATCAGAAGTTAAACAGACACAAAATTTAACAAACACGTACCCGAATTTAAGAACATTAAGTCACAAATAAATTCTCGCTAATAGGTGAAGTCGTGTAAGTTTCAAGCGAAAGTTATGACTTGACTGTTTGGACATTGTATAATAATAAGAATTTAATTTTATAAACTTAGTTTGGTTATATTTAAAACTAGAATATAATTACGAGAATGTAATGAAATGTAATCAATATAAGTTTAAATCTGGATGAGCATACTACGCAGCTACGTTTTAAGCAGAGTTTATAGTTTGGGGGATTAGTTATCATGCATATTATCATACTTTGTCTAATGTTTTTACGTCGATGTTACTTTAACGGTATAATCGATAGTGAAATATCGTGCTCTTTTTTACCCCCTTTTTCCTTTGGGGTGAGAATGCGTCGTTTAATCGTTATCAGGCAGTGAGGGAGACGAGTGGGGAGAGTACTAATATAGGAAGGAGAAAGAGAAGTAGGGTGGGGTTAGATAATGAGGTGGCCCAGGGCCCAGGGCTGATAAGACAAGGTCACAACACGATTACATGCTGCAAAACATGTTAGCATATTTTGTTAGCATAAGGCCTTTACACTACGCCCAACGTATAAAACAAAAGCAAAAATTCTCTTAATTCCATAAAATATTAAACTAGAATACCTATCTTTCGTCTCCCTCGTTAAAATATTAATTTATAGTGGATTAAACTTAAACCTATTGAACATTGAATTTAATGTTGATTCACCTGATCAAGTTTGATCTTTTAGCTCATTCAGTGAGTAAGATTTACTAGTCTGGGTTTTCAGACAAGGCAAAAATCCATCTGATCATTCGAACTCTTCTTAATTTGCACGAGGCATATGGGAAGGAAATCAAAAATTCTAGTCAAATAACTTCAGATCACTCGGAGGAGACCATGTCAAAGATTTCATGAATCCTGATGGTTTGAACCTGTTACAGGGATCATTCTCAAGGGAGTTGATCAAGATAAGCATTTGAAGTCAAAGCAAATGATTCTTCGTCATGATCCCAGTAATGGGTTCATAACGCTGGAATTCACAAAATCTCTGGACAGTCTCCTATGGAAGATCTAGATTTATTAGACCCAGGACGCGAAAAGCTAAGTTACAGAATTATAATTAAAATTAATATAATGAGAGTTCTTTAACTATTTGCGTAAAAAATCTTTTGAATTCACTATTCTACGACTCAAAACCAGCTTTTCTTTCGGAAAATATTCGGCTGTTTTTGTTGAACTTCGTCTCCATTCGGTTTCCCTACTCTGCACTCAATCCGGTACTTCAATTTTCACTCTGCCATTTAAAACTGTGGAATCGTTTACACTTCCCCCTCTCCTCTTTTTCGGAAATTGAGCTAACCCTCTTCTCAAGGGAGGGGTTGATTACTTAATTGTTTATTCAGTCATGTTCTCGTTTCAATTGAGCTCTAATTGTTTTCTCTTTTTTTCCCCAGATTTTTTTTTTTTTTTTGCCTCTCTCACTTTTCCCTCTCAATTTCACTATTCTGCCCTAGGGGCGGGAAATTTAAACTGGGTAAAATCAAAGTTTTTTCTTATCTCTTCTTTTTAGGGGGGCTATGTTCGAGAATCATTTACATCAATTTACAATTCCAGGATACAACAAAACAAAAAAGAATTAAATAAATAAAAATTGGCAGAAGGTAGGTAAATGTAATAAAAATAAAAAAAAAATAAAAAAATAAAATTAGAGTAGAATTAAAAAAAAGATTGGAGGGCACGGGAGATACTCGATCAATTGGGCTTAGAACATCCCCCCCCCCCCCACGCCCCAAATAGCGTCACGAAAATCCAAACAAATGTTGCAATGTTTTATTTCATCCCCTCCCACACTCTAAATTTATTTACCCCCTCTAGGCTTCCTGTTAGCAATTAAGTTCACTTCCACCCCTTCTCCCTGTGCTGATTTAATTGATGTTAACAGCAGAAAATAAAGAAAACAAAATAAATCAGTTTCTATTACATAAAAAAAGGAGAGATAGAAGTAAAATTATATATTTTCATTGGGATATATACGAGTACACTAGATTACCCGTTTCGCTACGGAGTATGTTATTTTTATAATTTCATGGGTTTATACCTTTGATAGGGTTCCCTTCTTGAGACATTAAAGTTATTTTACTAAGCGAATATCTAATTGCCACAGTGTTTCCTAAAACCCTCCCTCCCCCCTTATTTCTACAGGCCCTCTTCTCTTGGATAAAATAATTTGCCTAAAAAATCCTAATTAGTAATTGACTCCGACTACTGAACTTCCGAGAAACGTATAGAGCCATTTAATTGGCCACCATTTTGAATTAAGATGGTGGCAAGAAACCTTTTTACGATCCAAGTACTTTTTACTTGATTCAAGATGGTGGATGGTAAAAAGATTTCTTAGCGTGCTCCTATAAGTGAAATCTTTCTACAAAGTTCTATGGTTATATATTCAGACACGAGACCCCCAGATTGTGCCCAGATGTCTGAAGTAGATTTCTGTCCACAACATTTTGAAATCGGAGGCACAAAAAAAAAAAAAAAAAAAAAAAAAAAAAAAAAAAAAAAAAAAAATTATTATGCTTCAGTTACCTTTGGTAAACAAATAAAAGATTAGGAAGCTTCTCCCAATAATGGAACTCCAATAATTTAGGTGATATTAGGCCATTTCCTCTTTAGTCGTCCTCTCGGATTCCTAGGAATTTAAGAAAGAGGATAGGTTCTGAACAAGAGGATTGGGATGGTGAATGAGCTTGGCATGAAAGGACTTGTAACGAAAAGATGCTAGGATATGGGCGTAGGGAACATTTAGATCGAGTACCGGTTGGCCACGTTAGAGGCAGCATTACATATTTTTCGCAGTATTAAGGAAAGCAGGAATTGGATCTTGTAGGAATTTGATTGTTTGGCCGATCCCCACAGTTCGAGTTCGTATGTACCTACCAATAGGGTTTACATTAAGATTATAGGCAGTTAGTTTGTTATTTAGGGACAACTAAAATCTATTGACCATAGTAGTAGTAGTTATCTAGTACTTTCTACTAGACGGGTTAGACGAACCACTTGTTTGAACTTAGCAATTAAGCCATATTTAAGGCCCATTGTACTAGACCCGTGTTGGAGAGTTTCAGCCACTTCCCACATCATACATTTGTTTATTGTACCGCCGAAGCGAATATGGTGTGATCATTAGTGAGCTGTATAAATCAGAGCATCATGGCACGGGATCGAACCCACGACATCAAAAGCGTGGGTGAAGTAAAACCATTGATAGCTGGGCGGGCACCTAGAGCCCTCTGTTGACTAGAGTCTCTTCATTTCCGTTTTTTAGTCTTTATGTAAGTTCTAGGTCTTAAGTACCGCACTTAATTCGAAATTGGAAATTGAAGATGATATAAATAGACTAGTGGATAGAAAGTGCACACTTTTGTCCCTATAAAATTTAATTTAATATTGTAAATATGATGTATAATACACATAACATTATGTATTTAAATGCAGTAGGGCGTGATTATAGTATAGACTAATTTTACGTAAAAAATTCACCAAAAAGAATTATTTAAAATAAATCAATTACGTTTGTACAAAAAGAATCTTAGTTCAATTATTTGTAATACATGGTGAAAAAATAAAATTATACAGCTAACAACGCTCTTTTTAAGAAGTAAAAGCGATTGCTTTTGATTTTTTTCCCATGACGCCAGTTCGGATAATTGAACGTTCAGATAACTGAAGTTTGGATAATCCACGCTCTACTGTATTATGTAAAATTCTAATCAACAAAATGTTATGGCTGTATTATGTAATATATATGTAAATGTGTGGTGATGCCGAAAAAATTGAAAAATAAAAACTTCAATTGTCACTTATATAATACATAAAAGTATATTACAAATATTATGCGAGAATAATCAGCTCTAAATGTTATTACCGTGGGAGATTAAATCTTTCTAGATATAATATATGTTTTAATTATATATTTATGTTTGTAACAAGTCACGTACTTTTTAATCATTTTATAACTGTGTATAAACTATAAAATTTTAATACTCGCCGGGTTTTTTTTCTGTTTTGTATTTTTATTTTCAGATTCCTGAGAGAAGCATGTATTGTAATAAAATTTAATCTCTAAAATTCAGGCTTTCTTTTCCAAGGCACCCTTTAGGTGTAGAGAAGAACATTAATTATGGTTTTAATTAACAATAATAATGTTTGTTACCTCTTTTAAGTTTACATTTATTTGTTTTGCTTCGAGCTTACCGAAGCTAAGAGAAGCATTGTGATCATTTAGAAGAGTGACATTTTTTTATGATTCCAAATTCAAAAAAATTCAACACAGAAATTTATTTTTAATTAAATTTGGATAGGTCATAAATAGGCCTTTTTAGTCCTACTAAAATGTCAACCCTCTGCACCCATTTTTACTTCCGTGTGTGCACAAACTTTTATCAGAATAATTATTATTTATCTTACTAGATGAAGTAGCCCAGGTGTTTCAAAAATAAACATATTATTAAACAAAATAAGTAAATTTATATAAATACCCCAGATCATTAAAAAATAAGCGTATATTGAACATTGTGTTATGAGAAAATAATGTTAAAATTATATTAATCGGACGTAAATAACCATATCAGTCATATAATGAATATATATTATTATAATTATCCTATATGTGTTATCTTCTCTTTCCCATAACTTTATTTTTACTCTTGATTTTTAAGCAGAACTTAACCGCTCCCTTATCACCTCTCAAATTTTCAATCCGTAGTCTCAATTCCTTTCTCCAACCCATTTTTCTCCTTAGAAGTTGAAATCGCAAAAAATCTTGTTTGTGTTCTGAGGAATAGCTTTATCTAAAATTTAAACTAAAGTAAGAATGTTTCGGTTCGGGCTTAATCCCCTTCATTTTACCCCCCCCCCCCCCCCCCCCTCTTTGATTATACCCCACAAGGGACTAATAAATCAAATTACAAGGTTCTACTATAAATGGTTTGGAAGATATATTCACCTAAAAAGTTATATCAAATTATGCGCCATCTTAAATTAAAATTCCAGCTAAAAGAAAAACTTGCTTTATACAAGTTTAAATCATCGATGGAGACATACTTTTAAGTTTAGCTATTCTAATGTTTAAGACTTGCAATATTTAAAAATAATAGAAAGGCAATTTAGCAGTTAATAATAACTGTAGCCACATTCTACTTTACTTAGTTACCATTAAATATTGTCGTTTTAAATGTTTCTGTTAATTTAATATATTTATTAAAATAGATGTTACTTGACCAGTAGTTAGGGTCGGAACATTTGTAAATTTACGCCTACAATATCCGTCAAGACAAAAATGACTATTAAGGATTTGTTACAGTTTGTAGTCAGGTTCAATTTTCAAATGACAATTTTTTTAAATATTGTGGAAAATTGATCAGTTTGGGTTATTTATGTCTATTTTTTGGTACATTATAATTTGGATTCCAGGGGTTGGGAGAAATCCAAATTACTCATTTATTTATTTATTTTCTTTCATTTATACTTTGATATTTTTAAAGTCTCCTTGCACCGACCATTAAGAATAAAATTCGGCAGTGTTTGTTTTAGTTGCCTGTGGAGGTACGCCATGCTGGTTCTGACCCAGGCAGAGGCTGTCGGAACGGCGCGGCGTGGCGGTCGGCGGCTTTGACCGTGAGGCCTCAAGGAATGTGATTTTAACTCATCTTCTTTAGTTTAAGTCCAAGTAATTTTGTACCGAGTAAAGTGAACCTGTCACTGCTGTCAAAGCAGCGAATCAAAGTTAATTTTGTTTTATTGAATTTATTTGTTTTGCAACATGAACTTGTCATTCTTAGTTTTGATTTTGTGCGAATTTTATGGAAGAGCTTAAAAGGACAAATTTTCTTTTACGCGTTTTCGACTAAGTATAAGAAAATTGCATTAGTGTAAATAGTGTTTTGTAAATAAAAAGTTGTAAAAGATTCCTTGGCTTTTTTCTAAAGATTTGGTAATAGCAGTTACAGTACCAGTGGTACTCCTCCACAATTTAATATTTCCTTAATCAAAATTTTGGACCTCTCCAGAACCCTTCGAGTAAAGGAATTTTTTTTGGGTCGACCATAGGCGCACCATTTCTTTTGATTTGTTTCATACAGTTATTCCAAAATCAGATGGTAATGGTCTCCTTTTCATTTTTAGGGTGGTTAGTACAGGGCTGAATTGGCAATATCATCACCAACCAACATCACCATCTATCAACTTCATCTAGTTAAATATACACTGCTAATTTAAACTCATATTTTTATTATTATAATGTACTTGTGGGGTTGGTTCTTTTCCCTTCAAAAGAAACAGGAGAAATCTATGTTATCATGTTTTGTTTTTGTTATTCTAACTAACTTAATTTTTTTTATAATCCAATCCAAAATGGTACTCTTTGTAATAATGGTGGATCCTTTTAGGGTAATAAATTAAACTAACGTTTACATGGCGACGTTTCGGCTTAACCAGCCATTATCAAGCCTAAAACATAAATATTTTTTAAAAAAATTAGTTGGACGACGTAACATATTAACTATAACAGTGACTTAACTCATCTTGACAACAATAACTGTGATGTGATTTATGTGAGGATCGTTACAAGAAAGTGAAAAAAGTAGGTGAATATATTTAGAACGGTCTCGTTCCTTCGTCAAACATTATTATATCAAAAACCGGATATATCTCCTCACTTACACATCAAACTCTGTGCATCGTAACACATTAACAAAACATTAAAATTAACAATAATAGTAGTCTGACTAGGTAATAATTACAAAATATAACACAAAAAACAACAATATTATAACATGGTAACTAATGGTATTCTAGATTACGATAATTTCATATCACAATCTTATCATTGACTAGTAAATCTGTCTTTAGAAGACGAACAAAGCAATTATTAATTAATTAATTAATCAAATTTAGAGTAAATTTAAGTAACTGAATAAATATAACAATTTAAAATATCTGTCAAATAATGATCTATAATACCATCTAAACTAAAATTATATTGTTCCGAGGCGGGAATTATGGTTCAAACTAGTATAAACACCACTAAATATTTATTTAATGATATTGAGTCTGTTTTAATATTTACTGTAGAATCTGATCTGATAGCTATGTTTCATCATCTTTCTACGATTGGACTAATTTTCGGTACCAATGATGATTTTCGTTTCTTCGAAATTGAACTTGTGGTTTGTGGCCAATGAGTGACAAGATAAGGCAGTGTTGGAGTTACCTTTATTTTCATCATATTTGTGTTGTTTGATGCGGCTGATGATAAGTTGATTACTTTCTCCTGTGTAGCTTTTATTATAATGTCCACAAGGAATTTCGTAGATAGCCCCGACAGTATTCTCAAATGGTATTTTATCTTTTAAATTGTGGTATATTGATCCTGTTTTGTTAAGCGGTTTATATCCGAATTTAATGTTAGGGCAATCAAATTTAACCAAGAGTTTTTGGACTTGATCGGATAACCCTTTTATGAAGGGCATGCTAACGAATTTGGCTTGTGGATTACTGGGTTGCGTACCTGGGTTATCTTGATAGCCTACAGTGCTATGTGGTGTCGAGTGTTTATACCATAATTTTTTGATAAGAGCAGTTGGGAAGAAATTGTTTTCTAGTTTATTAAAAACTTTTAATTTCCTCAAATGAGACTTATCTGTCAAAGAGATGGCCTTTCTAATTTAGTTACTAGCGCTGTTAATTTTTTGGTGTGTAGGATGATTGCTCCTAAAGTTGAGGAATCTATTGCTTTTTACCGATTTTTCGTACCATTCCGTGGTGATACTTCCATCTCCCATTTTTGTTATTGTTATATCTAAGTAATTTATTCTGTTATTAATTTATTTTTCTACTGTGAAATTTAGTCTGTGATAGAAGTTGTTCATTAGTTGCAATAGGGTTTCAATTTCAGTATTCTTTATAATAACAAATATATCATCTATCTATTTTACAATTAGTTTTGGCTTAATATTAATGAGAGTATTGTTAAGTACAAGCTTCATAACAATGCCACTAATATTAACCGACATGGCACCACCCATGGGAATACCGTGTTTTTGGGCTAAAATTTATTATCAAACTGGAAGGTACCGTTATTAAGGATTGAATAAGTTTTTGTCTTTGATCAGCGTATGAGGTAGAATACTTTCCCAATTGGATCTAATAATTGAGTAGAAAATATCAAGTGGTACATTAGTGAACAGTGAAATTACATCTATAGATATCATCGATTCATCTTGAATAATCTTTAATTCTTTAAGCTTGTCTTTTAATTGCTGGGAGTTTATAATATCATATTTGTTATTTCTATTAAGATAGTCTAGGGAAGGATTCATAAATTTCGCAAGTTTTTCCAGAGGGGAATTAATTTGGCTTATTATAGGTCTGAATGCTCTTTGTGGGTTTTGGGGAGACCGTAAATTCTAGGGCAATAAGTGTTAGTATTATTTAACGTGGCACGTTTGTGCTTATCAATGTATTTGTTTTTATATAGTTTATAGATCAAAATTTTATACTCTTTTTTGATTTTTGTCAGATGGGTAATTTCTAAGGGGCCTGTAGTTTGATTTATCGTCTAGTAACTCATTCATTTTTTCTTTATATGATTTGATATCCAAAATAACGGTGGTATTTGTTTTATCTGACTTAGTGATTCTGATTTGTGGGTGTTCCATTAATTTTTTTTGTAATAATAAAACCCACCCCTAACTGCAAACTGACTTGCGCATAACCTTATTTAATGTCCTTGACACAATAAAAATAAGTATAACCCCATGGGGAATGGAAATATCAAGTAACCATTCGTCCATAAAAGGTCCTGAGAAATCCATGAACTACACCATATTGGCAGACTATAAATGAAAACCTCTAGACAGCATAGATCAAAAATTGAAATTTTGCAGCTTCCTCGATTCTTTGGAACACTCAAAACTTTTTCAATTATTCAAAAATTCTTGGGGGGGGGGGGGGGGGAGAACGACTTAAGTTTTATAAAGTTTTTTATTGCCAGTTATACATTTTAACTCTCTCGTTAACTTGTTCATACTTTTTTAAGTATCCATAATTTTATCAAAAAAATAAAAAGTAGAAAATGCAGTTTTACTATGTAATTATATTTTTTATAACGTGAAAAATATTATAACATTGTAAAATGAAATGTTATTATGTTAGAATAATAGGTTTTTTAGTTAAATGTTAAGTTCTTGAGAGTATTATATATATATATATATATATATATATATATATATATATATATATATATATATATATATATATATATATATATATATACATATAATTTCTAGAAATTGAGGTGCCGGAACTACAACAATTTAATACGATCCCTCCCATTAAAAAAATCCTGTTTTGTTTCAGGTTATCATAATTTAATAGTATAATCTCAACAAAAGAGATATTGTTTTTTATTTGGAAAATAAACTTGCCCCAGTGTCAAGGGCCGAGAAAGGCTTAGATGCATCCTTAGACGCAGCTTAAGCACGACAGGCACTTAGAGTTAGCATCGAGCTACATTTATATTCTTCATTAATAAATTGCGAGCTAGTCTAGGGTATTACTGTGGTGACAGTTCAATACATGATGTCCTTAATCAAATTTGTACTCACTCACTGAAATAAAATTTTAACTAAGGGTTTTAAAGAAATCTTAGTGCCGATAATTTTATATTTTATTTATCAGAGAGAGGTCCAGGAACGCCGTTCCACCTCAAATCGAGCCCTGAATATATATATATATATATATTATATATATATTCATCATATATATATATATGATATATATATAATATATATATATTGCTGGGTCAATAGATCTCCCCCCCCCCCATCAATCAATTAATAGGGAATAAGTCAATTGATATCAGTGACATAATAACAAAACTTTATATAAGCCATAAAAATACTATTTAAGTGGATAAGCCAAGACAAACGATCGATTAAACTGCCTGAAAACCGATTGATTTATGCTGAAGAAACTGGAGAGATCACACTCAATAAGTCGTTCATTCTTCAAGGATTTTTAATGTACCTCAGTTAGAAGGTAACCTTTTATCTGTGAGTAAGCTAACTAATGATACTTTTACAATTAAGTTTACATCGAATATTAGATAAAATTCCCAGCAAGCTATTTTTGCCCGGATGAAAAATGATTTTTATATTTATGCCCAAAATGACAAGCATCAAAGGCTCAGATGTCTTCTCATATTTGGCCTGCTAGATTTGTACAATGTTAATTTCAATTATCTTAACATGCTAATACAAAATGATATACTTTATGAGCAAAAATGTGATAACTGATAACATTCTACACGAAGAACCCTATGAGGTATATATCCGTACTAAATCAAATTAGAGAGTAATTGCAAAATAATCTCAAACCTGTTTAGTACTGTTGACATTGATTTAATTGGTCCATATGAAGTGTTATATATTTGGGGCAATAGATATATTTTAAATATTGTAGATGACTGCTCTCGGAAAATGTTTGTTAAATTTCTTAGAGAAAAATCCGAAGTGGTAGATGTTTTAAATGACATTATTTGTAAAAAATCAGTGCGGGAGGAGAGTGATAAGAAGTGACTATGGAACGGAGTTTGCAAACAGAAACCTAAGCTCATTTCTTTCTAAAAAGGGCATATCTCATCAACTGACAACACCCTATTCGCCATCTTCAAACTGTATTGTCGAAAGTGCAAACCGAACAATAATTGAAAGTTTAAGGGCTCTACTATTAGCGTCCTACCTGCCAGAGGCTGTAGCTTCCACAGTCTATTGAAATGTAGATTCCCGGCTAAATTTAATAACACTAAATATACGGAGAAAATGTATACAGATAAAAAACCCAATGTCTCTCATATAAGGATTTTTGGATACAAATGTTTCTCTATTATTCCTAAATTTAAACAATCTAAGTTTGGAGAGAAAACATAAAGCAATTTTTATCGGTTACTCTCAGAAAATACGAGCGTTCAGACAGTATGATGTGGCGATAAATGAAGATTGATACTTTTTATGAGCGGTGAAGTGCATATTGTATTTTATTTTCAAGCTAATAAAGTTATATTTACTGTGCGTTTGATGAATTATTACTTTTCCATAACATGAAATTGTTATGCGCCCTATCAGAGAACGATTGTGAACGACTATTAAATATATCATATTGAGAAAGATTTCAAAATGCATATTTGGAGAGTTATTAAAACCTAAAAAATTATTTATTAGTTATCTATAAAATATATTGGAAATCGTACGGAGTTTGTTAAGTACCTTCAATGTCCAAAAGGGGAAAAAGAACATTTAGATTAAAGAACATTTAGTACATAAAATTTCATAATTCCATAAGTATAAATAATTTAACATTATAGCACATCAGATAGTTATCTCTCCAATAGAAAACATTAGTCCTAAGAAGACTTAAGATGCATGAGGCATAGGAATTAGGTATATGGGTGGGGATGATAGTTTTAAGATATAGGAGTTAGATATAGGGAGGGGGGGTGATAGTTTTAAGATATAGGAGTTTAAAACAATGTTGACAAACAGATCGACTGACCGATATTTAAATCTGATTTGCCAATAAATGCTTTTATTGTTATTTTTATGTTTATGCTTCCGAGCTTATCGAAAGTAATAGAAGTAATTTTGATGTCTCCAAACTTAAAAATTCCTAGACAAAAATCAATTTCAGACATCAGGGAACATCTTTGTCTGTGTGTCGGTCTATCGTTCTACATTTTTGTGAACCACCATAATACCTCTCATCGATGTTAATGAAATTGAGATGGTAGGTCATAATAAGCCAATTGTTGGTCCCACATTAATTTCAACCTTCTGCATTAATTAAATATTTACTGCATGCCCACACACTTTATTATATTAACACATACTTCATTAAAATAACATATGCTTTTCAGGGTTTCGTGTCATCCT
Organism: Gerris lacustris; assembly: GCA_951217055.1. NCBI lineage: Eukaryota > Metazoa > Arthropoda > Insecta > Hemiptera > Gerridae > Gerris > Gerris lacustris. The sequence goes on from OX578278.1 coordinate 39,202,425, forward strand.
AGAAACCCTTATACTTTTGGTAGTTCGTCGGTCCGTCCGTCCGTCCGTCGCATCTTGGAGTATATCTCCCGACCTACAAAAGCTATAGACTTGAAATTTGGTATACAAGTTAAACTTTTTTGCCCAAAAACCGAGAAACTATTGCAGACATAAACACTAAAAATTTCTGCGATCTGCGATCGCAGAAATGTCGGGTATAATTTCAAAGGTATTGAAATGTAGATCCAAATATATATCGCGTTTCCAAAATAGCGGCCATTTTACCCCCGAAAAAATTAAAACAAACACAAAATGTCCCCCCCCCGCTACCCCATTAGGACAGGTCCTAAAAATAAGGCAAAAATACAAAAATATGCATTTCTGTGGTCCAATTGTATTTCCGGGAGTTAATATAAAAAAAGACAAATTTTAGAAATTTTAGGGGGCCGTAACTATGGAGCCCCAATGTGTATTATTTTTAAAAAATTTGAAGTTGCGGGTATAATTTTAAAGGTATTGAAATTTGCAAAAATACAAAAAAATATGCATCTCTGTGATCCAATGATATTTCCGAGAGTTGATGAAAACAAGTCAATTTTTAGAAATTTTAAGGGGGCCGTAACTATGGAGTCCAAACAATTTTTATTATTTGAAAATTTAAAGTAACACTTTTACTAGTTACTATCCCTTTTAGTAACTTGCTGGCAAGTACTTGACGGGATTTGTTTTAAGAACTTTGGATAGTTTGTTAATAGTAGACCATAATATATATATATGGTCCCATAGTGATTTTAACCGTCTGGGAACATTTAACATTGAGTAAAAATAAGTTGGGACTGACTTAAAAATAAGACTGGGAATCGAAACAGGTTCAAACAACTAATCTTTTTAATTCCCATGTGTCCATTCGTCCAATAATGACACCGAGGAAGCTATGTATCGTGTGGAACATAAGAGATTAAATTATATTAAAAATTATATAAAAATGTAAGTGTATATTTAAATCTTAGCATGTTTATAGTTATTTGTATTATTATTTATTTTATTTATTAGTTTATTTGTCAATCTTAGTTACCATGACAACCTGCTAACTGTTATTATTATGACATTGTTTACCTTTATAAAATGAGATATGTTTGAGATTATGTGAAGTTTTGTATTAAAAGATCAGTTTATATAAAGACTTATTCGTTATTATTACTACTATTATTATAGAATAAAACATAGCATAATCTAATCCTTTTATTTCGTAATCTTACCTTTTTCGATTATTTACAATGTAAAATCAATTTAGCACCGGTTTGGATTATTCCTCGAAAAAAGGAATATTGTTCTAGCATCCGTTTTGAAGTACTTTTTGGAAGCCTCTCCTTTACTATGAAAGTTATTATAGATGTTATAATTAATCCAGCAATGGATCCAGAACAAATTTAGGTTGAAATTGAATGAGCAAGGATTGATTGAAATATTATAGGACCAGTGATGACTGATTACAACATATTGAACGAGTGAGGACTGATTGAAACATATTGCAAACCTGAAATGATTTGAATAATGTTTTCCTAGTGCTCGTCTGACGCTAGGTTCTGGTCTAGTACAAAAGTCGAATTACTAGGTAGATTGGAGTTGTTCTGTTCTACACAAGGTTAATATTTTATAGATTATATTGAGTAATAGTGGATGTGGAATGTATTCTGAGTTTTAATAGTTATAACAAGCGATAACGATTTTTGCAATATAAACTCATATCTCTATTTTCATCTAATCTGTTAACTATAGTTCTGCATTGCCAAATTCAATCCACTATACTTTACTAAATTCAGTGAGTTTCGTAGTAAAATCAAGGCTTAATATAAGATAATTGCATTATATATCGCAATATAATAATAATATATTATAATAAAAATAAATGTATGAAGTTAAAAGAAGAGAAAAGAATAATTTTTTTTTTTTTTTTTAATGCTAAAATTGCTAAAACTTTATTTAAAATTTATAGTGTTATACATCAATCATGCAATATCTCGTAGTTTGCATCATTCAAACTTAAAACAATTGATGCTATTATACATTAATCATACGTAATACAATTGATGGTATTCTACATCCATCACATGTAGTAAAATTGATAGATATTGCAATCCTCGATATATTACCCTGATTAGTATTCATTCTTCTATGGTCAAATAGCATTATATTGTAGCCAAAATTAGCGTTTACAAACATAGTCCAGGAGATGCTTTAAAGTGTCTGACTAACATCAAGCTAGAATTTTGTGTATAAAGTAATCGTTTGGTGCCTTTAAAGAATATGTGGTCGGCTATGTTCGTTTGCGAAACAAAGCTTGACAATAGACATTTGAAAAATCAAATCTGTGGAGAGCAGCCATTTTCCACCAATTATGGTGGACAATGTGATTTTCATGATCCTGAGTACAAAATTAGACAGAATAGCTGGATAATGTTAGTTTGTCACTTGATAGGTTAGTTATTCTGATATTACTCCAAATCAAAGTGGTCATCTATCAAGTGACAAACTAACATCAACTTTATTCCAGCTTGATGTTAGTAAGAAACTTTTTTGCACGCTATCTCCTGGACTATTAACTTCTGCTACAGATTTTCAAATGGAAATCGCTTTACATTTTTAATTTATTTCATATTTTGCTGTTTTGACGTAATTTAGGGTAACCTTGTGTTTATCGAGTGTGTTGACCATTTCTATTGGCCTTCAAAATACTTATTACCTGAAGTAGCTGCATCAGGTCGAGTTAAGTTGGTGCTTAAAGATATTGGTTATTTGTTTTGAGTTTTGACTTGCAAAATGCTTATTATATAAAGTAACTGCATCAGATCGAGATAAGTTGGTGCTAAATGATATTAGTTTCAAGTTTATCGAAGGTAACGGAAGCATTTTAAATATTCTCAAAAGCAGAATTATTTTAAATCATCAAATTTTAAGTTTTCTCATAGTCCAACAGATAGCGTGCAAAAACGTGTCTGACTAACATCAAGATAGAATTTTGTATACAAGTCAATCTTTTAGCGCCATTTAAAAATTTGTGGTCGGCTAAGTTCGTCTGCGGGACATAGCTTGGCAATAGGCGTTTGAAAAAACCAAACCGGTGGAGAGCGGCCATGTCTCACCAATTATGGTGGACAATAAGATTTTCATGATCATGAGTACAGAATTAGTTAGTAGACCGAAAATCAAGTTGATGTTAGTTTTTCCCTTGACAGGTAACCACGTCGATTTTTAGTAACTGCAATATGTTAGTTATTCAAACATTTGAATAACTAACATATTAAGTGTGAAAATAACATCGACTTGATTTTTGGTCTACTAACTAATTCTGTACTCAGGATCATGAAAATCTTATTGTCCACCATAATTGGTGAGACATGGCCGCTCTCCACCGGTTTGTTTTTTTCAAACGCCTATTGCCAAGCTATGTCCCGCAGACGAACTTAGCCGACCACATATTCTTAAAAGGCGCTAAAAGATTGACTTGTATACAAAATTCTAGCTTGATGTTTGTCAGACACTTCTTTGCACGCTGTCTCCTGGACTATCAACAAAAATACGTTTCAGGCATCTATCTTAACTTTAACTCTGACTCTTCATCTGTCACATTTCTCATCGCATTCATTTTCCTGGGCGTAAAAGAAACGTCAGAAAAATATAACCATTGATATTTTATTGCATTTCTAAATTGAAATTGACTCCCTTACACTGTATGTATGTCCGTAGTTTCCATTTGGCTTTCTTATCACTTACGGAAGAAAAGAAATCAAACTTCTTTTTTAAATCAATTTTTTATCAAAGGTAAAAATATAAATTTGATTCGATACCTTAAGAGTTTTTCATTACTGCCTGACCGCAAAAGTAATTTCCTGATCAAGTCATGGGGTCCAATATTAAACGATATATATATATATATATATATATATATATATATATATATATATATATATATATATATATATATATATATATATACATATATATATATATATATATATATATATATATATATATATATATATATATATATATATATATATATATATATGTGTGTGTGTGTGTGTGTGTGTGTGTAAGTATATAAAGAGTGTTTTCTATGTTATCAGATTTTTCTTATATAGTAAAAAGATTTTAAAAAAGTAAAAATGTCGGAACCGTTTATAACTTAGGGTTAAATTCTAGGATGAGGTACTGATGCGTTGATAGTGCCACGTGGTAGTGTGCTAAGCAAGATAACACGTTTCAGGAAGGTGTTTCGAAGGGCTGTCTGCTTGGACCAACTGTGTTTCAAGAGTTTAGACCGACTTGTAGAGGGCAAATTTTCCCCTTTAGCTTCCTAAACTAAGGGGTCAATCAATGCGTTCTCTTCCCCTTTTATAATTAACCCACTCCTCTGAAAACGACCCAACGTCCCCTAATATTCTAGAAATCTCCCCAAGCCTTAATATGATGCCGTTGAAAGTTTCTACCTTAGTTAGCCCCCTAGTCTGCCTTGAGAAACTGCATGTTTAAATATTGGTGTCTCTTACACGGCTTTTCTCTTCCATCTAAAGTTCCCTATATTTGACCTCGAGGAAAACGCCTAATTTCCTTGAAGCCTTGTAGGATAAAGAACAAAAGAGGAATTCGTGCAAAACAAGGAAGATATTACCGGAAAACGACGTACAAGAGCAATGACCGACCGATCAGTGTTTACTCAGCATGACAATTACTGCTCGAAATATAATTTGATTATTTGGGCTAACTCTAAGGTTCAGAATAACCATGATCGTAAAAGCACTGGTCACTGCTGCTCGTCCATCTATGAATTGAGGACGATGTCTGCGGTTCGGTACCTACCTGTTCTAATCACTTTGATTTACATGGCTCACTATTAACACCGCATTCGCGTCGTATACCTACTTCACACATTATGAAATCCATAAGGGTTTAGTAAACAAGCACAAATAAGTGGCCTAATTGCTAGGTTCAAACATGTGCTTCAGTCATCCCCGTTTCTACATGGCTCACTCAGATGGACTCGTCTTACAGTCATTTTTACTTTCTCATATAAAGAGAAAGTATTGTGATAGCGCAAAATTCGATTTTAAGATTTTGATGGATTTACACGTTTTTCAGGTCCCTTGAGTGCAAAAAGTGGTTTTTAAAAAATGTCTGTCGACTGTCATCTGTCTGTGCAGACGCCTGGAGCCTAAACTACTGGACCGATTTTGATGGAATTTGGCATACATGTTCAGAAAAAACATACCTTTAGGCGAAATCGAGAAATGAATTTAAGCTCCAAATTTGGGGGCGCTACCCCCAACAACTCTGAAAAAACGTAAAAAAAAAAACAATTTCTCGAAAACAGTTCCGACGATTTTGATTTAAAAAATTCTAAAATGTAGTCCAAAAATACGAATATAACGATATAAGCCGTTTTCCCGGGAAAAATCAAGTTCCTGAGAAAATGCTTTAAACGCGAACGGAGAGAGATCGGGTTCGATTCCCTACCGAGGAGAAGTCATTTTTATTATTAATTTCGATGAAATGTTCTGTAAAAATGAAATGTGCCTACGAAAACTAATAAATTGGAAAACTGGGCTAAGAAATTATGAACTCGTATGTGAGAAAGTTTGTTTGAGTTGTCTCTTTTTTTCTGACATTGCATATCCACAACTAGTGCATATTAATATGAGAGGTTAGCAACTAATCTGAAACTATAATGTCTAAACACATCAGTGATGATTTAAATCCCAGAGAAGTAGGTATGCCATGTCTATAGCACTTATAATTACATCGATTGGTTGTGTAAAGTAATCGATCATGTACTAATCTAATAATGTGTTCATTTAAAAAAAAAAAAAATACACAAATAGAAGTGGGGGGGGGGGGGTTATATGATAAAACAAGATTATATCACGACTCGCATATCAAAATAATCAAGAAGAAAACAATAAGAATTATAAAAGAATTGACTGCCAATCAGTGTTGCCCATAGCTTTCTCGCACCCCACCACGTATTTTATTGGTTTCATGGTTTTACAAGACATTATTGTCTATTTTACAACGTTTTTATTAGCTTGCTTTCTTGTTTGTTTGTCCAGCTCAAATTTTGCAATCGATTTTTAACTAACTTCCCGCGTAACTAGACATTTAAAACTTTTAGAATAGCTCTGAACACGATGACAATGCATTATTTTAATACTTTTAGCCATATTTCAGCAGACTTTAATTCGTTTTCAGCAAATTTTTCTGTATGGAAAGTTAGTTATTTTATTTGTTTTGACATGACCCTTATTTACCATCTTCATTTTGACGGGTTTCAAATTTATGATTTATGACAGAAAATTTAAAAATTTTATATATAACTCAGAGCAAGGAAGGGTTAGTGGGAATACTACAAAATCTGGGTCTCAAAAAGTGGTTCATTATGCTACACCCCTATACTAAACCTCCCAAGGGGCAGTTTGGTGAAACAGTATCGATATCTCGATAAAAACTCGAAATTTATCTGATATCAGCTGATAAGAATAAGTGATATTTTCTTACGACATTTAATATTTTTATTTTTAATACAGTTTTCTTTATAAATATGTTCTTTAATGTTTGTTGTTAACCTTATTAATTATCTAATGGCAGTAACGTCGTTAATATACGTGTAATAGCTCCTTGATAACCAATAGCAATCTTCTTTGAGCATCAAATAAATACTACTGATAAGGATTTGTTGACAAGCGTCTGTGGGGACGGAAGGACAAGGAATAGACTAATAAGGCAAGGACCAGTGACCACGTGATCACTTCAGATCGGATTGAGCTCGCTTGGGAGGTTTAGTATAGGGGTGTAGCATAATGAACAACTTTTCTAAACAACTAATTAAAAAGAAAAAGAAAATTAAATAATTTATTTTAAGATAATAAAGTATTAGAAAATTGACTTGGTCTTAGAGAGAATGAAAGAAATTATTTGATGGTGAAATGAGAAAAACTCAAACATAAAAAGGAAACAAGGAAAATTAGAATTTTTCCTTTGTGTTTTTCATCAGGAAGGGTTGATGAAATTTGGATTGGCATCGGAGGGTTCTAAGCAATAAAGATAGCTAAGTAATCTTTGTCCTCACCGTTATCTCTAGTATATTTATTCCTTAATCCTAATTAAATATCTCTTAGAGACAACTTGCTAACAATAATTAATTAAATATGTATAAATGTGTCGGTTGAAGACTAATTCTTAATAATTTGCAGCTTTAATAAATCTGGGTTATTTAATGTTGTATCATAAAAATATGGGTATACAATTAACAAGCAGATAATTTGAAATATGGTTATATTTACCCCTCTACGGGCATCATCAGACCTAAAATAATATAAATCTTTTACATTAATTAATTAATTTGACATAATTAAAGGTTTGCCAGAAAAGATTAATAGATGTTTCAAAAAATATAGGATTGGGATAAATTATTTTTAGGAATAAAACCAACCAATTGAATAGAAACATATTGCTTTAGTAACTTAAAAGAATAGTTCCCTGGTAAAAAAAATGTTGGTTTTGTATATTCTATTCCTTGTGGTGATTTGGTATATATGTTCCATTTACAAATGCTCAGGCTAACTTCATTGGACAGCGTTATCCGTCCAAGAGTTCGCGGGCAACGCTCGCCTAAACGTAAGCTTCATGGAATTTCAGGACGGGAAAAGATTCTATCATTACCTACTCGATGAGACGAACATTTTTTAAATGATAATTTCTTTTAGTAAAACCAACAGCGACTCCGCTATGAATAATTAAAGATCGTTAAAACTATTAAAGCGGACCTAAACGTTTAGTAGAGAAAACAACGTTTTTGCCGATATCGTACATTCTAACGTAACGATTTTAATAAAACTTCATATAGCGTCTAAAGTACAATTGAAACAGGCATATAAAATTTCAACTTGATATAAGCAGAAGTTTTTGCGTAGTGAAGTGGTACATTTTATAATAGTTAAAAAGGAGATGTGTGGTTAGTAGAGTAGTAAGAATACATCATACTGTTTAACTATACACTCATCATGATTCATGATTATCTATTTTTTTAATATTCAATACATGTCATTACTCTGCGCCATTTATTATTATACGGTCACTTCAATGATAGAGCCACGCGATGTCTAGTAATTATTATTATAGACTCTTATGAGTGAGTTTTACAATACTTACGGTGGTTTTTGTTACGAAACTGTAGAGAAATAATGATTTATGGTCCCAGAAAAAGGGGCAACAGGTCCTGCAAAAATAACAGATTTATCTTAATTCACCAAATTCTCTTAAGAGAAGGTAAGAAGGGGAGGGAGGAAAAAGAAGGAAATCCTTTTAAGCAATGTTAAGAAGTTTTTCTCTTGACCACAGTGGCCAGGGAAATCATAACAAGTAGAAACGGATGAAGGGGAGAATGATGGATGTTACTGTGGCTTGGAAAGATGAAATGACGAGTTTGAGTGGGAGGGGGGGACTTAAAGGAAGATAAGCTTTGGCTTAGCCAAGCTTTAAGTAATGAATCCTCAACTTCCCTCCCTAACTTAACTTCATCGCTTCAGTTACAACATGAGATAGAGGTCATTTTAACCTTCCCCGAAAAGAATAAGCATTCCTCTATCTTTTATATTATCTGAAAGCACGGACTATAAAAGGAAAGTACAAGGCCTAAGAAAATTGTTTCCTTCACCTTCTTCTTTCCATCCCCCAAATTTCAAAAGATATTATATTACTTTTCCTTGAGAGTAATCGAAAGTGAAGACAGAGTATCTTAAGCAAAGGAGAGAAAATACAGATTTTGAAAGGAAGCGTGAAGAAGAAATTTGAGTTAAAAAAAAAACCCTTATTAAACGTTATCAAACTCGTTTCAAAATTAAAATCTGAGTGAAAGGACATAAAGTGCGTCAAGCAAAAAATAAACCGGGTATTATAATTCAAATTTATTAAGCAAGGAGTCAAAAATGAGGGGATAAACTGTATAGAAGCATTCCACATTGTGTTATGGTTTTTTGAGAAATTATTATTATTATTAAAAACTTTTAACTTAATAGCATTTAACATTTAAGTCATACTTTAATTTAAAATACTTAGTCCACAGGCCACCATAAGAAGTGAGTCGCTGATTGATAAAGTTTTCTTACCTTATGGAATCGCTTATTTATGCCGAGTCCACCGATGAATTGGGTATATGGCAACTGGGCGCTGGGCCATTTCTTCTTTTTTGACATGCCAAACATGCCCTTCTGTGGGAACATTGAAAAGAGATAGATAAAGTTTTGATTTTCATAGGATCGTTTAATTAAATTATTTAAAAAGCAGTGGTACACGTGGCCACCGATAAGAGTGGGCCGTTAGGGGTGGCCACCGCCCCCAACATATCGCTCTGCGGGGACGTTGAAAAGAAAACGGCCCACTCGTATCGGTGGCCACCTTTACCACTGTTTTTGAAATAATTTAATTAAACGATCCTGTGAAAATCAAAACTTTATCTATCTCTTTTCAATGTTCCCGCAGAAGGGCAAGTTTGGCATGTCAACAAAAAATAAATGGCCCAGCGCCCAGTTGCCATATACCCAATTCATCGGTGGACACGGCATAAATAAGCGATTCCATAAGGTAAGAAAACTTTATCAATCAGCGACTCACTTCTTCTGGTGGCCTGGGGACTAACTGTAGAATTATATCGTTTTTTTATATGATTAGATTTCGCATTGAATTATTCATTGTATCACAATAAAGACTTGCTGACTGCTTTCCTGAAGCTTACCTCTGTGAGGCTCTATCATTGGATTCGTTTTTGATCTAGGGCTAAAATGCATATAGTATCTGCCAGTCCAACAGCTTTACAAACTAGTAAATGTAGTTTTGAGTCTATGCTTGTCATTGAATTTGGATCGATCCCACGATCTAGGGTTGCCTTCGATTTATTGATGGCCGGGAAGACGTGACTTAAGCTGTGTGGCTCCCTTTATACTTTCTAACTCTCTAATATACTTTAATGCTTTGATGTCTAAACCTTAGATCTAAGACTTGTTCCTTCTTGGATGTCGAGATGTTTTTATCATCTAATGCCCACAAGCCGTTGTTTCCTTTATAAACATTGTTTTTGAAGGCTCTTCTTCGTCGCTGTAGTTACGAGGGTTAGTGAAACATTGTGTTAAAGATACGTTCATCCAATAACAATAGTTATTCCTATCCTGTTATAGAATGCCAACCAATTACTATTTTGAGGCTGATTTTAACAGAGGAAATCAATATTCGTTTCTTTTAGAGATAAGATATTCCATGGGAACCCCTTTCGGTTCAATGGTGAGCACTAAAAACGATTTGCATGATAACATAAAAATTATGACCAATGTCCGATCACTTCCAAGTTAACATTATTTAAACATGTCAACCCTCAATAAAATATTGCCATCGTAAGAAGATCGTTTAAGATCTACAAAGGAAAAAAATATGGGGAGAGGGGAAGGGTGAATAAATGGTAAGGACGTCTCGTGAAGAATGACAATAATATAAAAGGGTGCTAGGGCGACGCACGAGTCTGGAATACTGTGGAACCTTTGCCAAGAAAAGGGACACAACATTCCTTAAGGGACTCCGGAATTTTGGAAACCAAGTGCTTTCTGGTCTTCCACCGTCCTCTACATGAACATGAAAGGAACTTTAAACCACACACACACACACACACACACACACACACACACACATATATATATATATATATATATATATATATATATATTTATTTATATTAGTGTGCGTGGGGGGGGAGGAAGTGTCTCTCTCAAGACCATTAGATGTTGAAAAAACTGAAGAAATGGAGGAGGGAAAAGTCTGATCTCGAAAGCGAAATGGGGGGAAATAGAGAAAATTCCAGCCCTTATTAACTTTCATAAGGCGACACCGAGATCCCCCCCTCCCTTCCCTAAAAAAACCGGACTGTGTAGTGAGGGTTTTCTGGGCGAATTTCCAACCAATCGAATTCTTTCCGAGTGTATCGCTTTTGAACAAGGGGAAAAAATTCTCCGGGCAAAACGAAGGAAGCAAAAAAAAGGAAAAACAGTGCGAGATTTTTTTTTTTTTTAGGAGGACAAATGTTTGGATTTATTTACAAAAGGAAGTGAACGAACATTCATCACGATTCTGCGGAAACATGATGTTCAAGTCTAGAATTCTTCTACACAGGACAAAACAGTTTATTTATTTACTGCTTACCCTCCTCCAATCTTATATCCTTCTTTATGTTGCCTACACCAGAATATATCTAACCATTCTTCCTTATATAAAAAATAAATCTACCCTCTCTAATTTTATCAAAATTCCTATTGATTAAATATCGTTTAATCAAAAGGATTTCAGGAATTTCGTTTATTTATTTCTTTTTAAATTGTCATATTTTAATCGCACAGCAGTATTTTCACTTGATCTCAGTTTTTCTCACTCTCATATCTCAAATGTTTTTGCACAAACAACTACTGATTTTGAAAGATCTGCAAGACATACACCTTAGTTCCAGCCAGGTTTTAATGTTATGTTTTAAGTTATGGCTTTGATCTTGCATAGCGTCAGCAATTATTGACCGATTTTATTTCTGATTGGATGGCTCAAATCTACTAATGCTCTTTAAATCGAATATTTATCACTTCCTCAATTTGTAATTTAAGTCTGTTTCGTTTGCTATTTTTTTTTTTTTTTTTTTTTAATTGGTAAATGTATTTTTGTACCGATTTGTATAATAATATTAATAATAACTCAGAAATATTTTTGTGTGCTGAATCCGACTTTTTTAGGTTTTTGACTTATTTCTGATATTGACTGACATTATTCTATAGGATTACGATGTAAATATATATTTATAGATATATATAATTTACATTGTCATTAGAAATACAAATGCTATGTGTGAAGGTTTCAGCTTTCTAGGTTGTCAGAAAGTTAAACGTGTAATACGTCTTAATATTGTTTAAATAGGACGTTTGTAAATAATTTATCAAAATTTTAGAAGCACAAAACCAATCATCTTAAAATTTTGACAGTAGGGCTGTATCTTTTGACGATCAAAGCCTTGCTCCCCTTTGTTATTCTTAATGCAACTATTCTAATATTAAATAATACTCTAATTTCCATTTTAGAATGGAAAGATATAGATGTATGTACCGGATGTTGAAGACATCGAACATTTCCCGAAAATATGTAATACGTATATGTATAAAATTTGTAAATTACATAAATATAGTAGAATTGTATGATGCTGCTTAGTTTACTATTTTAATAACGGTATAAAATTATATATTATTTTGTTCCCTTAACCCTGAGAATTTAAAGGGATTTTTTTTTTTTTTTTTGGTAGGGAAAAAAGATCTGAATGTCAAATTAAGTCTTGTAGTAAGAAAGAATGGGGTAAAGTATGGGGAGGGTTCATGCCTCCTATTCAGTGGGAATATAATATAGGGGTAAGAAAATGGAAGCTTCTCTTCCTCCTGGAAGCGATATGTGTGGAGGGGCTGGTAGAAATTCCAGGGCTATATTGCGCCCTGATATAGAAGCGTCCGCATTGCTAGGTTCCTTGCTGCCGGCACGTTTCCGTCCATTGTCTGACGGAGGAGGTGCCGTGTGTGGAACTTCTCAACTCGCTCTGTTTTCGGCTTCACTTCGCTTCCAGTGCTTTATTGAGTCCTGAAGAATTCCATCACGTAAATATATTTCCTTCTCTTCCAGGACTATATTCCTCAGACTTCACATTACCCCTCTTACGCCCTAGTTTAAGATCTTCGCAGAGGGAGGAAAGAAAACACGTTCCCAATTTCTACGAGAACAAGTGATGAACCGAAGAGAGAAATACCGAACCAATCTAGTTTAGAGATCGGCTTTCAAACTCTTCTTTATTTTTTATCTGGGTCGAGGATATGAAGTTAGTGAGAAGCAAAACAAAATGAAGAAAAAGCTCGGTTGAAATTCAATTTTAAAAACATTCTATTTTCGGTTCTTTTTAACATTTTATACCTACAGAATAGGGAATTTAAAATATATTTTAGTTTATTGACCACAGTAGACTTTATACACATACACAAGATAAGGATGATTCAGAGGTTCGTATTACTATTTGCCTCACTAATTTTTTTTTTTATTTAAAAAATTCATGAACCTCGTCGTTTTTTGTAAAGCATGTGTATTTATAATGCACGTGGAAGAAACCGAAGGAGGATTTCTTAAAAGCAATTTACTAATGACTGTTCATTTCTTACTCTTAAAAGCCTGAGCGACCTACTAAAGGAAGAATTTGGATTGAGCATTAAGCACGCAAGTCAAGGATTAGAATGAAATCTAATACTTTGTCTCTTGATGCATGGACAAGTGGAGAGACAGAGGACTTAAAGAACGGCTCCAGACTCTTCATGAAAAGTCCGTGACTTAATCCTCCTTTCTGGAGATCTGTAGAGGGTGTTTGATTTAACACTCACCTATAAAACCCCACAGACTAAAAGCAAATAGCAATGTTTGGTTTCTCTCCAGTTCTATTAATCTCTGCTGCTTCGAATTGGCTCTGTAAGGCAATTCAACGATCCAATTAACTAAAAAATAAAACAACAAAATACTTTTGTTTTATAGAATTACTTTTTACATCAAGTATTTTTGTCACGCCCATATCGGCTTTCGCTTATGCATCGATATAAATGCATTATCTGATGCAGAAGTCATATTAATCATAAAAATCACAGGGAATTACATGTCGTATCCAAGTACTTTTAAGAGTTTCGTAGATTATTAAGCATATACGTTATTATATTATAAAAAATTTCTCTTTTTTATTTCCCCGTCATGCTGTATATGGAAATATAAATCGGTCCGAGACAACTCAGACAAACTTTCTCATATACGAGTTTATAATTACTTAGCCCAGTGTTTCCATTTATTAGTTTTCAAATGTACATTTAAATATTATTGAACATTTTATCATAAAAATAACTTCTCCTGGGCGGGGAATCGAACCCGGGCTCTCTCCATCCGCGTTTTAAGCTAATATCTCAGGAACTAGATTTTTCCCGGGAAAACGGCTTATATCGTTGGATTCGTATTCAAATGAACTACATTTTAGAATTTTTTAATCAAAATCGTCGGAACCGTTTTCGAGAAATAATTTTTTTTCATGTTTTTTCAGAGTTTTTGGGGGGTTGCGCCCCCAAAATTAGAGCTAAAATTAATTTCTCATGGTGTTAGGGGTATGATTTTTCTGAACATGCATGCCAAATTTCGTCAAAATCGGCCCAGTATAGTTTAAGCTCCAGGCATCTGCACAGACGACAGACGACAGACAGACATTTTTTAAAAACCACTTTTTTGAACTCAGGGGACCTCAAAACGTGTAAATCCATCAAAATCTCAAAATCGAATTTTCTCGCCATCACAATACTTTCTCTTTATATGAGAAAGTAAAAATCGGGTACGGGGTACCTCGGAACTTTTCCTCACTTCAGAGGCCACTGAAGTAGCCTCTCCTGCTGCTTCGCAGCAGGAGGAAGCAGCATCGGACATGGTCAGTCCTTGGATGTGCGACCGTTCTGAACTAACTGATTTATTATCATTCTTTAAAAAACCTTATTTTTAATACCTATATTTAATTTAATTATTTGTGGTTTGGCGGTATTTTGACAGATGTAAACAAACTTAGACGTCATCAAAATTATCGCACTAATAAATAATTATATTTGCTTATAATTTTTAAACTAATAAATGAAATTTCATCGTTTTTTTTTATATTTTGTCTTTAATTTTTTCCGGTTCCAATGATATCCTATATGTCCAAACCCAATTTATACTTTCGGTATTATTAACAGTCAAAGTTTAAAAATTCAAAAATTGATAGCTTCAAAATGGCGGCCAATATCAAAATGAAATTTGGTGGGCTTGTTTGTCATACAGAGAGGTACATTCATGTCAAATTTCAACTCGATCAGGACCATTTTCGATTTTTTTTAAATTTGTGCTGACTCAGCAAACTGGGTTCAAGATGGCGAAAAAAGTTGATTTTCCGGGCGGCACCACTACAAGAAAGGAGTGATTTTTCTGCCAAGTTTCAACTCTTCAGGTTAAATACCTTTGGCGCTACAATGATAACACACATACATACTACTTACATACAGACGACAGACGTCATGCTGAAAACCACTCAGGAGGTCTTAAAAACACCTAAAACAAATAATTCCGTTTAAATCTCGAAAAAACATTTTTTTTGTGAAAACAATACTTTTCCTTCGATAGGTAGTGAGGAAAAGTAAAAAATATAAACAAATCTAGGTGGTAGGCTTCAAAGATCAAACGAGAAATTAAAGTACCTGATGCGACCCCTCGAAAGGGTAACAATGACAACAAGGTAAATTCCATTTTTTTGGGAAATTTCCATCACCCTTAATAAGAGTTTCGCATGAATTATTTCAAAATTTAGAAAAATTAAAAAGTATATATATATATATTTGTAACCAACTTTTCAGGAGCTTTCATTTGATACCCACTCAATATATTGACAAATAAAAATTTGGTCACACTGCCCATGTCCACACAAAATTTTTAATTTGTAAAAATTGAGAATCCCCCCCCCCCCCCCCCGGTATTTTCATCACCTCGTAATAAGGTACCTACTCATGAGCAGCTTTCATTTAATACCCACTCAATATTTTTTTAAAAAAATTGAGTTTTACTAATTTACCATATTTTGCCAATTGCGCATGCGCATATTAAAGTTTTATCTTCTCTATATTTT
The DNA here is from genome assembly GCA_951217055.1 of Gerris lacustris. Lineage (NCBI taxonomy): Eukaryota > Metazoa > Arthropoda > Insecta > Hemiptera > Gerridae > Gerris > Gerris lacustris. Next base: position 39,218,185 of record OX578278.1, read on the forward strand.
TCCTATGTTTGAGTCAAAAAGTTACGCCAGTATTTCAAATTTCAACACTTTAGCTTAAACGTTTCGGGTGATATTATGAACCAAAGGGCGACGGACGGACAGACACATCACCCTCGGCATAATGGTTCGAGACGGATCTACAAAAAAGTGAATTAAATTAAATTTACCGTGCTTGAAAAACAAAAGTATATAATAACAAATATAATAGAGACAGTTAATAATTACATATTTGATAATTTAATTATTTTAGATTGAACATAATGTTAAGACTGAAGTTTTTTTTTTTTGTAAGGGCTAATATTTTAAGCTAGAGTGAGTTCCTTTAGCTATACACCAATGAAGAGCCGTATTTCCTTTTACCTCCCTTTGGTTTGTATTTGCTTCCAATCACTCTTCTTTCTTGCAAGGATGCAAGACATCTCCTACAGTTTTAATGGTCATGGGAAACCCCTAAGCTTTTACAAAGATTCGTTTATATTACGTTTAACGAAAGTATTATTCGTTTGGCTCGCTCCAACAATTAATAATGCGTTAAGGAAATGAATCGAGTAGGCAAGACTGGTTTACTGTGAATGTAGATCAAGGTTAAAGTCGGTGTTGCGTCGACATGGTTGGCTCCAAGTAGCTCTATTTTTCTCATAGTGTTAGTGAAGCTACGAGTGGTTGAGTGCTCATGCAGAAAATTAGAGATCCCAGGCAACCTAGCCCCCCCCCCCCTCAACCTCCACCACGATGCTATGTGACAGCCCAGTCTCATACAGGCTTCCCACCACCACTGATAACAATAATAAATTTCCCTTGCACTCTCCAGCCATCAACTCGTGCGGCAATTTAACCAAACTCAAATTTTACACTTCACTATAATACAGTACATAACTCTAATCTTTTAATGTTATTAATAACCTGGAAAATAAAAACTTAATAGAATTAAATGAGTTATTTACTCTGTTTCCCCCGTGCCCATAACTGTGACTTAGTGTAAATTAGTGGGGCCTACTTCCACTAATAATAATTTTATTTATTACAAATAAAATTCATGGAATTGTCGCTTTTTCAGCCCCGTGACAGAAAATAATGCACTTCACATGACAGAAATATATTTTTTAAAAAGTATATACTGTCAAAAGTTGTCAGAGATGGATAGATATTAGGTTTGTTCCAACCACTCTTCAAACTGGTTTGGAACTGTACGACGCATGCGCATTTGGAAAAAAGAGTTCCAACGAGCCCAAACTCAAACTCTGACTGACTCCGACTGTTAATCGGCTGTTCCAACCACGCTCTGATTGAATCACGGATTAGTTTGGAACCAGTCAGAGCAGTCAGCGATCGGCGGCAGGGACTAGTAGTTTGGGATTGAGTTTGGGTGAACAGAAACGTAACCTTCCGCTCCGCTTCATTGTTTTTGTTTTGATTTCGCTCGCCTATTATAATTATTCTCCTTTCTTGCGAATCAACTGTTCTTTTTAAAATGTTTTTGTACGAATGCGACGATGAATTTTTGTGCATATAATTGGCATTTTCTAGATATTTCTGAAAAAAATAAAAATTGGACCTATTTTCCAAGATGGACTTTTGATACTTATTCCATTTTCAAACAAATATCGAAAGAATCCGATTTATTTCCGCAATATTTCTTTCGTTAACTGGACTAAGATTAATATTTGTTTTTTTAAAACAAAAGAGCATTTAGGATTATATCAATAAAAATACGAATACGAGTGTGCCGTGAGTCTACTAAAACTGGCTCACCTCAGTAAGCCCGAAAATTGTGAATTGCGTAAATCGAAATGAAATCGTGAATTCATGTATTAAATAAACATTTCTAAAATGTGTGCATGTATTTTCGTCATATCCTCTATGAGTATGTAGGTTTTACTTCCAACTTTCGAGCTTAATTAGCATTAGAAAATAAAACTTTTGTGGTGTGGCGCCCCCTTGTTGTGCGAGCCCCTACGCGGCTTAAATCAGGCCCTGATTTAAGTGACTGGCACTTATCTTCATCAACTATTGACTTATCCATCATCCATATCTTTAATATTAATAAGTTCAGGTATTTTCGATAGCACAGGAACGCAAAATCACATAAACGATCAACTCAAAAAGTTGTTCTGATAACAGTGCTAAAACCTACCACGGCAAACAGTTTGGTTTGAGAAAGGAGCGTTCCAACAAAAACGAAATCACAAATCAATTCCCAACGGTCAATGATCGCGCATGCGCATTACGTCAATCACGGACTAATCCGAAACTGATTCGGAACTGGTGGTTGGAACAAACCTATAGTAAGAGGTGCTTCGATGTGGTCAGAAGTGGCTTGAGGTGGTTAGAGTTATTTTTAGAAAAAAATAAAGAAATAATGTATGAGAATGATTTAAAAAAAATAAAATTGATATGATAAAAAATAATGCGGTAAACGATTAAGTTTCTTAACCAGGTTTGTGACTCTTACTTCACTACCTAAAGCCCTATTCACACTAGGATCTCGTATCCGATTTGCGAATGCAATTCGTGTATGAAATTAAGAAAAGTATGAAAAATCAGTTAGTCGGTGGCTTCTTCCCCTTACTCTTATCACTTTTAATATCAATCACCGACATTTATTATTTATGGTAAATAAATAGCAAACAAGTTGAGTGCAAAGAGATTTGTATTCCATAATCCCAATGAGCCCATTTAACATCAGCCGATTTATTCTTAAAAGACACAAGGTGGCCGACCATCGTAGTCGTAGGAATCGTAGTCTGAATGTTGCTACTTGCCTCTTAGTTTCATTGGTATCTTACATTCGCGAATCGGATTCCGGAATCTTTCTTGTGTAAATAGAGCCTAACAAGGGAAATAATGATTGTATTTCCTTGCAACCGTATAGATATATTCAATTTGAGAAGTAAACAACAAAATACGTCTAGTCTGTAACGTAATTTAGTGTATCTGGATTTGTTTTAAATCTCAAATAATTATGAAGATGGATATGTCTTTTCATTATCTTTATTTCACCTTGTAACATAGCATGAAAACATTGAATACACTTAAAGAAAAGAACTAAGCACAAATTAAATCGGTTCTGATCATCTCTGATGGGATAAAATTTAATTAAAATCTGTGGGTTCTGAAAACAGCCCGTGTCTGGGGGATGAATAGGCTCAGTATGATACACAGCGTTTCTCTAGTGATACCATATCTGTGGGAAACTTTTCCATCTAAAAAGACATTTCCCGCATTGATTTGTATTAAAAATGACGTATTTTGGTTTGTTGTTTTTTCCCCTCCACATAATCCATTTTCCTATGTTTGTGAATTTTACATTCAGTTAGTGAGTTTTGTTCATAAAATTCAAAATACCTCTGTCAGAATCCCCCCAATTTCTCTGATGAGACATAGTTTTAAACACGAGTGTTGAATTTCTATCAGGGCAAAACTCCGTCTCGTGTTGAACATTTAAACCAAAAACTTTTCTCATACATACGCTACTGCAGCCGAGTTAACCGGAGAAACACTTTTTAGAGCCGCGGTCGGGAAAGTGGTGGGGGAATCATTTATTTATTATTCAATATTAGGGACATCTGATCGTTTAAAACGGACTAAATTCTTACAGTTCTCAACGCCTCTCTATCTGATATTATAACAAAATATTAAAATTTTGTATAAACCATGACAATAGAGTAACATTGATATATATATATATATATATATATATATATATATATATATATATATATATATATATATATATATATATATATATATATATATATATATACACAATACACACACACAATTTGTAAGAGACACCAAGGAACTGTTCCAACATCAGACATAACGTCATTAAGATGTTGGCTCGGCATTACACCATGTCCTGCATCGTTTCGTCGCGTCCAACTCATCAGGGGCCCGACGATGCCCACCAAACTCTGGACCTATACTAGATCAAGAAGATCAGATATAGGACTTATCAGAGACGAGCGTGCTCTCATACCGCCATTCATGCTTGGCTGGCAAAACAATCAGCAATGTAATACCGTGATGTTGTACAAATTGTGTAGCCTATTGCAGTGTGCAAAATCACGGTATATACATATATATATATATATATATATATATATATATATATATATATATATATATATATATATATATATATATATATATATATATATATATATATATATATATAATTTAATATAGAATTTTAACTAACTATTAGTTGTCAACTTATTAAGTAATTGACAATTATCATTTAGATATTTCTACCTAATGGCTCATCAATAACGCGTCATCCTTATTTCTTTGTACCTTTCGATCCTTGACTGTGTGTTTCTCTTATGTATGATAGAGACATATCATGAATAAGGTGTAGTTTATTAACCAAACAAGGCCTTTACACAAAATGATGGTAATCGAAACAGTAGACTGGATTCGGCTGTTGTAATGTAGCCTTCTTCAGAATAATACAGCCGTAACCGGTCATTTTTTCAAATACAATAATTGTGTGTGAAGACGTTGTTTGGTTATTGAACTACACCTCTTCATTTTGTATTCATTTGTAACATTCTTTCTAACCATTTATTCTTATAACTACGGAGCAAATCAATGAATTACCATGGAGCAAAATCAATGAATAAATTTTTAGCTCTAAATTCGTTGATAAGTACCTACTCGCGTCTTACCATTTGACCATTGGTATTGGTGTAAAGATATGACACGATGAAGCTGTGCTACATTAATTGTCAGATCTTATTTACGTGAAGTTGGGTGTCCCGCGCCACGCAGAGCGCGCGTAGCAAGTACTCATGGTGTGTACCGGGTTTTGGAGCTGCGCAGGAACTGCGCGCACGATCTATCTCCTGACGGCTTTTTAAACAAACAGTTTAACATTTTATATTAGGACGGGAGAGTGAGAGGTTCTTTGTTTTTCATGTGCATGTGAATACTATTTTTGAGTTGTAATTTTGGAGTTGTCACAAGAAAATTCGATAAAACTTATCTTGACCAATCTCTTCTGTGGGATTCTCAACAAGGGAAGAATTTTATGTAACCATTAAAATTCGATGCCTGGAGGGGAAAAAGAGCGGAGATGGAAAAATCTGGGGAATAATGCAAGAAGAAGGTGACATCTTTGCTGTTTCTTACCGGCATGAGACAAAATAAAAAAGACCCAGGATAGGGTAAAATGTAAGTCCATTTCATTGTATTATCAACACAGATTTTTTAAAATGTTTTATTGTCATAAGTTATGCATACTTTTTGTAATTAATATTGTTGGTAGTAATAGCTCAATTGTTTGTTCCATATTTAAAAATAAAATTTGAATATTGTATCACATAGGTCTGGTTTCCTCTATTTATTGAATGTTTCAGCTCAAAATCAGGGGGATGGTTATTCTCGCTCGACAGAGACATGATTACGATACTGTAAAATGGCTACTAAATGTTCGTGGTCGTGGGTTTCCTATGGATCGCAGGAGGTTCGTTGAAAATACTAATCGGACGAGCAGAGCAAACGCGGCGTAAGTGTACTTATACACATCTTTTATACAAATGTTACTACAAAGTATTTGGAAATCTATTTCATTATTCTTTGTGTTTCATCCATTTGATTTGGCCAATGATATAATGTGGGGAAACTATGTGCACCGCAAATTAACAAACTTTTTTATGTGTTTAAGTGTACAGTAATACCCCGGACTTACGTAAAATAGGTGGGACCGCAAAGTACCTATACCCCAAGTCGAAAAATACGTAAGTCGTGGAATGCACATAGGTAGATATATTCTTATCCGGGTATTTATTACTACGGAAAAAATGGAGTATGTATAAGTAATAACTTTTATGGGAAACTTTTTACAAATCAAATGTGTAAGTAAATGTACAGTACATACTAAGTTTTTTTTAACAAGAAAACAATAAAATAGTCCAAATAGGCATATAATACATAATAAAACTTCTTTCACGAACGAAGTCCGAAAATATAGTCCAATAAATTTACTTCAGAACGAAAACAATAATGGTTTTGATTTCGACTTCAGTTTAATGTTAACATAACGATGTATAAATACATAACCTAACGGATATATAAAAATAAATCTTAGTTGTAATATATCTCTCACTAAATATTAACTTTTTGTCATATCACAACAAATAAGGTTATAGATTCACGTTGACATGCTGTGCGCGCATCTTCATATAAAATCTTAGAATAATACTATATATAGAAGGAGCATAGAATCGGGATCCTAAGCAATTACTGATAAGAGACTGAAGCCAACTTTTGCAAAGAGGTTGTGTCCTTAAGACCAGGCTGCCAACAACAACACTCATTTTTTTCATTATACTGGAGAAGGTTGGACATACTTTTGTAACTATTCAAAGCCCGCTCACAAACAATCAAGAAGACAAACCCTGCCATTGGTTATTGTTTACGTTTCACTCTGACGTCATTTTTTTTCACCTCACACGGCATGATATAATAATAGTACATTACGCGTCGAGTGAGGAAAGTAGCATTTTGCATGCGAGTGTGGAGTTTGCACCCGAGCGATAGCGAGGGTTTGCTGTTTGCTCACAGTGTCTGCAGGAATTGTAGAGACTTTTGATTCTGCTGATAAAATCCTCTGGGACATTTCTGCCTTTCCACTTTCCAAATTTTCTTCCTTGGCTCGCTATGAAAATATGAAAATCGATCTATGGAAATAGATAGCCTTCTCACTTACTTGATGGGTGGTAAATATAAGGTCTTGAGTACTCCTGTTAGGCCTAAATCCACATCTTGTTTCATCCAGCTGATTTTCGACTATACACTACACGAGCAATGCAAAATGCCGTTTTCGCACGAGTTGCGTACCGTACTTTATCTACGATTGTTAGATTTAAATAATAAATACAGAAACAAATAAACTTGCTGTATGTAAGTTCGTATCTCTCTCTTGATAAAGATGGCATTAATTCATTAGTTGTATTTTTTGCCGAATTAATTATTTCTGGAGGATTATTATTCTCCACATTTTCTTCAAAGTCACTTGATTCACTCATTGTTTTTCACTAAAAACTCGATATAAACAGTTATTTTAATAAAATAACTGCAAATTAGTTTTGTTAAATGTAAACAAACTCGCTGATCGTGCGTAAAGCTGAAGAATTCCTCTTCTTTACCGCGCTAGCGTGGTAAAGAAGAGGAATTAATTCAGAACTATGAGACGCGCACGCGCGATGAATACAAGTACGTAAATAATCACTTTCTACGCATCTAAACAAAGATATAATGTTTATATTTCGTATCAATCGTAGATAAACATTATTTTCAGCATATTTCAAGCTAAAAATAAGATAAAACACAATAAAAATATTACAATAAACGAAACTAACTATCAATAATTAAAATTTACTAAAAACTAAATTAAAAAACCGAGGGCAAATAATTTTAGAGTTATGACGTCACAAATTTCAAAAATGAATTTTTAGAACGCGGATTAAGGGACACAACCAAAGTTGGCTTCAATGTTATCAGGGATCCTCCTTCTATATATTGTATTATTCTAAGTATCAAATTTAGATTTATAATGACATGCAAAGGGAGGTTTCAAAGTCACAGAATCGACCAACTATCACTTTTAGCTGCAGTTTCGGGTGTCACATATAACCGAATCTACTTAAATCGGAATAACGTAACTCGGGGTATTACTATACTTGTACGGCCAAAAAACAAACATTTAGTTGCCAGTAGGTTACATTATTCTTTATGGTCATCTGAGATAGAATATATTTGTAAATATATCTTATTATATACTTTAATTTACTCTCACAAGATTTGGGCATTTATCACCTAAAAGTGTGGCAGACGTCTTTTATAAATGTACCTACTTGTTTTACATAATAAAATCTTGTAACAAAAAATGTATTGCAGTCGTTTATAAACGCGTTGGTATTGCGATGTATAAATAATGGAAGGGTCTGGCCAAGGCTTGAAACCTTGTCATCGAAATACTCATCAACTATTCATAACGACATCATCGGCTTAGGAAGGTAGAGTGGAGGGGTAAATCATCAACAGCTCCTCCTCCGACCTGACTCGATAATCAGGATCCTCCCCTTCCCCATCCCCTCCCCCCATCTCCTCCGGCTCCTACACAGATTGGAAAAGTTTACACTTAATAAACCCCCTCCCGCTCCCTCTTTCAACCTCATAAAAATACCAAAAAAAAAAAAATAAAAACAGTGAAAGCGGTGATTCCCTGAAGAATATTGTCAATACAAATTATTACTTGGAAGGGAGACAATTTCCAATTAAAATCTAATATAAAGTTAAACAACCAATTCTTTAATAAAAAATAATAATAATAATAATAAAATAAAAAATGTATAAAGAAAAAAAAGCATTATTATAATATATTAAAGTATACATAGACTGAAAATAGCGTGGTGGAATAGTACATTTTAGTCTAAGAGCTGGCTACATAAAAATTTTCTCATCAGGTACATGGTTGATTTGTATTACAAAATAAACCTTTGGTGCTGCCGAACAAAAAAATGCCTGTCTGCCACTGCGAAGCTGAGGCGTAAAGGGGGGGGGGGGCGTGCGGTTAAACATGACAAATTTTGGTGAGAAAAAATGTATAAGGTACACGAATTCTATTTACGCAAAAAGCTTTTATTTAAATTGAAAAAACACGAAATAGTACATTACACGTCGAGTGCGGAAAGTAGCATTTTGCATGCGAGTGTGGAGTTTGCACCCGAGTGACAGCGAGGGTAGTAAAACCACACGAGCAATGCAAAATGCCGTTTTCGCACGAGTTAGTACCGTACGTTATCTACGATTGTTGGATTTTAATAATAAATGCAGAAAAAATTGACTGCCAATTAGTGTGGCACATAGCTTTCTCGCATCCTATCATGTACTTTATTATAATATTTAACATTAAAATTATTGTTGTATTGTTAATTGTGTAAAAACTATTAATAGTTTTAGCGATCTTTAACACTTCATAGTGGTGGCGCTGTTGGTTTTACTAAAAAATTGTATTTTAAAAATTTTTTTGTCTCATTGAATAGATGAAGTTAGATTTTTTTCCCGACCTAATATTCCAATTTTAAATTTGAAGTTCACGTTTACGCGAGAGTTGCTCGTTAACGCTTGAACGGATAACGTTGTCCAACGAACTCGTCCTGGGCATTGGTAAAACGAACATGTATACCAAATTTCATCAAAATCGGTCGGCATTTACTCAAGTTAGCGTCGCACGTTTCATAATTCGTGGACACACAGACCGACAGACAGACAGACAGACAGACACGAGACCAAAAATGTTCCCTGATGTCTGAAACGGATTTCTGTCTTGGAATTTTTAAAATCGGAGGCATAAAAGTTTTTCGTCCTCAAAAGTGAACACAATGCTTCCGTTACCTTCGGTAAGCTCGGAAGCAAAATATTTAATAAACTTCCTGTATGTAAGTTCGTATCTCTCTCTTGATAGAGATGGCATTATTTCTGGAGGAGTATTATTCTCCACATTTTCGTCAATGTCACTTGATTCACTCATTGTTTTTCGTGAGAGTTTTTTAAAATCATTTTCAGGGTTGTATAAACTATTCTATTATATCTCTCTTTTTATATCCCCTCCCCCCCTCTCCCTGGTAACTGATTACGATTACTATCATTTTTGCTTTGGATTCTGGGGACTCCTGGCTCCGGCAACGAGCCTTACGCTTCAACTTGATATAAATGGACAGCAAATAATGTGAAGTAGCGTCCACCCGGTTACGGAAGCCATTAATGGTATATGCACCTGATGGAGTGGACACGCCAACCCCGTGTCCACCGACACGGGCCCCAAATACACACAATAAGCCCTTTGGCAGGCCTAAACCCTCCACGGACTATTGCTACAAATAAAAATATCCTTTGTTCGAACGATATTTTTCAATGTCTCCATATACAAGTAAAGGAGAGATGGATGAAAAGGGGTAAGAAAGAGGTGAAGTGACGATAGAATTCCGAGGGAAGGTAGTAAGCAGTGAGCCTGGGGGCTTAGTGTTTCGATTCACCAAGTCCAGCATAGTAGACTTAGTCCTGAGGACTTAGGATTTACCAGGGAATAGAGTAGCTCGGGGTGTTTCCCTGGGGTAAATCCCACCAGGTGTGGCCTCCCGTCAAATGTACTGCTGGGCCACGTACTAAAACCCATGGTGGAGATGTAGTAGATCGCTTCTACTTACACCAACATCTTCAACATGAAATTGACTTTACAGTAAATCTACAAAATATTGGATTTACTTACTCACTCAAAATCCTGTACATTACACAAGATAATTAAGACAACAAGTAAACATTCTAATAATTACAATCCGTGGCGCAACAGCCCCGTGGCCTGCCAAAGAGCTTATACAAATATTTATATAATACATTACACGGGGTCGGCATGCCCCTCCATCAGCTCTGAATAGCTTAACCCATCCATTCACGTTGCGGTATAGTTTAGTAGGCAGGTTCACCTGTCAGGTACCTGGCAGGTGAACCTGTACAGGTAACCTGTACAGGTAAACCTACGCCAGAGTGCGGAGCGTATGTGGGACTCACCTGCAGCTTATGCAGCAAAATTATAAAATATATTATATTACAGTAAAAAAATAAATAAAATGTGTCAAATTGTCAAATTGCTCATCATAAAAGCTGTTGGTTGCACGACAGGTAGACTGTGACGTGCAGGACCAAAGTGACTAGTATCGAAAAAAATAAGGAAAATTAAGTAAGAAAAGGATGAGTGCTTGTGGATATGGTAGGGTGAGGAAACAGGTATATGTCGCGTCAACTGTATACTATTTACTCCTATCTATAATATGTACATAATAATAAGCCTGAATAATAAATAATGATAAGAGACTAATATATATATATATATATATATATATATATATATATATATATATATATATATATATTATACATCAGCAATGTAATACCCTGCTTTTGCACACTATAATAAGGTACACGATTTGTGTTAAGGAGAGACACCAAGGATGTGCCACGCAAGCGCGGCACATTTCATGGAACTATTCCCATCAGATATTAAGTCAAAATATGTTGGCTCGGCATTACGCCATGTCCTGCATCGTTTCGTCACGTCCGACTCATCAGGGGCCCGACGATGCCCACCAAACTGTGGACCTATACCAAATCAAGAAGATCAGATAATACAACTTTATCAGACACGATCGTGCTCTCGCACCGCCTTTATGACGTAATGTCTGAAGTTGGAACAGTTCCTATGTATCACGGTTATCAAAGTAGTATAGTATTAGACTTACGTATGTACTTCTACAGTGTTTGAGATATATATACTACTTCTTAATTATTACAAAATGAAATGCACCACATAAAAGTTTCATTTCTGCAGTTGGGTTTCGCAGTGCTACAAAATATTTATTTCTTTGCAAATTTTTAAAGTTTAATTTCATTTCATATTGAAGAAATGGCAGATAATAGATTTTGTTCAGGTCATTGATTCGAATCAATTGAAGGCTTAGAAGGTTTTCTTGGCCTTGCTAAGTTTTAAAGTTGTATCATAAGTTTTATAAAGTGCAGATTCAGCTCAACTCTCAAAAGTCAAAAAGCAGGATTGGGAGTAACTTCTATATATATAACTAACTAATATATATATATATATATATATATATATATATATATATATATATATATATATATATATATATATATATTATTAATTGTTTCCTTGCAACTCACCCAAACTTCCCTACAGAGCTAAGCAATAAAACTTGCCTTCTCTTTTACCACAGGAAAAATAAAATTCTTCTTTTCACGTTTTTTTTTTTGTTTTTTTTTTAAAAGAGAGAAAAAGTGATGAAATACGAAAGTAAAAAAAAAAAAACTTTTATATAAATACTTAAAAAGATGATCTCTTGTTACACAGGTAAGCAGATTTGTTTTTTAACAAGAAAATTTTTGGTTAAGGTTTTTCTTATATACTTTTACATAATTTTCCCTATAGAAAATCTAAACTCACAATACAATGAAGTATGTATAATAAAGCAGTAAGTTTCCTTTTATGTATTATATTATTTAATGAGCCAGGTACCCGTGTGTTGTGCAACGTTTGAAAATTGAACATAATATCATTCATGATATATTGATGGATAATATTTTGAGGAGCTGTACGAGGTTTCGGAGGCACTAACTGGGGCGGGGCACTGGAGGATAAAGTTGGTGAACAACAAACTTGTCTATTTAGACTTGCTGGCCGACTTTAACGACAAGCTACAGTACAACCTCAGTTGCTAAATTAGACACCTTCAAGCAAAGAACATGAAGGTAAGTAGCTTTAAGGCCAAAATAATGGTGGTGTCCAGAAACAATTTTCCTTATAGGATTTCTCTAGATAGTGAGCCTCTGAAACAGATCGATACTTACAGATACCTGGAGATTAACTGAGCAAAAGATGACAATCTTAACACCGAAGTTAACCCTCGCATAGCATCAGCAGGCAGGATATTCCACTCTGTAAATACAAGCTTCCTAAAAAAACGTAGAATATCTTAGTGAAACCAAAATGACAGTTCAACAAATCCATCTACAGTCTAACTTAACTTACTGTTGTGAGTTCTGGACAGTCACTTCCGAACATGATAGCAGGATCCAGGCACAAAAAATGTGATACTTGCGGCGGGTGGCGAGTGCATACGTAAATCAGGGTTCAATTTAGTTTAATAATATACAGGGTGTATTCTAAACATGCGGCACAAATTAAGAGAGTTATTCCTTGCACTATTTTCAGAATAATTATACCTTTGATGATTATATTAAAATCGGTCCATTTCGAAGATACAGAGCTAGATTTTTTTAGAAAAAATAACACCAGAAGAAATTATGATCTCTATTGGTGTAGTTTTGCTATCCACAAATGTCCCTCTGGAATTATTCTATAAAACGAGATGGGAAGAAATGTTACCTTTCTCCCATTAAAGATAAAAACCTGTTTATATGCTTAAAAATTATTCTAAATAACGGAACATCTATAAATATGGTACGAAAAAGGGATTAAAAACAATAAATTTTTTAATTTCAGATGAAATCACCCCCATCATCATAAATATAATAGCGCCATTATCTGATAAAGGAAGCATTGTCCCTCACCAATAAGAAACACTAACTATCTGAAACCGAATATTTAAAAAAAACCGAAAATACTAAAAGATAATTTTTATCCTTTAAGTAAGACGAAAATCGCTCCCCTACCTCCCCCGGGGGGGCGTATAAGCTTTCGCGAAATAGTATTATCAATTAAAGGCATATATTAAGCAGTAAACCAAATATCACACATAGCCATAATGCAGAACAAACTGATACTAAACCATAAAAAATGACCAGCTTACCCTACTAATACGGCCTTCATATACATGAGTGAAATGAGATGGTCCTGAAAAGGACCGTTGTAGGTGGATGTGAGTCTATTCTGAGTGGTCGGCCAGGCCAGACTCTACTACTCGGGGTAGGGAGAATCTAACCTTCCGACTGCACAGAGGATGGCGTAGCAATGGACACCGCACTAGGAGAGTCCAACTGCAGCCAAAACTAAGGAAAGTAACCGGTAACCTCCTTAACGAGAGGTTACCGGTTACCGGTTAACGGAGACATAAAGAGACAAATAGACTCCAGCACCGGGACTCGAACCACGGGACTCATATATATCCAGTACAGGCGCTCTGACCAATTGAGCTATACTGGAGAATGCTTTTCTCTGTCGTTACCTATAGCTAGTCTTGAATCCAAGCTTTCAATTTTTCTGCATACATAGGATACATAGGAGGCCCGTGGTTCGAGTCCCGGTGCTGGAGTCTATATTTCTCTGTATGTCTCCCGTAGTTAATAATAATTATAATTTGATTTAAATTAAATTTTAATCTTTCTGTAGTATGAATACTAGCTAAAACTTAAAAACTTTAAATAAATAAAAACAGAAAAACTTATCAAACACAAACAGGACAAAACCAACAGAAGCTCTTCTTGTCAACATCTGGGTGGTATGGTATAGTTAAGACCATTTAAGGGTTTCGAGGTCATCCTAGAAACCCTTATGCTTTTTGTAGTACTTCGCGTATATACTTGGAGTATATCTCCCGACCTACTGCAGCTATAGATTTGAAATTAAATATACAAGTATAACTTTTTTTTCCAAAAACAGAAAACATATTGCAAACTTAAAAACTCAAAATTTATTCGATCAGCGAGCAATTGCTCACAAATCGTAATATTTTATATTTTTTTGTAATTTTTGAGTGGGTAATCATTTCAAAGTCATTAAAATTTAGATCACAAATATATATCACGTTTCCATAATAGCAGCCATTTTACCCCCGAAATTATTAAAACAAGCGTAAAAAATCATCATTCTTATGGATGAAAATGACAGTATATAAAAATTCATAATATGTACCTCTTATGAAATATGGATCTGAGAGTTGGGCAGTGACCCAAAAAGAAGTATCCACCCTGCAAACCACAGAAATGAGATTTCTAAGGAGAGTAAAAGGGAAACCAGAAGGGACTGTAGTAGAAACCAAACCTTCAGAGATAACCTGCAAGTCGAATCGTTAAAAAACATGGTGGCTTCAAACCAATTAAGATGGTTTGTTCACATGAGTAGAATGAAGGACGAGCGCTATCCCAAACAAGCGTTCGAAGCAAGACCACAAGGAAATAGACCCAGAGGGAGAAGAAGACTTATTTTGGAAGACAATGTGAGAACCGAACTTCAAGAGCGAAGAGTAACCTGGAATGAAGCCCCGAGACTGGCAGAAGATAGATCCCGATGTAAATCTATTTGTCAATTCTGTACACCATACGGTAAAAGAGGACGAGATTAAGTAAGTAAGTATAACTTTTTTGCCCAGAAACAGGAAAAATATTGCAAACTTAAAAACTCAAAATTTCTTCGATCAGCGAGCAATTGCTAACAAATCGTAATATTTTATATTTTTTGTAATTTTTGAGTGGGTATCATTTCAAAGGCATTGAAATTTAGATCACAAATATATATCGCGTTTCCATAATAGCAGCCATTTTATCCCTGAAATTATTATAACAAAGCGTAAAAAAATCCTTCTACCCCATAAGGAATGGTCCTAAAAATAAAGTGCAACTTTTCATACATATTTTAGTTAGAAAAAAAATGTATAATATATGCATGTTTATGAACGAAGAAACCCTTTTAGAAGCTTGCTGGCAAGTACATTACGGGATTTTTCAACTATGTCGTGTTTTTTATATTTTTTCAACTTTGGATATGTCCAAATAAAACTGAACAAATCATTGATTTTTTTTTACTACTTGGTGTCAATTAAAACATAAAGAACTTCAACTTTGAAGCGATTTTCTGGGTTTTCTATGGATTTTTCTTGAGACCTGTCGGCATACAGCTTAGTAATATTTCGCTTCTCAGTCTCGGTACCGGGAAATTCTATCGCAAACTTAATTATTACACCTGGTTTACAACTTTAATATTATTTTTAATTACTATTATTCGATTCAAAATTAATTTACTTAATAGGTCTACAGGGTAGTATTAATAAATTTTAAACTTTTAGGTTTCCATAATTTTACTAATGTTGCTTTTTTTTTTAATATTTCAACCCCCTCTGGGTCATTTTCAAGCTAAAATTAAATAAATGATATAATATAATTAATTACAAAATTCTTCCATTATATACAATATTATACAGAACCTTAGGAAGCATACTATTTTAACATCTATTTTTTATATTTTGCCTATCAGTACAATATTTAATTAATTCAAACATCATAAACCATATTAACTAACCTTTCTTAACTCCTTGCTTACACATTAAATTTATTTATTTGAATCTCCTTTTCATTCTGTGTCTATTTCAAAAATGGTGTGCTACCTAAATACAATTATTATTATTAGGAATATTATTATCTAATATTTAAATTAGAAATATTAGAATTGGGTGTTCGGGGCTTGAGACATCCGGGCCCTTTAGGGGAGGTCCAGGCCCCCCGGCACCAGCATTACCTGCTGCCACCTCTCGATGGGCCTGGACATACGTTAGCTACAAAACATTCTTTAATTTAAAATTGATTTTAAGGAAAATTATTAGTTCTTTAATTTTAAGGAAACTAAATATTGTATAAAAATAACAGAAGAGAAATGTTGGAAGCTCTAAATATAGCCATAAAACTTGACAATACTGAAAACATAAAAACCGATTCCAGATCGCTGAACAATTATTGTAGTGGAATCTACTATTTTAGTTCAAATATAAAATACACACCAGCAGTAACATAATTTATTTATCAATAAGAATTTGAATCCACAAAAAAACCTAATCGTGAAAAAAAGACCAAGTTCCAGACCCTCTCCAAAATATTTAGCCTATCAAAGTAGTGATATCTACTTTTTGATCTAGTCTGCTTTTTTTTTAGTATTTAGCCTCACTTAACTCCTACTTCAATGAGCAAGACTAATCTTTTCTTTTAATTGCTTAACACTTGGCCAGTTTCTGAATAAGGCATTAATCAAACTTAGCCACAATATAGATATCATGACCTTGATAACATGACTTCATTGGGTGGAGGTCCTGAACTTGTCTCCTTCCCTTTACCCACGTAACTGTTATGGGATTACACATGATACTGATGTTTTATGCCTAATTCAGAAACTGGCCAAGTGTTAAGCAATAAAAAGAAAAGATCACCTTCTCATGAAAGTAGGAGTGAAGTGAGGCCTTCGTCTTTGATTTTTAAGAGTCATAGGAGGGTTTAAAATGTCTTAGATTTTCTCTTGTAAGACTGATTGAACCTCTGTTGAGAAGCTGAAGGATTGGCCTCTTGGGCAGTGTCAACTCCATGCACAGATACCCAAGTACGATCATGTATTTTCGAGCGTCTACTTTTTTCTTTTTTGTCATAATGGACGTAAATTCTGGCTTATACAAAGATCGTAGGCGGTTTTATAATGCTGCAATCCCCGGCCACCCGCTTTAACATGTACTTGGAGATACAACCGTCAATTCTAAACAACTTCTCCATGATGTAGAGATTTTTTATATGTAGAACAATTATGTAGGCACAGAAAAGTGAGGAAAAGGTTTAGTTTTTTACTCACACAAAGAATAACTGACATAAGATTAATTGTCAAAACAATACCCGACTGGGAGGATTTATATACAATACAAACCGGTTCAAATGTAAATGTACAATTTTTTTAACCACAGCCTTAAAGTACAAATCGAGGCCTTTCCAATAGTATGCAACAAAACTAACAAACTTTAAAAAGGTAGTCATGTGACGCAACACTCGAGAAAAATATTACTCTCATGTTCTCAGCAAATAAGAAAAATGTATAAAACAATAAATACTCGATTTAAAAGAGCATTAGTGTGAGATTTGAGCCATAATAAAATCGGTTAATAATTGCAGATGCTATAAGAGATCAAAGCCAATAATTGAAAAATATTAATCGAACCTGGCTTCAATTAAGGTACAACCTATGGAGGTACGAAAAAAGTCATAGAAACTAACTCGTAGACCTTTAAAAATCAGTAGCAGTTTATGCAATCAGTTTTTCGATACGGCTTACTGTTAATTCATATTAACATCTTTAACGTTGATTCCGTTTTTTATAATTTTTTTGGGATTTTAATTTGTTTGTTTGTTTTTTTTTGGGGGGGGGGGGGGGGTAAAAATAAAAAAAATAAATAATTTTGGTTATTTCTGTCAGTTTTACGGCTGATCTACAAGTGTACCAAATTTCAAGTTTCTCGCTATTCTGGAAGTCGCTTATAATTTTGATCATGAGTGAGTGAATGAGTCAGAAACAAAAATGCAAACTTTGAATCTCTTCCCTGTTGTAAAGGCTGAATATTAAGGGCTATATTTTTACAGTGTCTTAAGCTTCTTATGCCTAATCTATGTTTCAAATTTCAATAGTCCATCGTATGAGCAGAGCTGAGATATGAGGGTGAGAAGAACCGGGTGAATTGGTTCAAGTAAAGATACACACTGCATGTTTACTGGAACTTGGCTTTGCGCACTGCCATGCGCACAGATTTTGTTTTTTTCAATCACCGTCACAAAATCACCGTCACGAAATCACCGTCACAAAATCACCGTCACGCAAAATCCGTCACGAAATCTACCGATGACAATCCGAGTTAGTTGAAATTTGGTACACATGTTCATTTTACCAATGCCCAGGCTAAGTTCGTTGGACAACGTTGTCCGCCCAAGCGTTCACGCGCAACGCTCGCGTAAACGTAAACTTCAAATTTAAAATTGGATTTTTTGGACGGGAAAAAATTCTAACTTCATCTATTTAATGAGAGAAACAACTTTTTTAAATATTTTTTTTTTAGTAAAACGAACACCGACACTGCTATGAAGTGATACAGATCGCTAAATTTATTAAAGCGGACCTAAACGTTTTAAATAAAGAAAACATCGTTTTTACCGATATCTTACGTTCTAACGTAACGATTTCAATAAAACTTCATACACATCGTCTAAAATACAATTGAAACAGGGATGTAAAATTTCAACCTGATATAAGCAGAAATGTTTTAGTATTGGTGATTTATATTTTATATTAAAATATTTTAATTGGAGATTCGCCGACGGAGGTCTGATGGGACAGTTCTTTTCTTCTCTACAATCATCTGCTTTAACTATAAACTAATCAAAATTAACTTTTTTCTCAATTTATAATACATCATTTATTGTAAGAGGTTCTTTTCAAAGTTAATAAAAAGTTTATCTTTTAATTTTGCCTAACTCCGCTAGTACAAATAGTTTTTTTTTTAAATTTTGTCTCTTATTCTAACTCCTCCATGTATAAGTAGTTAGTATCATATACTTAGCACTGTAATTATGTAATTTATATTTAATATAAAGCGTAAGGAACTTCGTTCCTACCAGGTGTCCCACGACACCACACGTATTTTTTATATCTCTTTTTTCCCCGTTTTTCTACTCTATTTTTTTACTTTTCTTCTAGTTTTTAAGATTTTAAATTTAATGGAATATAATTTTAAACCCTTAATATAAAAGAATAATCAATTTTATGTTTTTGGTAGTTTTCATACTACGGAAAGTTTAAATTTTAATTTAAATCAAATTATAATTATTATTTAATACGAGAAACAGACAGTGAAAAATACACTCCCGCGCCGGGATTTGAACCATGGGTCTCCTGTATTTCCAGTACAGATGCTCTTGCCAACTAAGCTACGCAGGAGAATGATTTTTCACTGCCGTAATCGATAACTAGTCCCGAATCCAAGCTTTAGCTTAGTATCGGTAACGACAGAGAAAAATCATTCTCCCACATAGCTCAGTTAGTAAGAGCGCCTGTAACGGATTAATAGGAGACCCGTGGTTCAAATCCCGGCGTGGGAGTGTATTTTTCACTGTCTGTTTCCCGTAGTAAATAATAATTATAATTTGATTTAAAATAAAAGAATAATAATAATCAAACTGATAGGGATCCTGTTATCATTCATTTTTTACCATTGACGGAAATTTTAGTTTAAAAAATCTGTGTTAACTTGATATAAGTTTTTTTTGTGTGAGTGTTTGTATTTGCAGTGTTAAATTGATGTATACAAAGGAATAGTTACCATTTATGTTTTTAACATGATTACACCAAACTTAAAAAGGTAAACCTTATACTATAGTCTATAATTATACATGGTTATAAGATGTCACCAAGTTGAATTTTTAAATTAACATGGGTACTGTGAGATTCATGTGAGATCTTGTCTCTTAATAGTTCCTGTTCTGTTGTGTTTTTTCTAGAACGGAGTTGACTTTTTTGGGAATATTGTTTTATAAATTCTATTAGGCAAGGGAACAATAAGTTCTAACAGCTTAACGAAATATTAGCAGCTAAGGTATATACATATGTTTAAAATTGTTTATTATATATATTACTTCCTCTGTTTTTACTAGTGCATAGATATTTAGTTAGATTACCGGAGAGGTCAAAAGTTCGCCTTTTATGTAATTTTTTGAAATTATTCACCCTTATGTATACATTCATTAAAAAAAAAAACCTTTTTTTTTAAGAAGCATGAGATTTTATACGTATTTGCTATTGCGATTGATTCATACGTATTTGCTATGCGATTGATTCATCTTTGCTAGTTGTCAAAGTTGAACGTCTCTCGTGTTTTTGTGTGATAATTTTTACATTTGTTAGTGAAGCTCTTTAATATAAACGATGAGATGACTGTTAAGCATTTTATGTTGGACTTGCTAATGGAAATACGGTAGAGGCTAAGCGGTTGTATGGTGAACATTTTCCTAATCGTCAAGTTCCTGATAGAAAACCTTTCAAAGAGTTAATCAACGTCATCATGAAACAGTCACATTACGAAATAGAGGACATGGTAATAACAAACACAGTAACAACGGTAGAATTGGAAGAAAATGTGTAGAACATGGTAGATGAGGATCCAGAAAAGTACAACCGGAAAAATGGCAAATGTTTTAATGTAAATAACATGACTGTGTCGAAAATGTTGAAGCAATAACGCTGGTATCCGTACCATATTCAGCGCGTTCAGGAACTTATTCCTGCTGATTGTCCACCACGTACTAAATTTTTTCAATGACTTCTGCGTTCAAATCCCGCAGCTATCGCCGCTGATTCTTTACGGTAACGGAAGCTATGCAATCGTTCTGAACAACGGAACTATTTTATGTCTCCGATTTCAAAAATTCCAAGACAGAAATCCGTTTCAGAATGAAAGTGCCGCATGTGATTTTCATCAGTCCACAAATGGTTATTATGAAAGTTCCTTATTGAATTTCTTGGGAAATTTGCTTTATCGGTAAAAAGAATCAGAGAACATTTTTGGTTCCGTGTTTGTCTGCCGCTCCATTTTTGCCTACCAACATAATTTTAAAAACTATTAGTCTAATTTTAATTGAATTTGGAAGGTAGGTCATAATTAGCTGATTGTTGGCCCCATATAAGTTTCAACCGTCTGCGCACATTTGTTTCTATTCCACATGTGCCCAAACATACATTTATATACACCTATGTCTTCAAAACTACTTATCTGCTTTTTATGAAATTTTGATGGTTCGTCGAAACTAGTCCGAAGATAGCCCTAGATTAAATTTAACAGTTCGCGCTATTTAAATTTTGCTAAATTGATACTTTTCATGTAAAAAATCAAAACCACTTTGACAGATTTCAAAAATGGGGGGAAAAATAAATAAGTTTGACAATAATAGGTCGTAAAATCATAGAATCATTAAAGTATACAAAATAGGACGCGAGGAAGCTATGTGTCACATTATAAGCCAAATTACTACCTGGATTTTTAGAGAATGTACCAATAGCAACGAGGATTGTAATGTGGTTTATGAACGTTGGTGCAGCAGCACATTTTAGTTTGGTTGCTTGTGATTTTTGAACTCAACATAAGATCATTGGATTGTCCGAGGTGGACCTCACTTAAGGCCTGCCTGATCGCCAGAGCCATTTGAAGTCATTAGTGTTCACTGCTGCAGTAGAAAACGTAGAGGATTTGACACATCTGATAATAGAAAATATGTGGGTGTAATACGATCCTCGACTGTGTTTTTCTCCAATGTGTGACAGCGACTCATCATGAAAGAGGTGTAGTTCAATAACCAAACAACGTCTTCACACAAAAATTGTAATTTGAACAACTGACCGGTTTCGGCTGTTCTAAAGCAGCCTTCTTCAGATAATCTTGAGGTTACTGGATTGACTTCATGACTACAAGTTATCACTTGTAGCCGAAACCGGTCAATTGTTCAAAATACAATTTTTGTGTAAAGACGTTGTTTGGTTATTGAACTACACCTCGTTCATGATGGGTGTAATACAATAAGTAATACCCCTGGTATTTTTGAGAGAGTTTGGTAGTGAATGAGAAGAAGATTGGATGCATGCATCATAGCTGGGGGTAGT
The DNA here is from genome assembly GCA_951217055.1 of Gerris lacustris. Classification (NCBI taxonomy): domain Eukaryota; kingdom Metazoa; phylum Arthropoda; class Insecta; order Hemiptera; family Gerridae; genus Gerris; species Gerris lacustris. The sequence goes on from OX578278.1 coordinate 39,240,161, forward strand.
CATTTTTAGCATTATTTGTGATTAATAATCTTGAAAGTTATAAATATTGATTTTTAAAAATCTAGCTATATATCTTCAAAAACACAATTTTCGAAAAGTCGTCAAACGTATAATTATTCTTAAAATTGCCCAAGGAGAATAACCCCCTCAATTTTTACCCATGTTATACCCAACCTAGTATATGGTAAATCAAATCCAAATACATTAGCTGACTGAATCATAACTAGTTGTTGATATTAATACATAATACATATTATGTTCTTAAAGATAACTATCATTCTTTAGAGATTTAATAATATTTTGTTGTTTAATGTTTATTACTTTTATCATAATATGTTATATAAAATTAAATGTATGGTGCATTTCTCTGTCTTATGAAGAATTTTTCTCCACACGTATTAGAGAAGCGTCAAGTAACAATGCCAAGAAAGTGCATCATATAGGGTTCATTCACACAACAAATACGATGTCATGTTTCTCCTGAAGCCCTACTCCTCATTCCTGTCCTCAAAGTCATTCATTTCACATCTCAACATCTTCATTCCCCCCTTCCCCCTTAGATGTATAAAAGAGGGAGGGGGGGGGGGACTGAACCCCCTCCCCTAAGAAGTTATATTTCCTGTTTATCATCAGAATCGTGTTACAAACCTCCTCCCCCCTCCCTCGTCAGACACAGAAACTAGCCACTTTTCCACTTTATTCTTCCCTCTGCTCTCTTCCCTCCTGCTCTTTATTACGTTTTTGTCATTCATTTTCTTCAAAAGTTTCTCTTCCCAGTGAGAGCTGAGTATGAGAGTTACCTTTGTAATCTTTTTGATATTTTTTCCCCCCTCTCTCTCTCTCCGTTGCCAAGTATTTTCATCTGAAGGTGTCTAAGTGTTAGGCAAGTTGATTGTGTTAAGTCAGAGAAAATCCCATCTTCCTCGCAAAGGCCAATTTTACGCGTTAACTTTTCATTTCATTAAAAGCAAAACCAACTACCTTTTTTCCTTTCTTTTATTTCGCTTCGAAGCCCTCGGTTACATTTTGCCATTCTTCGCTCACTTCCTCTTTTATTTTTACAATTTCCTTTCCAACATATTCCCCATTATCTTTTCTCGCTCTTAAATATTTTTTAAAGGAAGATTTCATATCAAATTATTTTATTTTCCTGCCAGATATACTTTTATTACACCTTATACGTACACAAAATCTTATACAAATCCTTTTAGCTGTTTACACAATTTGTTTTTAATTATCCTTCCGCATCTAGCGTATTCATACTTTTATACTTTCATACAATGTAGCCTTTACAAAACAACAACTTTATATAAAGTTATTTATACAGGGTGGTCCAAAAGTCTCCCCCCCCCCCCCCCCTCTTTGAAGAAGTTTGAAGTAAAATATTTTTATTTTTTTGCCGTAGAATCTAAATCTACTATCAAAAATATACATTCTAGGACAAAATTTTTAAGTTATGTGGTCTGGAGGCAAAATGGGAGGTTGCCCCTACAGCGCGGTTGCTTGAAAACAAACTTCCCTTTACATGGTACGGATCCCCTAAGTTTCATTAATTTATCTCTAACCGTTTAGATTTTACAACGTATTATCGGTGGGGTAATTTTGCTATCTTTGCCCACCTATAGGGGGCAAAATATTGGGAATAGAAAAAAAGTTTCAAGTAAACGTTTATTATTTTTCACGGTAGAATCCAAATATGCTATATAAATGTACACTCCAATTTGAAATTTTGAAATTGGGTGGCCTGGGGCAAAGTGGGTGGTTGCCCCTAGTGGGTGATTGCATGAAAACAAACTTCCCTTTGCATGGTAGAGATCCCCCAAGTTTCATTAATTTATCTCAAACCGTTCAAAAGTTAAGAGGGGGGGGGGAGACTTTTGGACCACCCTGTATAATTATTTTTAGCGTACTGTGTGAATTACACTCTGTATACCATTCAAAGACAGTATAAACAAGAATTACCTCTTAAGGTTAGTCAATAGGTTAAGTGGTATATATTTATTAAAATTTCATTTTTAAGTTTTAGGTAGTATTCATACTACGGAAAGTTTAAATTTTAATTTAAATCAAATTATAATTATTATTATCAAGGGGAGACAGACAAAGAAAAATAGACTCCAGCGCCGGGACTTGAACCACGTATAGAACCAAATATAGAGGCTTGTGGTTCAAGTCCAGGCGCTGGAGTCTATTTTTCTCTGTCTGTCTCCCTTTGTTAATAATTATTATAATTTGATTTAAATTTATATTTATTTAATACAAGAATCATCACCAAGTAATACAGCGTCTAAACACTAAATTTAAATTTGTATTCAACTTACCTACTCAAAAAAAAAAAAAAAATATTGGTTAGCAACTGAAATTTCAAATGAGGTACTTACTCGTTACCTATGTGGCAACTACGGCTTAACACTTATAACTAGCATATATTGGTTACTGACTCTAGTCTATGAGAATGTTTGTTTTTTAGTGGCTCAGGAAGTGGAGAATCTTAAAAACTAGAATGTCTTTGTGAAATATATCTAAAATATCAACAAACATTAACTCCTAATAATAGATATAACTAATAATAGATAATACAGCTAATAAAACTATATGACCGTTGATAAGTTTTAATTATTTCCCTTGATATAATTATTTATTATAAAATTATTTTAAAGAGAAAAAGTGTTATTCTTTAAAATAATGACAAATAAGATTAAAAGGAATATAAATTGCATAAAAGAACTTTTAATAGAAAAATTCTTGTAAAATATCAATTAATTCATATTTCTGTTTTAAAAAGTTCAAAAAGATAATGATAATTGAGAATAAAAAAACAACAAATTACTTGAGGCTAAGAAAGGTCCATCATATCAACGGGTAAGAAAACCAGGAGGAAAAAATTCTTTGGACTTGAAATCAATTTTAATAACATGGGGGAGAGACTAGGGATGGAAATTTCCCCTTATATAACCTTTTAAGAGAGAGGACGAGAAGGGAAAAAATTAAAGACTTACCTTTATTAGTTTGAGGAGTGAAGATAAAAACCTTGTAGGGTAGAAAAAGCAGGTAAGACGAGGGTATGGGGGCATGGACCCAAGGTCAGGTGCCGGCCCTCCCCCACAGCGTACTACAACCCTACACCATAACTATTAATAATCTTTTGAGACCTTATTAAAAACCATAAGCTCCTTTCTCCCGGCTCTACCTGAATTAATAAAATTTAATGCAAAATGAAGAAAAGAAAAAGGAGAAAAAAAAAAAATCTCAACGATAAAATACAAGAAGCTGGATAAAAATAAGAAGAAGGGCTAAATATTAAAAGTAGTAAAAGTCCTTTAAGAAATATGTTCACCAACTTTTCAACAAAAGTACTTTATTATACTTCGATGATAAAAATTTGACCAAGAGGTTATAAGAAACTAATAAACGGAATTATAGCTTGGTGAACATAATCTTTAAGCTTTAAAATTTACAATATCTTTTAAGGACATTGTTGCGTGGTTGAGAGTTTTGAATAACCCTATTATTATTTACTACGGGAAATAAAAAAACAGTAAAAAATACACTCCAGCGCCGGGATTTGAACCACGGGTCTCCTGTGTGGTTGAGAGTTTTGAATAACCCTACTCAACAGCCAATAAAGAAGAAAAAAACAAAACAATATATCTAATATTTATTATTAGATATGGGAATGGTACAAACTGTCTCTTTTCCAACTTGTCTCTGAAAATTTTTGTTTATTTACCAAAGCCTTCATAAGGTCAGTGCCAAATATATGGAAGAAATAGAGTTAAAATAATTAAAATAAATTAAATTATTAAAAAAAAGAATCTGCTTCGTGTCGGAGATCGACTTGAGACTCTTTATGTTCTCTGAATGATCGTTCCACAGAACGCAAATTTTTGATGTCTCCGATTTCAAAAATTCAAAAACCGAAATCCGTATGACGTAAATGCATATTCACCACCACATTCTGTTTTCTCTCTGACAGGTTAATAATATATGTTAATAATAATATTTTTAAATTAATTGTAGCCAATTATTTTATAACTAAAGGTAATATTGCACTGAGTTATTGGAGTTTACAAATTATTTTTTCAGAATTGATTAGAGTTAAAGGGAGGTAATTGTAATACTTCAAGCTCGGGTTATATCACATAGTATAGCGGGTGTTGACATAATTCTGAAAACCAAGAATAGAAATAAATAGCGGTCATATTCTCTCTCTGATACAGGAATTACCACGTCGCTTGTTTAGTATGGGTGGCTTCATATTGCCCTCTGCTTAGTCTTTCAGGACATAATCAAGTACTATTCTGAACTTCATCTCCCTCAACCAAGATACAAACACCACAACCTTATAATCACACCACATAATAAGTTGCCCTGTAATAAAATGAAATAATGTTATCACGTTATTATGTAACCTTTATTATACATTCATGTGGTTTAGAGTTCCTCTAGTGAATAAAGCCGTTAATTAAAGACGTATGATTAATGGAGAGCTAGGTGGTTTTCTGTGAGGCAAAGTAGCGGATGCCTCACACAATATAGTGAACACCTCACACATTATAGCCAGACTTGCAACCAGAGCTTAATGATTGTCAGACTTAAGACTACAACATCATATTATAATAATAATTGACTTCTAATTTACAAAATTGTCTACAATTGGGTTTAATAAGCTTAATTGGATCTTTTCTTTTAATCCCTTATTATTTAATATATAATAAGCCACTTGTAATTTTAATAAGTCGTCATTTTCTAACTAACAATTAGCTTTAAATTACATTGTGATATTATAAATTCTGCTAAAGATAAGTGGAGAACCCTTGATGATTATTCTTCGTTGATTTCATACAAAATGGAGACAAGGTTAATAACGTACATCATGCACTTTGGATCTATCAAGTAAAAACAATATAGGATTGTTTAAATACGATAACAAAAATTAAGTAAGAAAGTGAGTATAATACAAAAAATCTTTTTTTTTTTCTATTAAAAAGAATACTACAAACAAAATATAAAAATAATGCATGTTTAAGGGAGGCGAAGGAAAAAAGAGTTGGAAAATCCTAGCATGACCAAGAATTTCAAAAAAAGTAATGCAAATGATTGAAAATTAGTAAAATTGACACTATTTTAGCATATTATGTCATATACTCTAATAGTTTCAACTGCTAGCACAATAGCTGCAGAATTTAAATTTTATATAGATAACGTACTAAAGGTATTTAATAACATCTAATACTATAATGACTCTTCTAAATGCCTTCATTTTGGGAATATAGCCGCTATTCTCAAAATATATTGTTTTTTAAAAAACAATTTTCTTCTAAGCTTTAAACTTTAATACATGGTATGAATGATAAAGTGTTGGGTAACCATTCAAAGAAGTAATAATTATACTGACAGGGATAATCGTATCAATGGATGATGATATGGAAATTATAATTAATAAAAATAACTAACTAACTCCGAGGCTTGAAACAAGCGGTGAGGGGCTTAGATGTGCCAATTATAATTATAATTGTTTTATAATTATACTATAATAATACAACTAAAATCATATAATACTATTAATATTTAGTGATGTAATCATTATGTATTAATAATTAATAAATATTACTGACCTTTTCAAATTAATTTAAATTTATCAACAGAATAATTGTATTTTAGAGCATTAGAAACCAGTAAGTTTGTTGTTTAATTTTTGTTTGGTTAAAAGAAAAAAAAAATTTTTTTCTCACTAATTATTTATATATTTTTTATTTCTTACCAAATAATACGTGTTTAAAGAAGAAAGAGTGCATGTAATTCATTAAAACTATACCTAATTAAATAAAAGAAGATAATTACTGTTGAATTTTCTCATGTATTAAAACCTAAAATATTAAATAGTAACTCCGAAAAAAGAGGACGGAGAGAACTCGAAAATATTAAAACAAGAAGGATTAAGTAAAAGAGATAGAAGAAATGGAGACATGAATGAGGCTTAATAAGGGAAAGATGGTTCACTCCATTACATCCTTATCTTCATGGAAGAGGAAAAAACTTTATTAAATTCTCAACTCTTGAAGGTAAGCAAACCCAGTACAGAGAAGCGAAACAGCTACACTCGTGTCGTTTCACAAAAGTAACCTTCTACTCAGGCATACCACATAGCAACCTTCTAGGTAATAATCTTTAAACACGAAGCCGAGAAATTATACAGGGATTGAGGGGGTGGAAAAGTTTAAGTAAAATATCTTGAACAACATTAAGTAAGAAAGGGAGGAATTAGGCAATGCAGTTTATTTTACAACACTGAACGAGGTGAGCACTGGTTTCATTTAGTTTGGGTTGAATTAGAACAAACAGATTTGTACGATACAACAATACAATCAAGAAAACAAGTAAACATTATACTGCTAATAATATAGAGCCTTAATGGTTTCCCTGAGATACACTGTTCGCACCAACTTTCCTCCACATCTTACTCTTAAGCACCCCTTTATACGACTAACTGTAGAAACTTGTATAAATCTTTCACACTTAACTTCCTCGGCTTTATTTCATTAAAAACATTTATATTATATACTCATATAGATCATACTTGTATGAGTCTAAAATAAAACTTATGCTTTTGCACTTAAAGAGGGCAAATAAAAATAGAAAATGTGGCTACAAAAATACACATAAACAGCCAGAATAATAGAATATAAATATATATATACATATATATATATATATATATATATATATATATATATATATATATATATATATATATATATATATATATATATATATATATATATATATATGGCTATTAATTTGATTAATGTTTCTTTCATTAGAGCTTCGGCTTAAAATAAAAGTTCGAAATAACTTTTTTTTTAAGTTGATAATAATTTTTTAACATGATAATACAATAATAATAAAGTTTAATCATTAGGCACATCCAGTGGTTGAGGTTTTATATTTTGTTATGAGAATGTGGCTACCACAGACAATAATCTGGAGGTTTGGTTGCTATTAGAACACTGAATTTTAGATATCAAGTACAACAGCTTTGAAGTATTTTTTTTCTTAAACCGTTCACACAAACAGACAATAATCTGGAGGTTTGTTAGCTATTAGAAGACTGAGTTTCAGATATAAAGTACAATATCTGTGACTGTGATGTAAATTTTGCTAAAAACGTTTACACAAACAGACAATAATCTGAGATTTTGATTTCTCATATTCTGTATCAATATGAAAATATTATTCATTGCTAAATATTGTTCTTTGGTATGATCACAATGTTTCCATTATCTAGAAACCAATACAAGTAATGTTAATTCTGTTTTGACCGTTGTATTCGAGCAACCGAACTTTGAATATTGTTTGTTCGTATTCTTTTTATACGACTTTGTCTACAGTATACTGTGATAGTTTAGCAAATCATTCCTCCTCTACTTCTATCGATTATTTCACTAACTCTACTTCATATTCTTAATTTTTATTATTTTCAATTCTTAATTCCACAGTTCACCCCGGATACGGGGGGAAGACGTAAATAAATATTTTACAAAAGAGCTACTTAGTGCCTATTTAACATATTCTGTTATCTCCTGATGGTGACATATAACCTTTGTGAGCGTGTAATATATAAAAATGTGGCTAGTATTAGAAGAAGTGTGTTGTGTTGAAATTATCTAAGTGTTAGTAAGACCTTCATATCTGTGGTTTCAGATATTGAGGAACCCTTATATGTGAGGGGGGGGGGGGGCGGTGGCCTTACCATCACTACGGGGTAGGGTTAGCAAGCCGTGCGTGAAAACCTTTTCTTACTGTAACCATTCTACAGGACCTACGGTCTTTATTGTTTTCTAGACTGAAGGCAAGGGGAGGATACTATGGCCTGTAATATCTGCCCCCCTGTAGTTTCACCAGATATCCTTGTCTTCAGCAAGAGAGAGGTTCTTACTACACTTTTCCAAGGCAAGGGGTAGTTTCTCCTTCAATTTTCTTTGAACTTTTACTCTTCTTCCAGATCTTCCTCACCCTATACTCCTTCAAACTCAAGAGACTCATATTGCTTTTCTATTTTTCCGGAGAGAGGTTTTTTCCTAAACTCCCACCACCCCTCTATTCTTGGAGAAAAAGTTCCACTCGACAAACCTCAACCTAATAACTCCCGGAAACACAGACCTCGTCTTCTTCTATTTCTTCTTACCTCCTTAACCTTCTCCTTTCGAGAGAAAGAAAAGAAAAATAAGAAAAAAAGAACAAAACTTCTATCCGAGCACAAAAATATAATATAAACGCATAAAAAAACTCGAGGAAAATAAGAAAATAGATACATTAAAACAGACGATAAGAAAGAAAATGAAAAAAAATAATCTTTGATTGGAATCTTGCACAATATTTTTTGTGTCCCCCCCCCCCCCTCCCCCTATTTCCTTCTTTTCTTTTTACTTTTTCAATTACCCTTTATATTGTCAATCTATTTTATTTTCAAGTTATATATCTTCTATATAAATAAAAATGAATGTTAGTCCGTTTGTCTCTTATACCTGCCTAAACCATTCATCCGATTGCGATGAAAATTTGGGAAATGGTTAGGCACATACCCGGGAAGATTTCTTAGTTAGTAAAACTATGTTTAAATTTTGGTACACAGGGGTACGGGGTACAAATGTCAAAGTAATGAAAACCTTTAACGATGCATATCGTTGAAAAGCTCTTTAAGAGTTCAGTAATTGTTGTTATGTACATTTTTGTAATATTTTCATTTAAGAGGGAGGTAAAGTGGAAAATACAGGAAAAATATTTCTATAACCAATATCTGTATAAAAAGAAATAAATGTTTGTTTATCTGTATGTCTCTTATGCCAATATTGTATATTGTACAAGTATATTACATTGCAAATTGTAATATCAATTTTTTATATATGGCAACTTTATTTAACTAAATAAACTATTTACAATATTTTTTAAAGTTAGCAGCTATACATTTCTTATATTAATGTTTATTAGGCGGTACGAAATTCGCCGGGTAAGCTAGTATGTATATATTGCAAGGTTCCCAAAAAGGGATAAATCAAAACTTGGGGAAGTTGACCTTGCCAGTCCATTACTAGTCTTTTCAAATGAGTATAGAAATGAGCAATGAGAATCTCGGGGCGGGGTCGTCAAGGTCGTGCTTCGCACTTCTTTGGACTTAAACAAACCCCAGGCTTTGACACGAGAAAATAATGTAAATTATCTTTAAATAAAATAATAAAAATAAAAATGTATGGTTGAGAAGTAATAAATTATTTTTATTTTTTAAATCTTTCCTTTTATTTAATACCTTTCTTTATTTCTTTAATGATTGTAATTTTATGCGCAAAAGACCAGATTTAAGATTCGTATACGACTCTAAGTTAAACATTAAATTTTAACGAAACTTATTCAAGTTGACATCCAGTCTCCAGTTCCAGTGAAGCAGAGAAATCCTTCGACGGATGTATATTTTCTACTATGTCTTAGACCAGTGAAAGGAGATGTGTGATGAGATGATACAGCTCCTAGTATGCGATGAGTTAGACAGAAGATCCTCCTTTTTACTAATAATCGAATTGAGAAATTAATAATTTTAATAAGTTTGAGATACACTGGATCGATGAATTGATTTTAACATAAACACTACCCCTCAAACTGAGGGAATCCGGATGCTTTCATACGCTTACAATCCGGAAAATAACTCACTGATAAAACTTTGCGAGATTGGGCCTACCAGTCCTCTGGTGTCCGGCTTCCGACTGCCCACCTGGCGGTCGGTCTCCCTTCTTCTCATTTGCATATTACGTCACACCGTGGGCTTTTTCCTTCAAGCTCTCGTCCTTTTCTTAAGAAAAGGATTTATTTTACAGGCCGGAAAATTCGCCTTGAAGTCTCGTGTATGAACGTTTAGGTGCCTGGAAGAGCTTTTCGTACAAATAATGTACATTAATTTCAGCATTTAACTATTGACGGTAGGGGGTCCGAGAGTATTCGGCCCACGCCTCCAGGGTTCCGAGACAACATGATCCAATTTGGTGACATCTATATGGTGCCAAATTCAATTCGAAATCGGAAACCACGATTTCGATGCACCTCTGTAAGGGGAACCTCTTTATATATATATATATATATATATATATATATATATATATATATATATATTGTATTAGGAATAGGTTTCGGATTTAAATCAGTAAATTTTATATTTTAGGTTTTACTACTGCCTTATTTGTTTATTCATTTTATTGCTTTAGAAAAGCTGTTTTGTCAACATTAAATTACAATAAATTGACTATTGGGACCTAAGTCGGACCAGGTTTCCTTCTTGAAACAAAAATACAAAAATACAGACTAAAAATATAGATTTCAGTAAACAAGTAATGAAGTCACAGAACTATCCTCTATTTACTATCATTACATTATTAAGGTATTAACATCTGATATTAGATATCATTATTTCTGTTATCAATTTTGCTTCCGAGCTTACCGAAGGTAACGGAAGCTATGTGATCGTTCTGAAGAACGAAAAAATTTTAGGTGTCCGATTTCAAAAATTCCAAGACAGAAATCCGTTTCAGACATCAGGGAACTTTTTTGGTTCCGTGTCTGTCTGTCGGTCTGTCGGTCTGTCGGTCTGTCGTTCAATTTTTGCGAACCACCATATCTTAAAAACTACACGTCCAATTTTAATGAAATTTGGATGTTAGGTCATAATTAGCCCATTGTTGGTCCCATATAAGTTTCAACCTTCTGCGCTTATTTGTTTGTCATCCACATGCTCACAAACATACATTTATTTACAGCCATATCTTTAAGAGTAATCATCTGATTTTTATGAAATTTATATGGTTTGTCGAAAGTAGCCTGCAGATAACACCTGCCTAATTTAACCTTCTGCGCACTTTAAATCGTGCTAAATTAATATGTCTTATATTATAAAGCCGCATGGCTAACTGACTCACTGACTGACATTAATGTTTACCCACTTCCAGAAGAGCTAGAGACTTGTGGTTTGCGCCATTCGACGCGCAACGTCCATATTGTGGACCAAAATAATTATACAAAGTTCACTTTTCCCCCTCCTTCCACCCTTAAAAAAATAAAAATGGGTGACTTGATTTTTAAGCTGGTTTGGGGGCTTATTGCGGCTAAACGGTAAGTCGTATTAGAAAATGGATAGCACAAGTGGTGACTGATTTTAAAAGATCTACAACTTTAGTCCTATGAGTATTTGTCGTATCATCATCGGTTGTACCCCAGATGGTGATAATTTTGTTATTTTTTGGTTTTATTTTTTTCTATTTTTGTCTTTGAATGGCCATAGTTTCAATAATAGTTGGCCGATTTTATTTCTGATTGCGGCGATTGAATCTCACTCTAATGCTCTTTAAATTGAGTATATTTTATTTCATTATTCCATCCTACTTGCTGAGAACATGAGAGGAAACTTTTTCCCGTGCACCGTGTCACGTGACCACTTTTTTTTGTTTTTAATATTGTGTCGTATATCATTTTAAAGGCCTTGATATGTACATTAAAGCTATTTTATTTGTTGATTTTTTAAAATTTTTGTACATATACTTTGTACCGATTTATAATTTTGTTGTAGGTTAAAGGGTTTAAATACTTTTTTCATATTAGGTTTTTCATTTATATGTATTTATTAGTTGAATGAATGCCCTTTTGTATTGTTTGTTTTTTAAAAATATAACTTTGGTACCTCAGAGTACAGGGGTACAAAGTACAAATGTTAAAGTTAATCTTTTATAATAGATGTATATCGTTGAAAAGCTCTTGCATAGTAGATTAATTTTTGTTATATTCTATTTTGTGTTATTTTTAGTTTTGAGGGGGGTAAATTAAAAAAAAACTGTTTATACAGCGGTTTCTATGATTTTGTTGCAGTTTTATATTTGTTTATTAAATTAATTATGCGTTATTAAATTAAATTAATTGTGCGCTAACTTTTGGTGCATGTTCGAGGCTTTGTTTCTCCAACAAATGTTTAAATTTCTTCAACTTTATTAAATATTTACTGGAACAATGCCGCGCTATTCCAACTTTTTAATTAAGTTTATCGAGGTATTTTTCTTAATTTGGTCTTTTCTTTGCGAGGAAGCTACGTGCCACATTAATTGGCAGAGTATTTATTATATGGATTATAATTTTAAAATTATAAACTATTATCATTTCTGTTATTAGATAATAATAATACTGTCATCGGGCATTAATATTACTAATATCAGGTATAAATACTGTCATCAGGTACCAATACTGTTATAAGGTATTACTGTTATCTATTATTATAATTAAAACTATTATAAGATACATTGAATTATCAGCGAGTTTCATGGGTTAAAAGCATTACTAGGAGATGGTAATGTGAAATTGAACATAACAGCCTTCAAGTCTAAAGGTCAATCATTGAAAGGAAAGATAAACCAGTGTTAAGGTTAGACACTGTAACATAAAAATAATGTTTATTTATTTATATTTCTGAGGATTAGGTAGAAATATACAAGCCCCTGTTTTAGATAATATATAATAATCAGCGGTGCAATAGCCCGAGAATGGCTCAGGCCTGTCAAAAGGCTTACACCACTACATTTATGTAATGGATGGCACAGGCTTAGTACCCTGATAAATGACATTATGCAAACGGATAACTACACTTATGTCCAACTACCCATTTATATGGCGATGGCACTGGGATACCGTGTCACTTAATCAGTTGTAAAAACCTTGTAATTGATTTACGCAACCGGATAGACGCCTCATCACACAAGCAACTACCCATTAATATGGCAATTCTGGGTGAACACCGAGTGTGGGACACTTTCCGGAGTCGGGAATCGAACCCGGACCTCTTGCATGAGAATTACGGAAGGCACCAATGAGCTATCGGTACACTAGTACACTTGTACTGTTATAAAAATTAAACTGTTTATAATAAATTAAACTAACTGTAAAAATTGTACTGTGTGGGTCAACTGGTTTAACTTAAGATACGCCGTCAGTAAAAAATTATCTCGATTTTTAGTCAAAAATTTAAACTCTACAATCTCTCGCCACAATCCCACGCTTCGATTTTACTTAAACCCTTCTTAGGGGTTTAAGAACAATCAAAATTACCACAACCAAGAACAATACTCACTCAATTATTAAGAAAAAGCTTTCATAATAAAGTGGAGGGGGGGGGGGGGGGAACTACAGATAGGTAAAATAATAAGTCTGAATCTATATAAAAAACAATGTTATCTCCCCTAAAATAATCCTCTTGCAGGAAATGACTACTCTTGTTTTCGCCAAGGCTAGTCGAAGGCCATGCTGAAAAATCAGTTCAAAAGTTTAGAGCCAGCTACGCTTAAGTCAATTTTTGAAGGTACCAATGGGCAGAGGATTCTGGTCTAAGAAGTTTGGTCAGCTCCCAAATTTAGGTTCGGTAATACCTTTATAACATTGAATAACCGTTTGCATTGCGTTGCCAAGAGTTCAATATGGGCCCTCTACCAGAGTTTTTATTTTCCGGCCCAAGGAATCGAATAGTTTTCTTGTATTCGATCCGGATCCCATACAAGTCGGCGAATCATATGGCTTAAGTAATCGACAAAAGCCAATCCAAGAAGTCTTTCTTGGAATACCAAGAAGTACAATACCCCCCAGGTACCTTCAGGTTCAATTGGCTTCAACCAATAGATTCTTCTTTTGCTACGACCATGTCTAAAGACTTTGGCATTTCCCGTCTGACCTGATTTAGATTGCCACCCACCATGAAGAGGCTGAGATTTTTTGCAATGACCTCTTGATGCATGGACCATCAACAGAATTGGTGGCAGTCCATTAACTATGTCGGCGTTTACAATGAGAAACAGCGTTGCACTTAGTACGGAGCCCTGGAGGGGGTACCGTTTTCCTGGACACGAGTTTCTGACATCACTGTTCCCACTCTGACTCTAAACGTGTGATTTGAAAAAAAAAACCTTGAACGAATGCATCATGTGAACGAGATCGACCAATGTCCGTTAGGGCTGTTATGATATATTTCCTTCTTCTGGCAGAGGACTATAACTGTCTATCTCTAAAATTTTGGGTAAGCTGCCATCTTTCAAATAGGATTATATTTTTTAATGAGAGCTCTTTTACCCTTTTGGGGCAGATTCATAAGTAGAGCTTAAGGAATATCATCTGAGCCTGATGTGGAATCTGATGTACAGTCCTGGGTTCTCTCCAGCTCGTGGAGGGTACTATCAATTCCCGGTCCTTGAAACGAACAGAAAAATTGGGTTGATGCTCTATTTGTCTTTCAATGTCTAAGAATCTATTCAAGTATGAATCCGAAGAGGAAGATCGCTCGTAATGACAGGCTATTAATTGACCTGACCGTCGACTTTCAATATTTGGGTGGAGTACGGACGGTGCTTGACTGCAATCACTTTAATTCTACTCCAAATTTCGGATACCAGAATATTTGAATTTATCGAGGACACGCAGGCGGCCCAGCCGTTTCGTTTGGACCAGCGAGTGACGCATCACTCAAATACTCACGCATATACCTCGGTCTATAATGATAGCAAGAAGAATTGGGCACCTCAACAACTAGCGACCCAAGTTTCCTGCTCTTCGAGTGTGCTACAGAGTCATCCACCGGTTACAAGTTGGTATAGAAAATTCAGACGCCGAAACTCAACTTCCTTCATCGACAAAAATCAACGTCGAAAGAGAACAACAACGCCGAAATCGCCTTCCCTGAAGAAGAAAAGGTTAAGGCCTAAACAATCCTTCCTTGATGATAAAAAAAAAAAAACCAACGCAAGAAGCTAAGCAACAACGGTGAAACCCTCATCCCATTGTGTAAGTGTAACGTGTCAGTAGAATTTTTGTGTCCATGGAAGAACAGGGTGTCTAGTCTACGGGATAACCCGAGGTCACGATGTATATTATTTATTTATTATTTATTTATTATTTATATATTATTTATTTATTATTTATTTATTATTTATTTATTATTTATTTATTATTTATTTATTATTTATTTATTATTTATTTATTATTTATTTATTATTTATTTATTATTTATTTATTATTTATTTATTATTTATTTATTATTTATTTATTATTTATTTATTATTTATTTATTATTTATCTGTTATTTATCTGTTATTTATCTGTTATTTATCTGTTATTTATCTGTTATTTATCTGTTATTTATCTGTTATTTATCTGTTATTTATCTGTTATTTATGTTATTTGTTATTTATCTGTTATTTATCTGTTATTTATCTGTTATTTATCTGTTATTTATCTGTTATTTATCTGTTATTTATCTGTTATTTATCTGTTATTTATCTGTTATTTATGTTATTTATCTGTTATTTATCTGTTATTTATCTGTTATTTATCTATTATTTATCTATTATTTATCTTTTATTTATCTATTATTTATCTATTATTTATCTATTATTTATCTATTATTTATCTATTATTTATCTATTATTTATCTATTATTTATCTATTATTTATCTATTATTTATCTATTATTTATCTATTATTTATCTATTATTTATCTATTATTTATTTATTATTTATTTATTATTTATTTATTATTTATTTATTATTTATTTATTATTTATTTATTATTTATTTATTATTTATTTATTATTTATTTATTATTTATTTATTATTTATTTATTATTTATTTATTATTTATTTATTATTTATTTATTATTTATTTATTATTTATTTATTATTTATTTATTATTTATTTATTATTTATTTATTATTTATTTTTCATTTTACATTTTGTGTTTTTGTTATTATTATTATTATAAGACTAAATGGGCTACAAGCGTCACGCCTCGTTCACTCGGCGTTTCCCCACATCACGTGATAAGCTTGGCGTCCTTCTGTATCAGCTTATCTAAGACAAGAGATTCCATGACCAGCTAAAAGAAAATTCTATTTATTATTCTTTTTGCGATTCTTGATCTGCGGGAGGTTTTTCAGCAGCAAATATTTATTTGTTTGCTACGGCAGCAATGTAAACATTCAATAAGTTAGCGTGTAAAATTAATTACTTCGACCAGGAGGGACCAAGAGAGGAGGCCTGCATGGGGTAAACAAATGATCGTGAAAGGCGACGGTAGAACCGTGACTGGCTGATATTATAAAATAATTAATTAAACATTATTATAATTCAATTAAGATTATTATTTAAGTAATTGCTTGAGTAACTTTTGGGTTCGTGTTTTTATTAATTACAATTATGATATTAGTAATTAAAGACGTTACAGGTCATTTATTATAATCAGAGTTACCAACAAATGAAAAAAAAAAACTATCATCGACAAAAGCAATACTTTTTAAAAATTGCACAAAGAATTAATAAAAAAATAATAGTAAGCATGCTTATTACGAAGTTATTACATTTTATTATAAAAAATGCTCTTGCTTTAGTTGCAATGGTATGTTGCAGAGTACCAAATAATATATATCATAATAAAAACATCGGAAATAATAAGTACAAAATACCGCCAAACTTCAAATAATTAAATGAAATATAGGTATTAAAAATAAGGTTTTTTTGAAGAATGATAATAAATCAGTTAGTTCAGAACGTTCACCCATCTAAGTACTGACCACGTCCAATGCTGGCTTCCTCCTGCTGCGAAGCAGCAGGAGAGGCCATTTTAGTGGCCTCTGAAGTGAGGAAAAGTTCCGAGGTACCCTTTACCCGATTTTTTGTTTTGTTTCTTTGTTTACTTTTATAAACGTAAGGTATAAACATTATATACATACATACGTATATAAACTAAGGGTACAGTATCCCAATGTTGGAAGATTAAGGGGTTTATTGCTTTTTTAAAAACTTTGCGGAGAAAATTATATAGATTATCTTTTCGTAAAGTTTATTTCGGTTTTTTGTTTAGAGTATGGTTTGAAGAGTTATCAGTATGTATAGAGTTAACCTAAAGGAATAGCGTTATCTTTTTAGATTTCGAAAGCCGCGCGTGGAAATGATAAAGAGAAGCGGTGTTGTCAGACTTGTTATTGATGAGATCTAACTAGGGTTAATATGGGCCAAAGTTGTGTTCGTCGAGGTTAGTTCTACTCCGATATACCACAAGGCCTCTCTCGCTTCCCTTAATAAATTTCAATGTCGGCAGCGAAGCAGTTAGTTGTTCTTCATCTCCGAAGCTTTAAAGGGGTTAAAATGTAGTCGTTAGTAGCAAGATGTAGGGAGGGTACAAATCTTATTATTATCTTATATCTTATTATATCGCAGGGGTAATTTCACCCCCTTAAACCCGTCCACCCAAGGGGTAATATCTTGACTCGAACTCTTCCCCCTTCTATTCTAAGGTAGGAGTTTTAAGACAAATTTACTGCTTCTACGCCACCTTTTTATTACCCTCCCCCTCCATTACACAGGGGAGCTGTAAGAGGTTGGTGTATAACGTCTAAATTTCGGCATTACTTTTCTCGGGCAATATGTCAAGTTTATAGCAGAGAGAAGTCAAGTACGACTATTCCCTAACATTATAATTGAACCCCTTTTCCTCTATTCATGTTTTTTTTAATATTAGTTCGTTTAATTATTATTTTTATTTAAAAAAATAAATAAAAAAATAAAAAAAACTTATTAGATATAATAACTCAAGGGACACTATTATCTAAATTTTACAATAAGCAAAGATCGAGATGAAAATTCAAAAGGTATAATAAATCATGAAGATGGATGCATACTGATATGTATGATAAATCATGATGATGGATGTACATGGCTAGATTAATGAAAAACAGCTTATACATTAAAAATCCAAATTATACTGGTTTTAGAATTAATACCAAAGACTTAGACAATTGGAAAATGGAAACAGGATAACTAGATCATCATCATTCATGAAGAACAGCTGAGATTAGTGTATAACTACAAATACTTCGGAGTTATGGGGAATTCAGAGGGCTCAAAGAAGAGCTGGATACAAGGTTAGCAGCAAAAGGTAGACTTTTCCACGCCATGAATTTAGTTCATCAGCAATGCTGAAGTCAGTAAAAAGATATCAGTCATTAAAGTAATATATTTGCCAACAATGACCCATGCCTGTGTGTCCTAGACTTTGACTGAGAAAGCTATAGTTGAATTCAAGCGATCAAGCCACGAAAATACGCGACCTGAGGAAAGTGGCGGGAAAGAGACAACTTCTTAAACCTTTAAGAAGTTGTACCCACAAATAATCTGTAGAAATCGCTCATTATTACCGAATCGCTTATTATCATTCCAGATCAGTCTGGGCTAAGTTCCACTTCTTTTTTATTTTGCGTCTATGTTTTTCTTCGGGATCAATTTTATAACTTCCCTTCTTAGCAGATATCAATATTATTGTAGAAAATTATCTTAATAATTACATACAAGAATTTTCTTTTAGTGTTTCAAAAGATGGGTCCATATCAATAAAAATTTGCGCTGTGTATTGAAAGGGTCGTAAAACCACACGAACAAAGCAAAATGCAGTTTTCACACGAGTTGCTTACCGTACTTTATCTTCGATTGAGGATTTTAATAATAAATTCAGGAAACATAAATATACTAATCTTCCTGTATGTAAGTTCGTATTTCTCTTTTGATTAAGATGACATTATTTCATTAGTTGTATTTTTTGCCGAATTAATTATTTCGGGAGGCGTATTATTATCCTCATTTTCGTCCTAATCACTGAAATTACTCATTGTTTTTCACTAAAACTCGATATAAACAGTAACTTTTAATTATACAAACAGTAAATTAAATTAGTTAAATGTAAACAAACTCGCTAATCGTGCGTTAAGGTGAAGAATTCTTCTTTTTTACCGCTCTAGGGCGGAAAAAAGAGGAATTATGAATCGCGCATGCGCAATGAATACAAGTACTTAAAGAATCACTTTCTACGCATCTAAACAGAGATACAATGTTTATATTTCGTACCAATCGTAGATAAAAATATTTAATAGCGAGCACCTAAGAGGCTAAGAGGAATCTTTCTACAACAGTTTCATGGTCATACATACAGTGGTTCCAGAAATACGAGTACTGTACTGTTAGTCCAATTTACTGAGTCAATAAATCAGTAGTATTTGGATTTTATGTCCTTGTATGTTATATTCACCGTATTTGAAATCACAACATATTTGAAGAACCAAATTGAGCGATGTACTTAAGATTTTTTATTGAAACATATTATTGATTTTATTAATGTATAATTATGTAAAAGAGAACCAGTTTCAGAAAAGTTTTTTTCAAAATTGTTTTCCCCTGTTGTTGAATAAAGAAATATTTGGAACAAATAAGAATCTCATTAATAGCTGTAAGTAAATTACTAATAAAGTGAGAATTCAGACTAGACTAGAAAGTAAAACAAAAAAAGGCTGATGAGAATCTACCCCTGGGAAAGTCAATCTGGTCAAAAATAATGTTTTTAATCCAAAAGATGCCTTTTTTTCTCAAGTTTAAATTGTAAAAAAAAAACCTTCTGGATAGAGAAGTAAATAAAAAAAAAGCTTCTACCGTTGAAACAGCTCAAAAAGTATAAATCTTCAACAAAGCGAATTTCTCACAGGGATTTTATAAAAAGCCTTGAGTCGTTGTATTTAAATGCTTTTAATTCCAAAACAGTAATCCTCCCCTCCTCCAATCTCTTTAAGTCAGAAGCGTTAAGAAAACGCTCCGGAGATAAAACCCAGAGCAAGAAATTAGTAAGAGAAAACTCTTATTCTCTTTTAAGATATAATGGCTTTCAAATTAATATTATTTCAACAAAAAGAAAAAAAAAATCTAGCTTTAAAATATATAAAGCATGGAGCGTTCCGTTATGAATAGCTCAAATTATAATTTCTAAAAGTTATCTCAATTTGCTCATTTTGAGAGAAAGAAAATTTTATTTGTTTAGTTTACGTATTTTTTTTTTTTAAAGATTACAACAACGAAAGATATTAATTTAACTAAATTTATTACAGTAATTTTATACAAATTAATTTTTACAGATTTTTTTATTTCAATTTCTTTAAGGTTTCTTTCCTTTTGAATCTTCTGAGTCATGCAGCTTGGATTTTTAATATTTAAAATTATTTGAGACTTGAAGAATTTTAGAAAAGCGAGAAGATAAATTATGTTAATGCCACCAGTCTGACGGTGTAGTTTATATTGTTTATTAATTTTTGTTATGATATTGATAAGGGCGCTAAAGTAGCATCCCATCGAAGGTCATTTTTACGTGACTATTTTACGTTTTAAGAAGTTTTCCTTTCCTTGTCTTATGCGTTTCGTAGTTTTGTTAAGAAAAGTGTAAATTAAAACTTACAACTTATTGAAACTCCTTTACTGAAATTAGTGCCTCAAGTTTAATATAAATTAAAATAATAGCATAATTTCAATCACAATGTAACAAATAACAAACAATATTATATTAGTAAGACGAAATATAGCCCACTTATTTATTAAATAAATTCACTTTTCTTAACCCCTTCAAGACCTGGAATAAGAGGTTTTTTCCGGTACACTTAAAAAATAAAATCAAATTATAATTATTATTAATTCTTAATAATAATTACACTCCAGCGCTGGGATTTGAACCACAGGCCTCTATATTTCCGGTATAGCGGTCTACCAACTAAGCTACGCAGGAGAATGATTTCCTCTGACGTTAATGATACCTTGCCCCGAATTTAAGCTTTCAATTTTCCACAAATCTGAGAAGTCAACATTAATGGCATAGAACTAGACCGATAAATAACGCTTATAATTATAAAGTACTCAATTAGTACCTGTACCTAGTACAATCAATTAGAAATTAATATTTTACGATTTTGGTAGTATTCATACTACGGAAAGATTGTTTTAATTTAAATCAAATTATAATTATTATTAATTACGGGAAACAGACAGAGAAAAATACACTCCAGCGCTGGGATTTGAACCACAGGCCTCTATATAGAGGCCTGTGTCACAGAGCTCAGCCACAGAGCTCTATATAGAGCTCTGTCTGTTTCCCGTAATTAATAATAATTATAATTTGATTTAAATTAAAACAATCTTTCCGTAGTATAAATACTACCAAAATCGTAAAATATGAATTAAAAAATAAAGTTCAAAGCAGTAAGACCTCACCTGCAGGCCCAAGGTATATACCTAGTGAAGTTAAACTTTCAATAGTACTCTACCCACCGAACTGCCAAACAGAAACTACTATAAGTAGTATCTTGGTTTGGGGAACTAACCTGCGTTCATCAGTAGGCAGAATGGCTAAGCAAAAGACTTTCCAGCTCTAGAGAGTTAATGCAGGGCTGCTGCTGATAAGATGAGAAAACTCCTTCTCACCTTATCCTCTTTCTCAAACACCCTGCCCACTTGGTCTAGCTTTCGGCTAGACCAAGCATGTGTAGGTCAATTTAGTTTACAGGTTCTAGGTGGTCTACAGTGTTGAGGTGGTACTATTATAGTCCAAATAACCAAGAAACAATTGAGGAAATAAAATAGAAAATTTTGATATTAGGCATTGTTTCTGATTCATGCTTGAATTGGACATATCAAAAGTACTAGACTTTTGGGGAGAGCTATGGTCATCGGTCATCTATTATCTCGAAAAATATGTTTTTTCCGTGGTAGGCTATGAAATAGTAACTTTAGAGCTTAAAAAACATAGCTAAAATCCATTTTTTTCATTACGTGGACTTAAAAAATCTTTCCATTCCTTCTAGCTGTATAGATTTTTTTTTTTTTTCGTCGTGCGGGTAGTTATCAAAAGTTCCGTTTTAGCGCTGTAATCAAGCTTCTTACTACGATTAAAATTCACTAGATGTCAATGCGTTTTATCTTTTTTATAGTGGAACCTCTTTTAGGTTTCTTTTTTAACTTGTTTTTTTGTTTGCTATCAATTTTTTTTTTTTTTCTTTATGTTACGCTTTGTTTTATTGAATATATAGTAAATTGAATATATAGTAATTATGGAAAGTGAAAGTGAAAACGATATGTTTACTGAAACTCCACCGGAGTTGAAAGACATGGCGAGAAACGCAGTTGACAAAAGTGTCCCAAAGAAAAGCAAAGCTCTTTATGAAGCTGCATACAATTAATTTATAACATAGGCTCAAGAAAAGAGTGTTAAAGTTATCAGTGAAAATATGTTGTTAGCGTAATTTTCTGAATTTTCAAAAATATTTAAAAGTCCGACTTTATGGTCTAAGTTTTCTATGTTTAAAAATCCGATGCTAATTAAAAAAATATACTAAATTTGCACTAAATGTGAATTTGCACTTGTTCACCCACTTATTTATAATTGTCCGATTGACTTGAGTTTTTTTTTAAACTGTTCCTTTTTTCAATTTAACAACTTTTAACCTGGTACCGTTTCGATAAAAAATATAGCTTTTTTAAAAAAAATATATATTGACTGTGACAGAGCATAAACAGAAACAGAAGCAGAATTCTTGGTGTGACGAGTCTTAAATCTACCGCTACAAAACTGATAACACTTTGAACACTTACGTTAGTGATATAGATATAATTATATTCTCCTAATATATCGATAGTCACTGTTATCTACTGATAACATTGTATATAATGGCCGACGAAGATTTTTCGAAAGTGTTTTAACGATGTGAAAATCTTAAGTATGTAATAATATTTGTTATAATTATATTGATTAATCTTTAATGTTTTTTTCATTGTCTGCTACCTCGGAAAAAATAGCATATGCAACACGACTGTGAAGTGTTTTTTCTTTACCTTGGCAATATTTACTGTCGAGCGAAGCGAGATACAATATACATATATACAATATTTACTGTCGAGCGAAGCGAGACAGTAAATATTGCCAAGGTAAAGAAAAGACTCACTTCACAGCATAGTAACATAATATACTATTTCCGTGGTAGGCTGTGAAATAGTAACTTTAGAGCCTAAAGATAATAGCTAAAATCCATTTTTTCATTACGTGGACTTAAAAAATCTATTCATTACTCCTAAACTGTTTGAAATTTTTTTTTACCTCCTAGTAGTAGTTATCAAAACTGCCGTAACTTGTTTCTAAAATATATATATATTTTTTTTTTACGCCAACCAGGGTGAAACGAGCCTTTAGCGTTAGAGTTTTAAGCTATACATTTATATTCTATAAATAATATATGGATGGTTCCTAAAGATAAATGTGTAGAGTTTCTATTCTTGAATAATTAAACACGGAAATATATTATGCTCTCTGTCAGTTATATTGCATTGCAGAATGATTAATAGTTTCATAAATAATAGCAAGTAAATGAGAAAGTATGAAACTCTAAGGAAAAGAGAATGTTGTTTGAAGAAATTGTGATGAAATTTCCTGAGATGATAGGTTTGAAATTGAAGGAGGTTCTGAGAAAAAAAAATAAAATGCAAGGGGAAAAGGGAGAAATGTTTGAAATTTGAAAGAAGGACGTGTAATGGGGTTAGAATAGAGGCCCCTCTGCCTTGAGTTGCCCCAAAAAGGGAAAACTGATTCTGGAATTAAATGAAGCCTTGAAACAGGGCCCCGGGCCCCTCAAGTGTCAACCTTATTGAGCCTATAATTCAACTCAGACTCCTCTCTTACTCTTACTCCATCTCACCTTCTTCTCTCACTCCGTGAGATAGAGAGTAATGACTGAGTGAGGCAATCTTCTCCTTTCCTCACTAACTTTCCTTGAGTGAGATACCCCATCGCTCTTTATTCTTATAAATAAGTGAGTGAGGAAACTATATTTTGTTTATCTCGCTTTCTCTATACTCACTTTCAACTCTAATTGACAAGCGAGTAAGGAAATTATTTACTTCCCCAGCTCAATTTTTCTGAATATCACATTACCTTAGTGAGGAGTGAGGTATTATATAGTTGTATACTTATTTCTTACTCACTTTTACCTGTAAACGACAAGTGAATAAGGATTTTACTTTCACATTTACTTTGTCTCGCCCACTTTTATCTCTTAGTGAGGCAGAGCTGTGATTGAGTGAGGAAATATTCTCCTTTCCTTACTAACTTCCCTTTAATGAGTGGATCCTCTTCCAACTCTATGTGACAAGTGAGTAAGGAAATTATATTCTTCCCTAGCTCAATTATCTCACTAGTATCACTGAACGGTAAATGAGGAAATTATTCCTTTAATTTATATATTTATTTCTTAATTATTTATATCTCTAATGTCCACATCTTTATTAAGGAATTGTTTTCCCTGTTTCAACACTTTCTCTATAGTCAAACACAGAACGGTAATTGAGGTAATATTTCTCCTCACTGATTTCCATTCGGTTATATTATTGCATGTAACTGTAATATTCGAATAAATTATTATTTTTTCTCTCTTAAAACTCAGTCTACGTAATCTTATATCAGATAACTTCACAGGACAAAAAACAGGAATCTTCACTCAATAAAACAGAAATAGGAGTGGGAATAACTGAGGCTGAAGGAATGCCTGAGGCAGTCTTCATCTTTCCTCAGTTTCATTAATTATTGAGACAGTGTTCTTCAAATTCTTTAATTATCGAGGTAATCTACTTCATTGCTCGCTTTCATTAATTAAAGAAAGTTTTCTTCTTTCCTTACTTTCATTAATTATTGAAGTAGTGTTCTTCTTTTCTCACTTTCATTAATTATTGAGGCAGTATTCTTCTTTCCCCACTTTCATTATTATTAAGACATTCTTCTTCTTCCCTTACTTTCATCAATTATGGGTGCAGTATTCAGTTACAACTAATAATCTTACAAAAAAAAGTGTGCTTAAGTTAAATATACGTGATTCAATTTCTATGATGTAGAACAGATTTTTATTTGAGTCTTAGCATTACTAAATCTTAAATATACTTATCATCTGTTAGGATTTCTCGACTAAGAAAAATCCTTCAGCTCAATGGGTAAAGTATTGCGAAAGATAACACTTATGCATGCTCTTGCATTTTATTATATTGATTTATTAAATGCATTCAAGTATGGAATTCTATTTGAAGAAAATTGCTTTATCCTTTTACTTTGTCATATTAGATTGGAGTCACCTACAGTGTATATATATATATATATATATATATATATATATATATATATATATATATATATATATATATATATATATATATATATATATATATATAACATAAATATTTGAAGAAAACATTTTACTTCTTTTAACCATATTTTCTTTATCTTTCGATCCTTCGATTTTTTTCTTTTTTTATTTTTACACCTGCAAAAGCATTTTTAAGGTGTAGAAAGGGGAAAGGAAGATCTAGGGATTGTTTTGTAGGGTGTGTGCGCGTGCAAAAGGGATGCCTTTTTCTAGAAAAACTCTTTCAAATTAAGGCAAAGTCACGTCGGCTGCTAAAAGAAGTAATAGCAAAAAATCGGTCCGAGACAACTCAGACAAACTTTCTCATATATGAGTTTATAATTACTTAGCCCAGTGTTTCCATTTATTAGTTTTCAAATGTACATTTAAATATTATTGAACATTTCATCAAAATTTATCATAAAAATAACTTCTCCTGGTCGGGGAATCGAACCCGGGCTCTCTCCGTCCGCGTTTTAAGCTAATATCTCAGGAACTAGATTTTTCCCGGGAAAACGGCTTATATCGTTGGATTCGTATTCAAATGGACCACATTTGAGAATTTTTTAATCAAAATCGTCGGAACCGTTTTCGAGAAATAATTTTTTTTCATGTTTTTTCAGAGTTTTTGGGGGGTAGCGCCCCCAAATTTAGAGCTAAAATTCATTTCTCGATTTCGCCTCGGGGTATGATTTTTCTGAACATGTATGCCAAATTTCGTCAAAATCGGCCCAGTAGTTTAGGCTCCAGGCGTCTGCACAGACAGACGACAGACGACAGACGACAGACGACAGACGACAGACGACAGACGACAGACGACAGACGACGGACAGACATTTTTTAAAAACCACTTTTTTGGACTCAGGGGACCTCAAAACGTGTAAATCCATCAAAATCTCAAAATCGAATTTTCGCGCCATCACAATACTTTCTCTTTATATGAGAAAGTAAAAAAGGGACGAAGAAAAACAAAAAAGACAGTGGATGCAGCCCTAAAATACATCAATCTTAACTTTCTTTGTTACCAGAAGTGTTTTTACTGTGCAAGTGTGGAGTTAACCTGCCAAAAGAAGTAAAAACAGGGAAACGACTGATTTTGACTTCCAAGGCTATGTTTCCCACTCTAAAGTCACTGATTATATATATATATATATATATATATATATATATATATATATATATATATATATATATATATATATATATATATATATATATATATATATATATGTTGTATGACTGTCAAACTCATTGAAAGGTGTCTGCCAGTGTGGTTTTTAAGTCTCATGGAGAAGTGAAGCACGTTTAAAAGATATCCTGTTTTATAAGGAGCACAGTACAGCCTTATATTATTATCAGGGCTGTGTCACAGTTCAATCTTCGTTTAGACTTCTTTCCTTTTTTTCTCTCCTTTTTCTTTAGTTTCTTTTTTCATCCTCCAATGCAAAACAACGTGGTACAAAGAAAAAGGAAATAGGGTTATTCGTTTATATTAGGAAATAAATCCACCTTATCTACATGGATACAGAGAACGAGACTGTAGGTAGATCAAATATTACATAACATATATAAAAATTTATTAAAATCTCTTAATAATTTGGTTTTGAAATTTTCAGAAAAAGAAATTGAAGAAGACGTATTTAATAAGAAAGAATTAATAATATTTATTATTTATAGCACAGTCAAACTAGACATTTTACCTAGCAACAGGTCGGGTAGTTTTGACTTTTTAATATGTTGTAGGTTTAGGTTCATCCCTAAGTTTTTGACCTCGGTGGAGCGCCACCAAAGGAAAATAAAGGACTTCTTTCCAGCTTTAGCCCGTTTTTACCATGAAGAATTGGTTTAATCGAAAAAATTATTCTATTATTTAATAAAGTAGACAAAACTTTCTACCATTTAAAATAAAAATCAACTTTCTACCACTATTACTTTAAAATTTACAGGCCTTCGATATTTTATGGTTAAAATATGGTTGTTTCAAGTTGGTTTTTTCAATGTTACACCCTGAAGAGTTGATTCTCCATCAAAATGTATAAGGGCCAAGGTTTAAGTAGAATTATCATTCTATTATGTGCAGCTAGTATTAGATTTTTTAGTGCATAGCTTTCGAGTTGCAGCTCATTAAAGTTTGGATTAATTTTTGGGAAATTGCAGTATTTACACACTAAATGTTGAGTTGGAGAGAATCTGGCTAGAATGAATGTTGCTGTGGCCGATTTTGCGAGAATTTTGTGCCATAGGTCATTGAAGTTATCCGTTTTTTCCCCCCATATATTGCCACCAACAGCTGTTCACCTGTACGTCAGCAATTTGCTCAGGTGTGGCATCAGGCTTCAGAAATATTGTGGCCGCTGTTTGAAGGTGTGGCTGCTCAAGAAATGAACATATTTTATTTTTCCCATGGCCGAAGAGACATAATGTGGTGTCTCAGCCAGTAAATGCTTATGTAAGAAGAATTATTTGAGACAGAGAAAGCTTAAACGAGGCTGATATATAAAAAACATTTGGTGATTTTTCTCTTCCGCACTTCTGAAAAAAGACATTATTTTTGCATTTTACAAATCCTGAAAGAAGGACCAGAAGATCTACGTTCACACCTACAATATCTAAAGCATCAAACTCCGAGGACTTGGAAATGACACCAGTAACGATCAACACATCTGTATCCTCTTCTGTCTGCTAGACTAATATTTTAGCAATTTCTAAATGTTCCTTCATCATATTAATTAAACGGATCTTGATGCGTTCATTTGCTAAAAACATTTCTTGGGGAACTTGAGCTATCGATGCTTCATCAAAAATTAAATCACGAGAGGACTGTGTCTTAACTCGAAAAAATCTTTAATATCATCATCAGTCTGTTTTACCAAACACATTCTATGAAACAGCGTAAGTGAGTCGATAGTTACTTTTTTGTCTTTAATAGTCACAACATTTTCTGCACATACAAGTGTCACCAGCTTATCTTTACGCATAAATTTAACTTAAACAATTCCTGACATCACTTCACTCCCGATCTCCTGAGACATATTACAGTTCACAATTTCAGTGCCAACAACTCCACTGCTTAACGATATGAGCGGCTCTATTTTGGGAAATGGAGGGTTTTGAGCAAACCAGTGTCTCAGTTTATCTGCATCAGCATCATCACGGATTATGCGAGAAGGTCGAGTGTCCACATGCTGCTCAGATGTTGCCGAGTCAATGCTGCAGTAAGTCTTTACTTCGCTACAGACGTGCTGCAAATACACCATTCCCATAGTCCATCTAATGAGGACACTGTCAGTGATGCCTCGTCCTCGGGTTATTCCCCTTTAGCTTTTCATCGTCTTCATCAGTGTTTGTTCAATGGTCATGTCAGGCAATATTCCTAATCTGAACTTGTCTGTTCACCTGATTGTAAAATATCCTTTACCTGTGAGAACTTCTGTATTCTACAGGATTCATTCTCTCTTTCAAGCTCAACATGTCTTGTAAGTAGGGATGTGTATACTTAGCATAGAAAATGTGAATGGTGTCAAGATGAAGAGTCCAGTTACCTGACCTCTCTGCCACAATGACATTTTATTTATGTAGATACCTATATTACAACTTCCATTGGCAGGCCCAAGACCGTCATAGGCTGTTGTGCCAAATATTATTATATTTTTCATATATCATATTAAAATTATATAATAGTGCAGTTATTAATCTGATTATTATTATATAAACATAGTTAATTATAACTATTACCAAGCCAAAATGCATGAGGTTCTTATTACAGAACTGTGTATGAAGAAATGAAGTCAAAAAACCACCCCAACCTCAAACAGCCGTATCTCAGAAGCTATTTGCTGTAGAAACCTTATACTGGTCTCAAGTTATAATCCAATCATTTTTCTTTTATATGACCAATGTTAATGCTGCAAAACAAATTCATCAGAGTGAATAATAGCAAAAACCAACTAAAATCAAGCATATTTTGAAAATATTGAAATATAACTCGATTTTTGAAGGCCTGTAAATATTAAAGTAATAGTGTTAGAAAGGTGATTTTTTTTAAATGGTAGAAAATGTTGTCTACTTTATTAACTAATAGAATAATTTTTTCGATTAAACCAATCCTTCATCTTGAAAACTGGCTAAAACTGGAAAGAAGTACAATATTTTGCGGTTCTTCGGCGCCAGTGGCGCCGGCGGCGCTCCACCGAGGTCGAAAACTTAGGGATTTCATCAATGAACCTACACCTACAACATATCGGGAAATCAAAACTACCCGACCTTTTGCAAGCGTACACCTCTTTTTACGACAGATTGACTGGACTATTAGTCCAGTCAAATGGTAGTTTGAAGTGGAAAGTTCTGGTGTAATTGTTGTTAGTGGCTTACTGAATGTTTTTTTGGGTGCTGAACACGAATCTGAAGTTGTCCAACAAAATTTTCCCTCGGCAAATATGAGAAATCATCGAAAAACTGCAAAAAAAAAAGTTGTTTATTGGTTTTCAGCTTATAACTTGCAAAGCAATCTACTCAAGCAAAAAGTGGTCTAGTAGTAAAATAAAAAGGATAAAATAATCTACAATTTATGTCTATAACATTTATTTGTACGTCGTATGGTTTTCACGCAAATGGGAGTTGAAGTATTGGGAAGAGGTGGCGGGTGGAGGGTACAGGCTGAAGGGTAAACGGTTGGTGGCCAGACTGCGCTGTCAGTTAATTTTATGTTTTTGTAAGTCGAATGGTTTCTATGCAAAAGAGGGGTTGAAATAACCGGGAAATCAGTAATTTTTGAAAAACAACAAATACCTAACACCATTAATATTTATTCTTTATTTCATGTAGGTAAACATTGTTGCTGGATATTTCAACCCCTCTTTTGCATAGAAACCATTCGACTTACAAAAAAATGGTAAAGAAATAATTTGTAGGTTATTTTCTCCTCTTTATTTTACTACTCTTCCACTTTTTGCGTAAATAGCTTGCTTTGTAAGTTATAAGGCGAAATCCACTAAAAAAATAAAAGTAAAAAGTGGTTTTATGATGATTTCTCATATTTGCGTGTAAAATTTTTGTTGGTCAACTTTAGATTCGTGTTCAGCACACCCAAAAACATAAAATTAACTGCCAGCGCAGTCTGGCCACCAACCGTTTACCCTTCAGCCTGTACCCTCCACCCGCCACCTCTTCCCAATATTTCAACTCCCATTTGCGTGAAAACCATACGACGTACAAATAAATGTTATAGACATGAATTGTAGATCATTTTATCCTTTTTATTTTACTACTAGACCACTTTTTGCGTGAGTAGATTGCTTTGCAAGTTATAAGCAGAAAACCAATAAAAATACCCTTTTTTTTGTAGATTTTCGATGATTTCTCATATTTGCCGAGGGAAATTTTGTTGGACAACTTCAGATTCGTGCTCAGCACCCCAAAAAACATAAAGTAAGCCACTAACAACAATTACAACAGAACTTTCCACTTTGAGCTCTTTTCATGCACCATTTGACTGGACTATATTAATAAATTAATTTAATATAATATTTTATTTTTGATTTTTTGATTTAATAATACATATTTATAATAATCCATATTGTACCTGTCAAATGGCTTATACAGCTTAGAATAGAAAGAACTAACTTTTTGAACCATAGAAAGGACTAAAACCGTATCAATTAGTAGAATAGTGCTAATAATAGAACGGGGAACTTAAGCTACTTGCGTAGAATAAAAGTGGCTAACAATTAGCCCCCTTATTAGAACCCTGTTTATTAATACCATATGGAGTTCAGCTATATAATTCACACACCAATGTACCTAGGCGAATACGATCTGATCAATAGCCATGTAATTCAAAGTGCCTACGCGTAAAATCGAACCCCTGATTTATCCTATTCATAAATCCTTGATTTACAGATAGGCAAGCATAAGTGACCAGTGCCTTTAAGATCATAAAATTTACAGTAGAATATGAGCAAAAAAATTAATTAAATTTTCTTGATGTAAAGGTGGAGAGAGCAGGCAAGTCACTTAAAACCATGTGGCTATATAAAAAAGAACAAGGAGATAGGTTTCTAAACTTTGCATCAAATCACTCTTTCACTCAAATAAAAAATACAGCCAGAAACAATATCTAGAGCTATTGCATTACCAGATCCAAAACAAATAAAAACCCAGGTATTTCAAAAGTTGATTAAAAATTTCTACCCGAAAAACCTAATCAAAAAACTCTGGTACCAGTGCCAAAACCAAAATAAAACACCTATCCAACCAAATGGAAACTCAGTGAAGAAGTTTTCAAGTTTATGCTATGTAAAAGGTCTTTCGGAAGAAATTTCAAAACTCTACCACAAATCTGACTGTCAACTAAGTTTTGGTTTTAAACCTATCAACAAAATAGAAGACAAACATTACACAAAATTAAAAGATAAACAAAATGGGAGTAGTGTATGAGGTGCCATGTCAAGATTGTCCAGGAGTGTACATAGGTGAAACCAGACAAACATGGGGTAATCGACTAAAACAGCACGAATACAATGTGAGAGCCAAAGATGACAAAACGGCACTGGCAGTTCATAACAAGCAATTGAATCACCATTTTAAATTTTCAGACACAAAAATATTAACAGCTGAAACGAACGATAAAAAAAGACTTCTGCTAGAAGCCTTGCATATATAAAAAAAGGATAACAACATAAATTTCAAGAAAGACTGCCGTGAATTAAATAAACATTATGCCGGAATACTTCATCAGGTCAAATAACTGCAGTGAACCATTTTCAATTTTAATTCTGTTATTTATAAATCAGTTAGTTGATGGTCATCATAAACATTTTGTTTATAATTATCCTCATATAAGCATTATTTATTTATTTATTTATTTAGTTGTAAATTGTTATTGTTAACTTTGTTATTTGAAATTAACTGTTGCTTACTCTAGTGCAAGTAGGATCATACTATTAATCTAACCCTAACCACTACTAAACTCACACACTCTAGTCATATTTCCCTAATATTACCTAAAATATATTTAATTGAATGGGACTAACGATTTGGCATAATTATTTCATACATTTTAGCCCCACTCACAAATGAATTTTTAACTTAACTTATTACAATTATTTTGTACAACTACTAAACCATTTAAACACAAACTACCTTAACTAATCTGAATCTGTCACATGATCAAATTTTAAGTATAATGAATTGTTGTAATGATAGCAGAAGGAAGGCAATTTTAAGTGTTTAAAAAATATATTTTAGAAGTTAGCTCATTAAAAAGTGCATATATATATCATAAGTGAAATGACTGTTACCTGACTTCAGTAAGTACATACTATTCATTATCTCGAGATTAATATTATCAATAACCTACATAACATGTGACCAATACCAATAAATTGTTATTATTTTAGGAAGAAGTGACGTGAATCGCAAAGATTCAATTAATATTATTAAAAAAATAACTAATATAATGTAGGATAACTTCTAGTCAATCAGGTTAGTAAAACCAAAACCTTTTTATATATTAAAAGTAGTAGTAATCATTATCTTTAAGAATTTGTTAATGTCTTGTCCAGAGAATATTTTTAATTGTAAAATCTAACATCTAAATAAATTTTGATTCCAGCTTGAGAATGACCCAAGGAGGGGTCGAAATATTGCAAAAGTGAGCTTTTTATTTCCTTAATGGACCCAACCACTGCAGAATATAATGCTACAAGGAACTATTTCTAACTTACTAAGATCACGGTTGTTCTGATCTCTTCCCCTATTAGTAGGATACGAACTCAGCTTAATGGAAGCGTATGGATTGAAACAGGAGATATATTAGAATATGAAGTATTGAAACAGAATGTGCTGGAAGAGAAAAGATATAGCAGGCTGTATTATAAAGGCAAGATCAGAACATGTAATAGGAAGGATAAGAATAGGACAGATTATTATAAGAACAAGGATTAGAATCATTGTTTTTTGAGAAGTAAACGACTTACAGGGTATATTTGAAGATAAATTATTAGAACAGACCGAGTTGAAATAAAAAGCACTAGAGCAAAACTGATTGGAAAAGGGAATGCTGGGAACTCATCGAGTTGAATGAAGAATTACTAGATGAATTACTGAACTTTAAATTAAATAAAACATTACTATAACGACATATTGCAAGAGTAGGATTACTTCAAGAGTTCTACATTCAACTTCAGTTGTTAATAAATACCACCATGATGGTGGTATTTATTTGTAGGTAGTAATATTATTGGCGATGGTGCCACCATCGCCAATAATATTACTACCTACGAAATAGTTATTTCCTGAGTATAATTGATAATACTATTTCATATGTACTAAATTAGTAACTAGTATTTCTATAGACGTCAACATCAACTAATCTTTTTTTTGTTAATTTTTTCACCAGCATCGTTTAAAGTAATAAAAATTCTTGAATCGTGTTGACAGATTTTTTTTTTCCTCAGTAGGATCAAAAGATTTTTCTTTGATCCCTTCTCATGCATGTATTAAAACCCATTAGCGCCCAGTGTAACCATATGGTAACGGCTAAAGTGCACTGATTGTTCATGCTCTCAACCCTATAGAGTTCAAGGCCATGGAACCTGTTGTTTATTTACATCAAGGTATTGGTCTTAACAAATTAACTGCACAGTTTCAACTCTCTATTCCTCATAGTTTAGTCACAGTGATCATTCAAAAATGGATAAATATTTAGATGTCGAGCACCTGCGGAAAATTTTAGGGTAAGTGACTTAATATTTTTGTTTCTGTTTTATTATGGTATTTTTATTAAATAATAGGGTCTAATGGATAGCTTAAAACCATAATTGATTAGAAATTTAATTTTGGCATTGAATAACAACTTGTTTTTTAAGAGCGTTACCATATGGTTACACTGGGCGCTTAAGCCACCGTTTTTTTTCTTTTTTTATCCAGGCCTGGAGTAACACTTCAAGATGCTATAGAACTAATTTCTGGTGACTTTGAAGAAGAATTACATCCTGAAAGTGTATTTGTAGAGCCACCAGAAGCGGCGGTTATAACAGATGAAGAATCAGGAGATGAGGAGGATCAGGATCTGCGACACCTGCCTGGCAGGCAGCTTATGGCTCAAGCTGAAATTGTTTTCAGCAACTTTCGCTTAGGAGGAGTTGCAATAGATCCAGAAACTGATGCACATGTTCACTCTGATAACACATCCGGTGTTCCATTGATTTTTCACCCAGTGACCCACTCTTCCGAATGGATCAAGAATAGGTTAAAAAAAGGCAAACCAAACCCTAAATTCATAACTGGAGATTTTGAATGTTCAGCTGAGGAACCTTTTGCTGTTGATATGGGGGCAGACGAAATGACATGTGTTGATATGTTTGAACGCTTCTTTAGTGACGAAATATATGAACATCTTAGGATAGAAACTGAGAAGTATACAAGATTTAAGAATTGTGAATTACAAAATATCTCTAAAGAAGAAATTAAATGTTTTGTAGGTATTCTTATCCTTAGCGGATACAATACCTTACCTTCAGTAAGAAACTACTGGGACCAAAGCGATGACATGAAAAATATGCTTGTTTCAAATAATATGCGTCGAAATAGATTTTTGACAATCATGCGATTTATTCATTGTGCTGATAACCAAGTTATGGATAAAAATGACAAAGTCTATAAACTTAGACCTCTGATGGATATTATTAAAAATAAATGTTTCGAAAATTTTCCACTGGCAACAAATTTAAATTATGATGAAAGCATGATTCGCTTTTTTGGCAGGAACAGTTTGAAACAATTTTTACCAGGAAAACCGATCAGATTTGGTTTTAAGATGTGGTGCCTAAACTCTACGGATGGATATCTTCTCAATTTCGATTTATATCAAGGTAAAAATACCAGAGTAAAGGATGAGTATAATATACTTTTTGGTAAAGCCGCAGCTCCATTTATTACCATGCTTGATGAGTTACCTGATGAAATCAAGAAACAAAATATTAACTTCTTTTTTGATAATCTTTTTTCGGGAGTTAATTTATTTCGGTATTTAAAAGTTATTGGTTTTACGGCTACGGGAACTTTCAGGGAGAATAGATTGCCAAAAACTAAGAACATGAAAGTAGTCAAGAATGAAGGGGAGAAGAGGAAGTCATATTGGGATTGGCCTCCAAAATCTAATTTTTCGAAGATGCCTCGAGGGACATTTAAATATATGATCGAGAAAAAAAATGGCATTCTATTTGCTCGCTGGAAAGATAATGGTGTTGTCACAGCTGGATCAACAAAATTTGGAGTTGAGCCCACGTCTCAAGTAAAAAGGTACTCCCAGGAACTAAAGAAAAATGTTACAGTTGCTCGTCCTGCACTAATTGGACATTATAACAAGCATATGGGAGGAACTGATCTCATGGATAATAACATATCTAATTATAGAATAAACGTTCGAAGTAAAAAATGGTGGTGGCCAATATTTACATGGTTAGTTGACGTTTGCGTCCAGAACGCTTGGATACTATATAAAAAAAGAAAACCAATATCCCAGCTGGATTTCAGACGTGAAATTGTAAGGACCTATCTAAATGCTTATGGAGTGCAACGCCAACAGCCAGGGCCATCCGGATCTAGACCCTCGTCTATGAGAACTCCTGTGAGCATTCGTTTAGATAAGATGGATCACTTCGTATGTTCTACGCCAAATAAAAAGAGAAGAAGGTGTGCAATGGACAAATGTTCATCACACGTTCGTACTATGTGCTCTAAATGTGATGTAGGATTATGCATTGATTGTTTTTTACCCTATCATACTAAGTAAATTTTACCCACATGTATAAATGTATATATTTTTACTTTCTCATATAATTTTAAATTTGCAATCTTATTTTTAATTGACATAAGTAATATCTTTGATATTTTGTTAAAATCACTTAATAAATTTTTATTTTAAATGTATTTTACTACATTTAAACTTGTATTTTGTACAAAATACCTTCTAAAAATAGAGGGTGCATAAGCGCCCAGTGTAACCATATGGTAACGCCCTCTTTCGGTGCCAAGATTGCGCCAATTATTTTTTTAATTATTTTTCCTTTGTTTTCGGGGTCTTAGAGATATTACATTTCAAATTTTATTAAAAAAATCCAATATAATTAGTTACGGGCGCTAATGGGTTAACGACCCGGACCGACACCACCCAAAGGGAAATCCCTACGGGACTTACCCAAAACTACCTTCAATATAGAATAGAATTATAGATGAAAAGCTCAATAGTAAGTCAATTGCTTTTGTTTCTGCTTTGAATGTAACATCATTATGCTTTTAAAATAGCCTTTTTGTAAATTAAATTTACTACTAGAAAAAAATTGCTATGAATATAATCAATTAAACAATTTTCAACCTACAACTCTTTACATCCGTTTGTATTAAAAAAAAAGAGCGAAGTGAACTTATATTATAAAAGCGTGTAGTAATATAAATGAACCCCACTCGCTCTTGAATATTATTATAAACCTAAGGGTTAAATTATCAACATAAATTTATTGTACAAGTGCACCACCATAGTCTTGTTATCACCGTATTATGTTATTAGTATGTGTTATTTGACTCAGTAATTTTGTTCTTTTGTGCTAATCACATTTTGTTTCTAGACAAACATCCTTATTATAATTTGTTTCAGTTTTATTCCCTGCATTGCATTGCTTTAATTCAATGGTATGTATAAGTCCAACTTATCTTTATATCTTTCTTTTTTTTCAATTATTATTATAATATAATAATGTTTAACTTTGTTCTACAGGTATAAAATTTTTTAACAGAGATTGTAACACTCCATATTTTACTCATTTATAATTTATTTTGTCCCCCCCTCCTTTCCTTTATTTTTTTATATACTTAATTTTATAATATAAAGACAAACATATTTTATAATGGAAATATAAAACTTTATAGTTAAAATTTTACACCTGGAATACATCCTGATTTTTAAGAATGAGAATATTCTATTAATAGTTAATCTATTAATAGTTATGCTAGGTGTACCCTGTAGTAATATTTTAATGTCGTTGGTGGATCCTTTAAGGGTAATGTGTAGAAGAATACTCTAATTTATACCAACTCTGGCAACGTTGCGCAGTCACAGTTATTTTAGTGTTTATTTTAGCTATTATTGTTAATTATTGTGGCTGTGATATGCGTTTTTAACCAAAGTTAGTGCTAGGATCAGTTCGTACTTATGGTAAACACACACCTTATACATCAACATTAAATAACTACCTTTTCTCATTGGGAATTATATATTTTTTACTCTGTTATGCTTCACAAATCAGGACTAGCATAGTAACTACCATGTTTGTTTTTATGGTTTTAGGATTAGACGTGGTGAACTACCTGTTCCCAAAAAAATATGTTTCAAATGTAACTATGACGCTTGAGGGAATTTTTCATAATATGTTTTGACTCGTTAGCCTGAGGGCTCATTTAAATTAGAAAGGTGTTATATTTATAGTGTATTTCATGTGAATATCTAAATGTAATCATAATAATTGTCATGCTTGCAATAAATAAATTGTTATTTTTAGGCTCGAAAATAGCTGGTAATAGCCGAAACGTTGCCAGAGTTTATAATATGAATTAGAGTTGGTATTCCTCTTACATATTACCCTTAAAGGATCCACCTACGACATCAACTTATAACTTATGTTTTAAATAATTGAAATATTACTTAATAATGAAGAATTATCACATTTGATCCACGATCTTTAGAAAAGTAATTCCACTCACCTGTAACAAAAAAAAGAAACAACTAAAATTAATAATCTACATAATATAAAAGCCAAATACCAATCAATAGCCTTCTAGAGAATAAAATGGCAATAACTAGAAAGCTGAAATTTTGCATGCAGATTCCCCCAGATCCCTAAGTGGAGGCAAATAAATCGTTTTACGATCCGCCATCTTTATTTAAGATGGAAGCCATTTATATTCAGAATTCGACATGACGATATTTTCAGAACCAATTTCATTTGAACTTTTAAATTGGGAAGTTGGCTTCCTTTTATAAAATTAACAACTGTGAAAAGGGAATCAAAATCCCCTCCCATATAATTAAGCCCAGACTGAGCTTCTGAAGTCCAGAAGCTAATACTTAAAAAGGGTTTCTCTTTAGGATGTAAGCATTTATATTAGTAAATGATAATTCAAATTTTAACCAAGGAATGCTTTAGAGACGGACAGCGGGGGGGGGGGGGGACAGAAGGAAAATACCTCTGCTTTTCACAGAATATTAACATTAAAAATGCTTCTCCAGTTGTCGGGAATCAATTACTAATTAGGGATTTTAGAAAATTATATTTTATCCACGGGGAAGGTGTATAGAAATGAGCAAGGAGGAAATTAGGAATCTCTGTGGCATATATAGATATTCTCGCTTTGTAAAATAAATGTTTCTTGATGTTGGTATATATACTCACCAAATTAAAAACACACTTCGTAGTGATGCACGGAAATACAGCTACATTATCATTTTGACGAAGCATTTTGGCGTAATTAAAGTCAAATTATTTATCATTAAATTATTTACAATTTGCTATAAATAATGTTAAATGTGAGCATGTAAGTACACCCTGGTAATCCTACACAATGACCAACTCCTCTAAACGTAGCAGGTCCTGTACAAGTACAGGTATTATACAGTTACCTGGCATATAACGGCCACAAATTGTATTGTTGTCGGAAATACATCATATCAACCGGGAATTTATCATATCAGAGGCATATTTATAAACAAAGACATATTTGATTGTCAAATGGGAAGCCCTTTGGCTGCTATTTTAGCTCGGTTGGTAATGAATGACAGACATTATAGAAGTATCTATTGCTCATTTAACTTATATCATTTTTATACAAGTGTTCATGAATGACGCTATTTTATTCTTTTGCGTGATCCTAAGGACGAAGCTGTGCATATTTTCAACACTTACCACCCTAGACTTTAGTTTACTATTGAAGAGGAGTAGGATTCCAAATTAGCTGTTTTTGAGATGGTGATTCATAGCATCCCTTCTGCTAAACTGATTTCTGAGTAGTTCCGTAAACCTTGTTCTTCCAGTCGTTTGCTTGGTTTTACGTCTACTCACCCATGCATCTGGTTTATCAAACACTGATAAAGCTTAACAACCCTGATAAAGCATGTCAAAACGCTTAGCGACCATGCACTCTTTGACCATGACCTAGTTTCTTTGAACCGTATTGCGATTTGTGATTTATTACTAGCTAACAAGTTTCCTTGGGGTCTTATTAATAGTCTTTGGTGTAAGACTAATATTGTATCAGACAACACGGTCACCAACCGCTGTAATCAGGTTGCTAAAGAGTTTTATAAACTGCCTTATGTTAAAGGTTTACGTGAGGGTATTAAAATAATGTGCTTTTCCATCCAGGCATAGCTTGTTTACTCCCTTGAAGGAAGCTGCTTTTAAACCTCTTCATTCAAAAATCATATATCAGGTTCAGTGTAATCTTTCCATGATGTTTATATTGGTTGCTCAACCCGGTATCTGAAATCCCGAGCTTACCAGCATTCACATTCCATCAGTAGTGGGAAAAAGGTCACAGCCCTTGCTAAACATGCCTTGTATAGGTAGCACAACTTTGACCTGGATGATTTCACCATAATATGTGGTAGAGAAACCAATGATAAAAACTCAAGTAGATGGAGATGATTCTTATTAACCAATCTGATTACTGCTGTAATCTCCGGTCTGACATAAATGGTTTTCTTAATAGTTGTTCTGTTGTTTTCTGTTTGATTTCTCTTCTAGGGGTTGCCCTGATGAAGATATTGTTTAATATGGAAGGAAACTTTGGCTGCCAAAGAAAACAGTGTACTTTAAGGTGGGATTCCTATGCTGCGTCTGACGCACCGCGTCAGCCGCACTGGGAGGATAATAACGCATAATGGGAGGGATTCCTATGGTGCATCAGACGCATGCGGCTGATGCTGGGTCGCTCTGGTCGTGCGGCCGTACCGGTTCGAGAGCAGTGTAGACGCAGACGCGAGGGTCGTAAATATGTACTTGAACACCCACTTTATAATTGTCCAATTGAATTCGGTTTTTTTTAACTATTCCTTTTTACAATTTTACAATTATTAATCTGCCACCATTATGTTAAATTAAATACATAGTTTTTTATATACATATATATATAAATATGTAATCCCACATCCTTAAAAAACCCTTGGTTCCCAATATTTCCCGTATATACGTGAGTGGATATTTATATAAATATATTTTTTTAAAACTATTTATTTTACCGAAACGGTGCCAGGTTAAAAGTTGTTAAATTGTAGAAAGGAAAAGTCTTCAATCTCTTCTAAGTTCAAATACAAGAGCAAATCGCGGAGACTCATTATTGTTACCCTCTCACTACCGAGGCCGCAGATCAACTAAACGTATGCATAGGAAACCCTCTAAATGGTGTTAATGGTGCTTAAATGGTTAATGGTGCTTAATGGTGTTCTCCCAATTTATTTTACTTAACCATTTCTAATGCCGATCCATACTACTACTACTACTACTACTACTACTATATATATATATATATATATATATATATATATATATATATATATAGAAGAAAGAAACGTATATTTAAGAAAAATACATATAAATCTTTACAGATAAGTATGAATAAAACGTTATAAACCTTGGACTACCTAGTCCGTCGGCTGAGTTCCACCTTTACAAAAACACATAATTTGGCCAACTATAGAAACTAAAACTATTGTTGAAGGTATCACACTTGAATATTATCACAAGTATCTTTAAATACTATACTAATATGTATATAATATAAATTAAATATAACTGTATACATGCAAGTAGAGATGGATGTATACGTGACAGATTTTTTTTTTTTTATTTTTGAACGATTACTTTTTGTTTGTAATTATTTTAATTTTTATTTCACCTTAATTATATTAATTTAACTAAAAATTTTAATAATTAAGGAATGTGTTACAATAATAATATACATATATACACATACATAGACATTCATACATAAAAAGACATAAACTTATATACATTCACTCATCAACATGCACATTAACACAATAATAACAATTAATAAACAAATAAATAAATAAATAAAACAACACAAAATAAATAATTAACTTATTAAATCTTGATAACAACATTAAATTAAATTAAAGTAAGAACAAAACAACAACCATGAAACACATTACAATAACAAGGTTTGGCGATGTTTGTATGCGTTCGATGAATACTGCTCTAGTGCGTGCCAGTTAGCTCCATTTAAGAAACTTAGAGCCTCCTGTGCAGAAAGTTGGTGTTTAAAAAAATACTTAAACCTGATCTCAGCATGAGCAGTGCACTCAGCAAGAAAATGAAATAGGTCTTCTTTAACTTTGATGCCACACGCCGGACAATAACCTGACTCTTCCTCACTCCAGAACTCGTAATTCAGCTTTAGCATGTCTGAGCGGAGTTTTATAATCTTCTTGATTCCTTGAAAAGGTTGACTATCGAAATAATTCTCAGCAGGAGGAAAAGACAGATGACGGTAGACAGAGTGCCTAGTGCTACTTTCTACTGATATTCGAAACTGTTTTTCTTCACTTAGTTGCATCTCTTTCAACAACAGAGATGAGAGTTTATTCCACTGAGTTTCAACAGTATCATTTTTATCGGGGATTAAATTATGTGAATCAAGGAGATCATTCCACTTGTTGTACCAACCGATTTTATATATATATAATATATATATATATATATAACATAAATGGAACATAAATTTTCCATCCCTATATCTTTCGAACCACCCAGCTTTCGACCTTCTAGGACCGTTTAGGAGAGGTCCAATGCCCTTTTCAAATCCAGGCGTCTGCCACGCGTCGAAGGTCGAATGATGATGCGTAGAAGGTCGAAAGCTGGGTGGTTCGAAAAATATAGGGATGGAAAATTTATGTTCCTCGGTTTCAGTCAAGTGGTCCGTTAAACCACGTTTTTTTGTGTACAGACCAATTTTCGAACGCCTGCTCGATAGTCCGCGTGCAGTGCTCTTTCCATTTAAGTTAGAATATCACCCCCCCCCCCCCCCCCCCCCGCGGCCGAATTCCTGATCGAAATCGAATTCTTGGGTGGTTTTAAGCATTCCAGAATACCGGAAATGTGTCAACGATAAAAAAAATGGTTATTTTGTGACAGTCTGCGCTTTATTACGCATCTTAAAATCCATGCGTCTGCCGCGCGCCGACCTGTATTTTATGTTTTTTAAAAAAATAAAGTCAACTAGTTATTAATTAAATAACTATTTTCAATTATTACCATAAAGATGATTGTCTACAGAAACAAAATATTAAAAACACAATAGATTTAATTTTTATTTGAAATAAAATTATAATTATTATTAACTACGGGAAACAGACAGAGAGAAATACACTCCAGCGCCGGGATTTGAACCACGGGCCTCTATATTTCCAGTAGTTAATAATAATTATAATTTGATTTAAATTGAAAGTTTATCTTTCCGTAGTATGAATACTACCAAAATCGTAAAATATGAATAGAATTAATGTAAAAAGTCATCACCATGTTATTTTATTATAGTATGTTGGTAAGTAGAGTATTTTTATTTAGTACATGGTAGAATTACAGTCCTAGTACTAGATGGGTATAGGACGAACATATATCCCGACCCATTGTAGCTAGAGATTTGACCAAAAATAGGAAACACGTGGCGAACTGATCGCAACATTTTTTTATTTTTTGTAATTTTTCAATGGGGTATCATAGTAAAAGTTCTGAAACGTAGATGACATATAAAATATCGCGTTTAAAAAATGGCAGCCATTTCGCCCCCGAAATTACCAAAACAAAACCCGAAAAAAGTCCTTTTCCATGAGGAAATAAACATACTTCTATGTGCCAAAGATATTTCCAGGAGTTAATATAAACATGTCATTTTTAGGTGGCCGTAACTATGGTGACCCAAAATGTATGTATATGTATGTATATATATGTATGTATATATGTGTGTGTATATATGTATATATATGTATGTATATATATGAGTCACTCTAGATATCTCACCCTAGGATGCACTTAAAGATCCAAACAAATTTTAAATGTCAATAATATCAAAAGAAAGGATGAGTTCGTTGGCCAGAATTTTTGGAGTCCATTTAGGGGTAAAATTTTGACCATTTAGGGTCAAAAATAGCATAAAAACATGGTTTTTTTCCATTTTTTTATACATATCTTAGAAACAAAATAATAATAGTGTAGGAGATATGAATTTTTATGACCGAAGAAACCCTTTTAGTAGCTGCAGTAATTTTTTTCTTTGAGTTCTTCATATTTTGTTTCTATAGACAAACTCTTTCATAATAATTTGTTTTAGTTTTATTCCTGGCATTGCTTTGGTTTGCTCAGTGGTTTGTATAAATCCCAATTTTACATTGTTATTTATGATTTTTTTTTTTTTTTTTATGTAATTGCTTGTGCAACGCTAACCCGATCTGAGGTCAAGGTCTAGGCCGATTTCCTCTTGCATATTTCTTTTCTTTATAACTGATTTATTTTACATTGCAATAAATCAAATTAATTATTATTATTATAGTATAACATCACTTTCGAAGTGAAAGTATATCAAGACCAAAATATCAACTTTTTGTAGTTTGTCAACAACTAAAGTTACAGATTCTCGTTGACTGGCTGCACAGTGCATCTCCATAACAAACTCTTGATATAATAGAATTGTTCCAACCAAGCTGGGACAGTGTTTGGTACAGTCGTCAAAGCTGATCCAACTTATACAAGGAGAGTTTTTCTACCGTACAGTTCAAAGACCCTCAGCCAAAATCATGTAGCGGTTGGTACGACATGCACAGTTCGGTCAATTGTCACACATGTCAACAGGAAGGTTACCTATCTGTTGAGTTTTCTTGAATGTTTTTAATTCGTTCCGAAAGAATCACACATCCGTTCCAACCTGACAATTATTTTATAAAAGTACTTAGTACGTGCACATATAACCTGTCCTAAACTATTCCTGTACTCTGGACGTTCCTTGGGACGATGTAAGGCCGGAATAAATCGGGTGGTAGGAATAAACCTATATAAAAATTTGGTAATGGGTTCCAAATTTACAGAATTGGCCCCTTGCTCTTTAATAATAATATTTAAGAGTAACCAAATGCTTGTGATATTTTCTGCATAAACTAGTTTTAAGATAAGACTCGTGGTGACATAATCTTTTTGGATAAATATATAACAATAACCTTTTGAAAAGAACAATATCTAGTTTCAAGTAGCCGTGACCCTAAAAATAATTATTTGGCAATCTCTTCTGCTCTAAAAGAATTCGGATATTGCAGTGCTTCCATGTTCATAGAGAAATAAAGAGAGAATTTATGTGAGGATTTGAACAAAGGGAATAAAGCGAGAAGGTTGAGGTCGGAGTTGAGTGTGGAATAAGTGCATTTCTGAGGTTTATTTGTAAAGTAGTGGAATTCCCAGGTTTATCTCTCCGCGCTCTGGAGGGTTCCTATATCTCGAGCAGGGCAAACACTCGCCCCTTCACGGATCCCAATCAATATCGACGAGTGGGAGAATCAACTTTTTTTCACTCTGAAAAACAGAGGTCTGAAGTAAGTGAGGAAAAAAGACCCCGTGCCTCACTGCCTCAGGGACTTGGGGAACAATAAACCTGTGTGTGGGTCTGTGAGATGCCTCACTGTCTTAAAACTTGTGGCCTCCCTTATCAACACTATCTCACTCT
This sequence comes from Gerris lacustris, assembly GCA_951217055.1. Lineage (NCBI taxonomy): Eukaryota > Metazoa > Arthropoda > Insecta > Hemiptera > Gerridae > Gerris > Gerris lacustris. The sequence continues at coordinate 39,285,029 of OX578278.1, forward strand.
CTCGTTCAATTTTCTTAGCTTGTGAAAAAAGAAAATAAATGAGTTTAAAATTAAGTTCTATTTTTCCCATATGACATCATTTTTTATTATAAACCAACTAATATGTTAATAAATAAATAAATATGATGTGCTTTATATCTCCATATTATTGCATTACATACGGATTAACATTTTTTTTTTTTTTACTACCCCTAATTTACATTGTAACGTTTCCTTTATGCAAATGCATTGCCACAGTAGTTGCTTATTTTGTCAAAACAAATATTAGAAAATGCAACAGATATGATAAAGTTTAATAATATCAAGTTTGATAAGTTTATAAATATGGCCTTTTAATCTATTTATACTTCAACTACTTGTAGCACGGGTGTACTTTGCTACTGTATACCTTTGTTTTATTATAGTTTCAGGAGTCAGGAGTTAGGACTGTCGTGCTTATGCTCTCTTTCCCAAATCACTTACATTCTTACTTACTTTTTGAGTTCAGGGAAGAAAAGATTTACTTTAGTCCCTCTGAACTAATCTAAAATTATAACTTTTTCTCCCTATTGGAGATAAAGTTAATTAAATACCTTCAAAATGATTGTTGAAGCGAGCGTAAGCGAGCTTCTTACATTCAACAAACTATGCATCTTGTCTGTCTGTCTGTCTGTCTGTCTGTCTGTCTGTGTGTAACGTTTACGTGTCCGACGATAACTTGAGTAAAAATTACCGATTTAGTTGAAATTTGATATACATCTTCCTTTTACTAATACTCAGGCTAAGTTCGTTGGACAGCGTGATCCGTCCAAGCGTTCGCCCGCAACGCTCGCGTAAACGAGAGGTTCAAAAATTAAATTGGAATTTCAGGACGGGAAAAAATTCTATCATCATCTATTCGATAAGACGAACATTTTTTTCAAAAATCAATATAAATAATCATTTTTAGCTTTTAAATTATTCCAAAAACCCAACTGAGGACTACACAACAAAAACAAATAAATGTGTCAATTAAAGTTTGTCAAATCTGGTTGGAAAAAAAAAATATCCATGATTAGAATGAAGCTGAGATAGGGGCGGGCAGGGGAAAACCGCCTGACTTCATTATTGTTTTTTAATTTAAGTTTTTACTTTGGGAAAACCTTCTGGCAAAGAGAAGGAAAAATAACAAGAAAAAACTCAACCGGAGAGGTTTTAATCCCAAAGTTCAATCTGAAGAAACTAATCTTGCACTGAGTAAGTTTCCGCAACTCTTCAACTAACTAAGGTTGCCTATTAAAAATGGGCAAATACAACCTAACTATCTACCTTTTATAGGGGGAAAAAAACCTGGATTTAATTAGGCACAACTCTACAAACCTTTCAACTCTATTTAGTCTTTTACTCTGTAGAGGATTAGAAAAAAGTAAACTCAAGTAGGAACATTTTGTTTACTATCTGTAAAGGACGACTAGTTATTTTTTATTTGTTTTGATGTCTGTTTGTTTTGACTTGTGTCAATTGTCATGTTTTTTAAATATATTATTGTAATTGTTCTCTAAGACGACTTTCTTACAACAGTGGTGCCGAAACCCGATTGATCCAGAGCCAGACAATGTCAAAATCTGTGAGACGAAGTGAGAGGAAAAATTTTGGTGTCCCGCCCGAACGTTATTCACCTGAAATTACATCAAAAGGTAAAGCTGGAGCTGTTTTAGACGACCAAAAGCAACAAGACAGTAAGTCCATCTCTTGCATTATTAATAAAACTAGGGACGGGGTCTCAAATAAGACATTGAAATCAAAAAATTCGTCTACTAAACTTAGACTTGAAATTGAATTAAAAAAAATCGAGGAGATTGCTCAGCTAGAAAGAGCAGCTGAACTAAAAGAATTAGAACGGCAGAAAAAAATAATTGAAGCAAAGGCAGCTCTAGAGATTGCTTCCTTAGCAGGTTCTAGTCGCGCTAGTGAATGTTCCCAACGCTTAAGTGATGTATCAGAGGATACCTTGGATAAGGTGAATAGATGGTTATACGCAGACCCGACAGACAACGACGCACGCGTAGATACCACTCGTATATCCTGTCCGAAGATCAAAGATACTAATTCGCTGGACACTGAAAGGGACAAGCGAGACACAATAGGGAAAAACGAAGCATGTGAGATGACTAAAGCAGTTACATTAGCGATGGAGTCCTTAACTAAGACATTAAAAAAAGCAATCGGACCGAAGCTAGATACCATTCGTTTCGGAGGTAAATCAGATGAGTGGCCTACTTTTATAACTGCATTCAATAGGATTAGAAATAACTATGATAATAGCGAAAACCTGAACAGGCTACTGTCGTGCCTAACTGGGGATGCGTTAGAAGCTGTTCGTCCGCTTTTCGTGTCTTCAGAGAACGTTGATGCGATTATTAAAACTTTAGAAATGTTATACGGAAGACCTGAGTTTATTATTGAATCTATGATAAATAAGATACAACTCATGCCAATAGTGAAAGAGGACGATCCAAATACTTTAATAAAATTTTCGATTACTGTACAAAATTTTACAACTACGGCGACTTCGTTAAACATGACAGCTTATCTTACTAACCCGATGCTTACAACTCAACTGGCCAACAAACTACCACACGGCTACAAGTACAGTTGGGCAAAATACGTCAAAGACAATAGTTTGACTGTACCGACTTTGACTGACTTCGCTTGTTGGCTAGAACGGGAAGCTTCGATAATGAGCTTGTACCATAGACCTCTTCCAAGCACAAGTGAAACCTTCAATACTGTACTGACCAATTCTAAAAAGGCCAGTGAAATAAACAGGACCGTTAAAACGACCTGTAGATTTTGTTCAGGCGACCATGCTCATAATAAATGTCAGGAATTCAGAGATAGCGATGTAGAAAAAAGATGGCAAATGGTTACGCAGAGAAAGTTGTGTTTTTCTTGTCTACAGTACCACCAAATGATAGCCTGCAAAAACAAAAAGGTTTGTGGGATTAATAATTGCCAAAGATACCACCACCGTCTTCTCCATAAGGATGAAACAAACAAACAGATAGTTCGATCAAGTAAATCTCATGAGAACCAAACGCGACAGACTACCCTTCACGAACCAGTTAACACCATAAGTGAAAAAGTGACGCCTAAAGTACTGCTGAAAGTCTGCCCGGTCATCCTATATGGGGATAACAAAGAGATAAGAACCTATGCACTTCTTGATGATGGTTCAACAACATCACTACTAGACGCCCAAATGGCTAAAGAATTAGGACTGAAGGGCGAAGAGGAACCACTCACCACCTGCTGGGCCAATTCAACTAGGCATTTGGAAGAGCAATCGAGAAAGGTCAGCCTGCGTATTAAAGGGTTATACGAAGACAAAGTGTACACTCTTGATGATGTGCACACCATGAGAAGACTTGACCTGCCTTTGCAAGAAGTCGACGCTGTAAAGTTAAAGAGGCGGTGGGAGCATTTGAAAGTATTGGAACAGCCCCTTCCTGTTGCCGACATAAAGCCTAAAATACTGGTTGGACAAAATTACAGCGAGCTTCTCCTACCAAGAAAAATCATTGAAGGACCATCGAATGCACCAACCTTATCGTGGACAAAGCTTGGATGGACACTTCATGGAAAGACAAAGGAGTTCACAGAAAGAGTTGATCCGGATTTCACAATGACGTGCCTAGTTAAGGACAATACCTTGCACGATCTTGTGAACGCCTCCTTTACAATCGATGACTTTGGGTCCGCAACCAAGGAACAAGCAGGGACGCCAACTGACGTAGCAATGACTATCTTAAGAGAGACGACAAAGAAAGTAGATCCTCGGTACGAAGCGGGTTTACTTTGGAAGTCCAACGAGATTGAATACTCGGAGAGCTACGGACAAGCTGTTAAAAGGCATAAAGGTATTAAAGCCAGAATTAGAAGAGACCACCAGTTCAAGGACGGCTATAACCATAAAATCAATGAATATTTTGAAAATAAATATTTCAGGAAACTTGATGAAAAAGAAGTAAGAATTGTCTCAGGACGGACTTACTACCTTCCTCATTTTGGGGTCACAAATCCGAACAAGCCGGGGAAGCTTAGACTTGTTTTCGATGCCGCATTGAAATCAAACGGGGTATCATATAATGATGGATTGCTAAGTGGCCCCGACCTTCCAAATTCACTTCCTAAAATTCTACTTAATTTTCTACGAGGGGACTATTATGCGGTGGTCGGTGACATTCAGAAAATGTTCCACCAGGTGCACATAAGGCCAGAAGATCAGAACTTTCATAGCTGACGAAACTAGCCGATGATTGTCAAAAGTAGTCCTTCTGTCGGAGGAGAAAGATGTAAAGGACGACTAGTTATTTTTTATTTGTTTTGTTTTTCGGTTTGTTTTGACTTGTGTCAATTGTCATGTTTTTTAAATATATTATTGTAATTGTTCTCTAAGACGACTTTCTTACACTATCTAAATGAAAAAGGTAAAGAAAATTATACATTTGTAAGTTTGCACCATAGAAATGTTGTTGGTGTTAACTTTTTGATAAAAATGTATAGTAAAAGAATTGCTCCCGGCTGGGAAATTGAAACCCGAAACTCTCGTCAATGAGTTATCGTTCTTTCTTAGAAATTAAATTATTTAAGGAAAATGTAACTTTAAACTGTGTGCCAGGTTGGTGTCTTTGCAGCCTATCCAATAATAATAAAAAAAATACGTGTGGTGTCGCGGGACAGTGGTAGGAACGAAGTTCCTTACATTTTTCATTAAATATAAATATAAAACCACACTGATAAGTACGTATACGTTGCTAACTACTTATACTTGGCGGAGTTAAGAAACAAAATTAAAAGTAACTTACTGTTTGCACCTAGCTGAGTTAAGGCAAAATTAAAAGAAAAAAAGCATTATTTGTATCATTAAAGCAAGCGTCTTACAATAAATATGTATTGAATGTTGAGAAAAAAGTTATTCATGATGAGTTTATAGTTAAAGAGTATGTTTGTAGTATATAATAATAATAATAATAACCATTTATTCAATGCAATTATTGGTACAATCTATAAACTTAATAATTTAACATAAATTGAACTTTTTGCATTTTTTCAGCCTTAGCTGTGGTGACCTTGTTGGTCTAAGGGTTCGGCTCTTTTTAAAATTGTAACTAAAATTTAACAATAACAAAAACAATAATAATTAGGCGCTAATAGCCTATTCTTGGCTGATGCGCCTTATATAAAAAAAAAAATAATAAAAAAATAATAACAAATATAAATAAAGCAGTGATACATTTAAACAAAGAGTAACAAATATAATAGATAACAGTAACAGAGACAAGGTATAGGAGTTCCTAACATTTTATAATTTATTCAGGCATGTATACATCTTTGTATACTTTTCCCATCCTTTTCCACTCCATCCGGTCCATAGCTACTCTTCGCCAAGTGGCACCGCCACAGCTTTTTCTAGCTTCCTCTTCCCATTTTACTACTGGTCTTCCTCTTTTTCTTTTTGCTTCAAGAGGAGTCCATTCAATAATTTTTCTGGCCCACCGTCCATCAGTCGATCTGACAATGTGTCCAGTCCATCTCCATTTTCTTCCTATGGCTTCCTTAGCGACATCATTCATGCCGGTTTGCTTCCTAATCCAGGTGTTTCTCTTCCTTTCGTTTCTTCTAATCCCTAGCATGCTTCTCTCCATTCTTCTTTCACAAATCCTCAAGCTATCAATATTTTTCTTGGTTAAACACCACGTTTCGCGCCCATACAGCAAAACCGGGTTCACAACGCTTTTCCACAGTTTTACTTTTAAGGAGATGTCGACATTAGATCTGAACAGTTTCCTATAGCAGTTATACGCTCTCCAGCTCAAACCAATCCTTCTTTTTAGTTCTTTGTTCATCCAATCTTTTTTGGCTATTGTCTGACCTAAATAAATAAATTCATCTACTTCTTCAATATTTTGGCCGTCAACTGTCAATTCTTTTTCTTCTGGCATATTTATGTGCATAATTTTAGATTTGTTTCTATTTATTTTAAGACCTAATTTCTTAGTTTTGCTTATAAGATCTTGCAACATTTTTTGTAGCTCGTGTGTGCTCTTTCCAATCAATACAATGTCATCAGCAAATTTCAGTCTATTTAGTTTCTCGCCATATATATTGAAGCCATAATTATCCCATTCCAAATCTATGAAGGCTTCTTCCAGAGTCGCACCAAATATCTTAGCGGATGGAACATCACCTTGTCTGGCGCCTCTCATCGGTTTGACTGTTGCTTTCTTAGCACCAACTTTTAAGTGTATTTCAGCCTTGCTATTTATTTAATTGAAAATCCTGATAATTTTGCTGTTAGTATATAGCCTGAGGGAAAAGAACTGTTTTCTACCTACCCGGCCTACTAATTTAAAATATTAAAAAATATATCTCTTCCCAACTCAAAAACGTCTGCTTGTATCAGGTTGAAATTGTACGTGCCTGTTTCAATTGTACTTTAGACAATGTGTAAGAAGTTTTATTTAAACCATTACGTTAGAACGTAAGATATCGGTAAAAGCATTGTTTTCTTTATTTTAAACGTTTAGGTCCGCTTTAATAAATTTAGCGATCTTTATCACTTCATAGCAGTGTCGGTGTTTGTTTTACTAAAAAAATTGTTTGTCTCATTGAATTGATGAAGTTAGAATTTTTTCCCGACCTAAAGCTCCAATTTTACATTTGAAGGTTTACGCTTACGCGAGCGTTGCGCGTGAACGCTTGGGCGGATAACGTTGACCAACACACTCAGCTTGGGCATTGGTAACATGAACATGTGTACCAAATTTCAACTCACTCCGTCATCTTTTACTCAAATTATCGTCATCGGTAGATTTCGTGACGCTTGGTTTTGTGACGGTAATTTTGGTTGTTTTTTTTTTTGGATTCACTCCCGGGCTCCCGAACGTGCCATAAGCCATAAGAAACTTCGTTCCAATTATAATATTTAAACCATTTATAAATAATTATAATACTAAAACAGTTATGTAATAATAAAATGTCAAAACCGAAGTAAAGTATCAGATCTCATTAACCACGGATCACTGCTTACATCTGTGATTCGATTACCGGCGACGGTGTATTTTTTTTACCTTCCTTAACTCCCTCCATTGTATGTTATTTCCTTAGAACGACATAATAATATGAATCCCTTGAGCATATTAGTCTCTTTTTGTATCCTCTAACAATAATATTGTTGTTTTGATTTCCCAGGCACTTGGTTTGCCATTAATTCGTGACTTAATGCAGAAATAAAAGATGTTGTTAAGCATGTGTTTTTAGTAAATACAAAGGGTCCAAAGGCATTTTTTTTTTTTTTTTTTTTTTTTTTTTTTTTACGAAACATACGACGCGCGAAATATTCCTTAAAACCAGTTGTTTGTTTTATGACACAGAATAACTGATTTTTTCGTTGATTTCTTAAAAAAATCGAGGGGAGCAAAAGACATAATTTTTAAGGACACATGGCGCAAAGATAAATTTGTACAAAATCTAAACCAAATGTAATTGTGCTCCGGGCGTCCTCCCCTTTATTTTTGACTCCACATGACGCATTTCCGTTTAAACAATTTTTCAACCTCTTGTTTTTTAACAAGAGGTTTCAAATATTTGTGTCAGAAATTTTCGGAGATTAGGTAAAACAGGAAACATAGGAAACTGTAAGGCTCCTCGTTTTTCCTACGGACCCTAAAAATATCCTTAAATGATTTAGCATAAGGATGTGCGTAATATCTCTCTTGTGGGAATTAAAATCAGGAAACTTTTAGTTCTTAAATATTATATTCCAAAAAAGAACAAAAAACTTCCTAACCTTTAAGATATACGCTTACCCATAAATATATTATTAAACGTCAGTGCTAGTAGTGGCGTGTTATTTATGAGTTACCTTGTTAAAAGGAAGGTAAACCGTGTTGGTGGTTGTACAAGAATATTTTGATAATGTTTTCGGGGCTAATTTTCCAGGCCCTCTTCAAGGCTGATCAGATTTTATCGATCCCCTCTCCCTTCACCCCCGGATGGCTTTGTGTTGATAAGGACCCCTCTCGAGTTATATCATGTAATAGATTGGGGAAAAAGGTTTCATCCTCTTATCACTATCCTGTAACGAGAGATATCACTAACAAAAACACACTAACTCCTATTTACATAACAAAAGCTTAGTAGATAACTTTGTATCCTATAAACAAAATACATATTTATACGGTAGAGTTAATAAAGGCACAGATCAAGGAAATGTCGGATGAATTTATTAAAATATAAATACTTATATCATATTTTATAATCTATATATATATATATATATATATATATATATATATATATATATATATATATATATATATATATATATATATATATAAAATCCAAATACCACTCACTGACTGACTGACACATTACGAGTCACGATATCTCTGAAACCACTGGACCTATGACCATGAAATTTTGTACGTATGTTCCTCTTACCTCTTAGGTGCTCGCTAAGAAATATTTTTTAAAATCTGCCATCTTGATTCAAGGTGGCGGCCATTTATAAACAGAATTCAACAAAACGATATCTCCGGAACCAATTGCACTAGAACCTTGAAATTTAGAAGTTACCTTCCTTTTATGAAATTAGTAACTTTTGATAAATGGTTTACCAATCGGGCATTTTGATTAAAGATGGCGGCCATATACATATATAAATATGTTCTTTATACAAATCTGTTGAAAATTTGCACACTTGACCTTCAAAGCAAGGGGAAAATCAATGTCTACATGAATTTTCGAAATTTAAATTTTGGTACACCGGGGTACGGGGTACAAGTAATGAATACGGGGCCAAAGTAATGAATACCCTTCATGATGCATTTCGTTGAAAAGCTCTTTAAGAGTACAGTAATTGTTGTTATGTACAGTTTTGTCATATTTTCATATAGGAGGGGGTTAAATTTAGGATATTGCAAATTATCTTATCAGAGAGGAGGGGGAAACAAATGGGAGGGATAGAATCTAGATATTCTCTCATAGTAAAATATTTTAAATTTTTCTCGACAGTAATTTATAAACTTATCAAATTAAAATAACACTCCGTAGTGAAGCACGGGTATCCAGCTAGTATATGATATTTTAATTAGTATTAATTATTTACAAGTATTATCATTTTTTTTTTTTTTTTAATTTCATTTTCATTTTATCAAAAAGTATCATTGTTAATCTAGAAGTTACGACTATGAACCATGAAAACGTTTACTATAGAATATATCAAAAGTTTTTAGTCCGGATATCTCGGAAAATTTTCTTTTCCTATTATTTTCGATAGTAATTACTTGCCGGAATTTACCAATATTATTGTCTTTTTATTGTGTGTAAATTAAGAGGAAATGTGTTGTGATGACACGAAATTCGACTCATATTTTCTATTTACATTTCTCAAAAGAACAAAAATAAAAGAATGAATACATATATATATATATATATATATATATATATATATATATATATATATATATATATATATATATATATATATATATATATATATATATATATATATATATATATATATATATATACCGGGTGACTGGCGTTATATGTGAAAAAAATGAAGTAGGGTGTTCTACGCCTCAAGGGCTACAAAAAAAGCTATATAAACTATGGGTCAAATCTTAACCGTTTTCCCGCAAGGTCAAATTTTATGTTCTTTTTAAGATCGCATACCTTTTCGCCTTTTCTTAAAAAACACTTATTACTCCAAAAGTATAAAAGCTTGAACAAAATGTTTGGTATCGTTGAAAATCTGACAAATTTTCCAATAAGAAAAGTGTAATTTTAATTTTCATGCCCTCAATTACATGACAAACAATGTATACAAATTTTATATTTAAGAAAAAATAAAAAAATAATCAATTGCTTTAAGGTTCAATAACTTGGTAAAAACCGAGCTTAAAATTTTCGGACTTCAGGAAAAACTTCATTATTTACTAACGTTTCGATCGGTATTAATATTATTACCCACGCTTTGGGCGGAATTTTTATTAAACTTCGCTGAAAATAAAGAAGAAACGTGTTTATTGCTCCAATTCTTGATTTACAGGTGAGTACCCAATAATTAAAAACAAGCAAGGTTGGTTTAGTATAATCATCTTTGTGTCAACAATAAACATATTTCTTTTTCATTTTCAACGAAGTTTACTAAAAATTCTTCCTTATGAATGGGTAATAATATTAATATTGATCGAAACGTTAGTCAATAAGGAAGTTTCTCCTGAAGTCCGAAAAGTTTGAGCTCGGTTCTTTACCAAGATATGGGACCTCAAAAAAATCTTTTTAATTTTTTTCTTCTTAAAAATACAATTTGTATCAAATTTTTGTCATATAATTAGAAGGCATGAAAATTAAATTACATTTTTCCTATAGGAAATTTTGGCACAGCTTTACAACGGTGCCAAACATTCTATTCTAGCTTTTATACTTTTGGTGCAATAAGCATTTTTATGAGCAAAGGTATGTAATCTTAAAAAAATCATGAAATTTGATTTTGTGGGACGGTTAAGATTTAATCCAAGGCTTATATAGTATTTTTTGTAGCCCTTAAGGCGTAGAACAACCTACTTAATTTTTTCACATATATCGCCAGTCACCCTGTATATATATATATATATATATATATATATATATATATATATATATATATATATATATATATATATATATATATATATATATATATATATATATATATATATATATAATATATATATATATATATATATATATATATATATATATATATATATATATATATATATATATATATATATATATATATATATATCTTGATTTCGTCTCTGGTAGCTGTGCGGCTTGGACCGGCTTCTTCATTTGAATCACCGCTCTTTCTGTTTGCTGTCTCTCACTAGTTCCTACTTCTCCCACCGTTGGTACTGCTCCTAGCTGTCAAACCAGGTCATGTTTACTTTTCTACACATCCCTCTAGTCAAACTTAGTAACTAGTCATGTTAGTTTTCAGTTGTTTTGTTTTGTTTCACTGTGTTTTATCTCTTCTACTCATGTTTTAACCTTATTCTCTTTTTCACGTAAGTTTTCTTTATTACTGTTCATAATTTTTCACTTCACTCTGTATGACTTTTTATCAAACCTTAGCTTCTTTTTATGTCTTACTTCTCTCTTATGTTTCTGTTTGGTCTTCAATCAAACCTAATTTCTTTTTATGTCTCATTTTGTGTTTTCCTTGTTTCTATTGTTTAGTTTATCGCCCTGAATGATGGCTAAATATACGTTTCCGAAACTGTAGGCTAAAGTGAACGCTCGAAGTTTTATTTGACCGAAACCCTGAGTTGAGAGGCGCTGACATAGATATATATATATATTAACAATGTAATACCGTGTTTTTGCACACTGCAATAAGGTACACAATTTGTGATAGTGAGAGACACCAAGGGATGTGCCACTCGAAAATGGCACATAGGAACTGTTCCAACATCAGACTTACGTCATCAAGATGTTGGCTCGGCATTACGCTATGTCTTGCATAGTTTCGTCGCGTCCGACTCATCAGGGGCCCGACGATGCACACCCAACTCTGGACCTATACCAGATCAAGAAGATCAGATACGGGACTTATCAGAGACGAGCGTGCTCTCACACCGCCATTCTTGCTTGGCTGGCAAAACACATTAACAATGTTTCTAGCAGTCTTTATCTCCTCAGTAAATAATAAAGGAATTTAACTCCTCACTTTTGCAGTAAAAATATATTTGACTTCACTCTCTTTGTGTCATTCTTAAGCTTAATAATATCAGAAATTGGAAAACTGATATATTATCTTATTGAGTATTGGTATTTTACTCTTAAAAAATGATGGAAATCTCGTCAACTAGAGTTTACAGTCACGCAATTCTTTGAAATTTTTCTATTGAAGACGGCTTAAAATCAAATTGATGGTAAGACCAATTGTTATTTTGTACTGAATGTATGTAAAGTACCTTCAGTTTTCAAAAACATTATAATAAGTGAACATTTTATCCTTTTATTTCCTATTTTTCTCTATAATAGACAGTAATTTCTTAAACTGTTAAGTGGATTTTCTCTGGCTCTCAAGAGTTTGAAAAAACAACAGCATCTGAACTAGAATGAAAAGAGAGTCAAAAAAACATGTTTTAAATTTGTCCCGAAGATAAAAAAAAAAAAGTTGGAAAATTGAGGAGGAAAGTGTGGGAGCGAGCTTAGCCAAGCCGAGACCTTGTTTATCACTTCCAATAAACTTAGTTTGGTAAAGCCCCCGGACTTACTACACACTGGTATAACTTCACTCTGCAAATATACATTCAGTACACTTTCATCTATCTCTGTGTTAGTTAGATCCTTTTTTTTCTTTAAACGGGTTTAATTCAAGTGATACCGCATGTGAATGTATGAGTGTGGGAGTCTAACAGTATTACCAACTTTTAATACGTTTAGAATCTCCAGTTTATTAGCGAGTGTATTTAATAATACTCAAAATTCTGTAACAAATTTATACTCTAACATGAACCAGATAAAAAAGTGCATGTGAATTTATTATCATTTATTAAATATTAGCTCTTTACATCCTCTTCAAGGTTACAATTTAGTTTTTGCCGATTGTGTAAAACTAAATACAGATTTTAAAATATTTTATTGAACAACAACTAAACGGGGGAGCCCTAGGGAACCACAGCATTCCACATTAAATATAATGTTTGTTACGTTATCTACAGTCACAATGAAATATATATTTACCATTTACTTGCTATTTAAAGTGATTATTTTCATGTCAGTTAAGGTTATTTTATAAATTTCAAACCAATGCACATGCGCAGTCCATCGCCACTATCTGTTTGCAGTCGGATAAAGTAACTATTCCATATCACTCTAGTACAGATAACCTTCCTCGAAGATTATAATGTGTTCTTTTGAAGAATTTCCACTGTGTTGTTCTCATTGTTTTAAGCCGCGTTTACACGTTCCAAGTTGACTTGGACCAAATCAGTTTTGACTCTATTTTGACGCTACTTGGATCGTGTAAACAGGTTATCAAAGTCAACTTGGACATCCAAGTTGAGTTGGGCGTTATTTGATCTAAGAAGACTTGGATGGCGTCAACCATATGATTATGACAAGAAAACTGTCAAAAATGAGAAAATACGTGAAAAGTTGTGACGGATTTGTTTATAAGAAAGTTATTGACAGCTTTCATTTCTTTTAAATTTTTATTTTTATTCCTTTGCTTCTAAATTATTTTTTTGACAAGTTCCCCTACTTGGACCAAGTATATATACTTGGATCGTACAAACACTGTATCAAAAATTCATTTTTACTTTGACCAGGTGGATTTGATCAAAGTTACTTGGTCCAAGTCAACTTGGATCGTGTAAACACGGCTTTAGTTTTGAAATCTTCCGCAATTTACAAATTATAAATTTCAAGAAAATGTCAGTAATTTCGAAATGAACATGAGAGGTTTTGAGATAAACATTAAAATTCAAAGTTTTTTAGATAGTATTCATACAACGGAAAGATTAAATTTTTAATTTAAATCAAATTATAATTATTATTAACTACGGGAGACATACAGAGAAAAGTAGACTCCAGCACCGGGATTCGAACCACAGGCCTCCTATATATCCAGTACAGGCGCTCTGCTCAACTGAGCTATACTGGAGAATGATTTTCTCTGTCGTTACTGATACCTAGACCCAAATCCAAGCTTTCAATTTTTCTACAAGTCTAGCAAGCCAATATTTACGGCAATAGAACTAGACCAAGAATTAACGCTTATAATTATAAAGTACTCAGTTAGTACCTGTACCTAGTACCATCAATTAGAAATTCAAATTTTTATAAAACTATGAATACTACCTAAAAAAAAAAACTTAAAAAATTTGAATTTCTAATTGATTGTCCTAGGTACAGGTACTAATTGAGTACTTTATAATTATAAGCGTTAATTCTCGGTCAAGTTCTATTGCCGTAAATATTGGCTTGCTAGAGAAATTGAAAGCTTGGATTCGGGACTATAAGTATCGGTAACGACAGAGAAAATTATTCTCCAGTATAGCTCAGTTGGTCTGTACTGGATATATAGGAGGCCCGTGGTTCGAATTCCGGTGCTGGAGTCTATTTTTCTCTGTATGTCTCCCGTAGTTAATAATAATTTTAATTTGATTCAAATTAAAAGATAAACATTGAGTGATTTCCAGATAAGCAGATTTTAGACTAAATTGAGGGCCATAATATAAAGTATGGTACATAATACGTGGATAAACAACATTGTATAGGCTCGTGGCGAATTACTCGGCTTCGTCTCACACACGCCGATAGAAATGCTATATTACACACTTATTACGTATTGGGCTGTGATATTAATTTTTAAGTTGTTGTGTAAAGTATAAATTCTCCAGCTATGGTTAACCTTTCTTGGTAAAGTCCTAAAGTACCCCCTACCTTCTCGTAGACACTAAGTCCCTATCTGTTTACATAGCCCCCTTCTAATTTCCTCACTGTTTACACAGCCAATATAGCCCTACCCCCCTCCCATCCTGAGGTCTTTTCCTTCTATTCTTTACAGTCTTGTGTTGTTTCGGTTAAGGACAGACCCCCTCTCTGCCCATTACAAAGTTTAGCTTCATAACGAGACTCTATATATCGATTCTTATAGGGATGGAGAAAACCCCGATTCCTTTATATCGATAGGCAAACATATTGACGCTGCTAAACCATTGCAATACATTTTTTTTATTATTATTACTTACAGAATACTGTACAGACTAAAAGAATAAAGAGCACCTAAATACAACCTAACAGTCCCTATTTAACCTAATTATGTTTACTAAATAATAATTAAAGAGTAAAATTTATCTTTTGATATTTATTAGTCAAACTTCAAAGTTAATATCTAAACAGATCGAAATAGAGTTTTAAAAATATTTATTTTTGCTGAATAATTTAATCAGTTTATATTTATCTGTCAAACTGCAAAAGCTAAAACTGTAAATGAATTAACTGTTTGCTTCTCCAATGAGTGATATTTACTCATCAATTTATTAAATTTTAAAAAAAAGTCTTACAAAAAGTACTTGTATTAAAAAGTAAAAATAACCGTTTTTGGCTGCATAATATAGCCATCTTCACAGTAACAAGGTATAAAAGTGAATGGGCGATTTTCTGTTAAAATATTATGGATTAGCTTATCCCGCTCACTATTATACAAACTTCAGAATCTGAATGTGGTCAATATGTGATTGAAACTGGTTATTTGTTACTTTTTATAGCGAATACTTTGTGTGAAGACAACAATTGTGCGAGTGCTGCAAGTAATGTTTTCTAAGCGAGTCGTAGATTGGGCAGATAAATAGGAAATGAGTTAGATCTTAATTTTGCTGTAAGTTGCATAATATCGAACATAGTAGAGTGGAATCCATTTCATATTTGTAGCCTTTATAGTAAATTCGGATCTTTTTTGTGTGGCTTATTCGTAATTGGCTAACGACTCTCAGTTTATGAATATACATTCTTCGCTCAATATAATCCTCGCCAACACCTAATAAACTTAGTCACCTGTACAGAGGGCTGTATGAGGATGCTAGAGTAGATTCTACGTCCATAGATAGGCAGTCTCAGGACCACGAGTATAGGGAGTTTTTAAAAAGATTTTGGTGAGCTTGAATGTGTTCTGATCTGGATCTAGATTCTCTATTCCTACCTTCACGAGGTGTTGATTTAATTGGCTAAACAAGTTGAAGCTGACTTTGTTGATCCACTTTCTATCCAACTTTACTAATGCAGACAAACATAGGCACGGTATACTTGTTTGAGGCTGTTCTAGTGTCCTCTTCAGCCAGTTGAGTGCCCTTTTAATAACATCGACACTTAAAGGTTCAATCCCTTGTTCAAGCCTTACAAAGTGATTAGGGGTGTTTCACAGCCAATATTAGTCAAACTACACAAGTTAATATTTTAAACAGATCAAAATCATCCAGGTATTATCAGTGAAGTGATATCTTTCCAAAAATTACCATTAAAGGAGCATTAACACACTTTAACGAGTTCGATTATAACGTTATTTATAGTCAATTTTGCTAATAACACTTTAAATTTTCTCTTTAGTACATTATAAGTGGTCAGCATTTATTATTTAACAGTTGCAAGCACTTTAATTGACAGGAATTTACATAATTCCAAGCGTGCTCTCCCCATTACCAATGTAAAATGAATTTTACATTTAAAATTTGGGAGCGCTGCCCACCAAAAGAAAAACGTTCTTGAAAAAAACTATTTTGATTAAAAATGTTTAAAATGTAGTCCTATTTTATAAAAAAAAATATTATTATTTAACCAAATAAGTTGTTTTCCTGTGAAAGATCACATTTATGAGAAAATAACTTTAATTGTCATTGATAAAAGGCCGGGTTCGATTTCCAGGCGGGTAGGAATTATTTTAAATGTTAATTTTGGTAAAAAGTTATAATTAAAATGAAACTACGAACACCCCCCCCCCCCCCAAAAAAAACGAATGGAAAGGAGTAACACCGAAAGAAGTAATTATTATGTATTCGTACATAGTTTAGTTCGAGTAATTTTTTTTTTTTTTTTATTGTTAAAAGAAGATAACCCTTTCTTTCTTTTTATTAGGGAAATTTTCAGATTACCCTTCTTTTTTTGAATGGAGATGGTTATGAGTTATGTTAGACTACTTTTATCAGGTAAGATATTTGTGTTATCACAGCTTGGTTTTGCTTGTAAAGTATAAGAGATAAGTCCGTGTTTGTTATACTCGGAGTTAATTTCCTATTCTGTAGTTAAGGTTGTTTTTTTCATCCATCATACTGTTAATTAGTGAGCAATTAATCACTGTTGGGAAGTTGTTTATCTTGTAGATGCTGCGTGCTTCCTCCCCATCCTTCGCAGTTTTACATTACAGATCCTTTTACTACTCCAATCTTCTACTTCAGTTCACTTCACTTCGTTAGTAAGGGGGAAAAAAAAGAAAAGCATCCCCTTCTTACATTTCAACAACTTCCATTAACACAAATAAGTAATCTCTGTAATTCAAAAGAAAAGAAGAAAAAAAGGAAGAGAATTAAAAGAAAAAGAAAATTAAAAAGAAGGAAAACTAAGGAAATTTAAATAAGAAAAAATAACAGTAATCAAAAGATGAGGAGAAATTTAAAAAAAAAATAAGAAAAAGGAAATTAAAAAAAAAAGATAATAACAGTAATCAAAAGAAGAGAAGAAAATTAAAAAAAAAAAAAAAAAAAAAAAAATAGGAAAAAGTTAAATTTAAAAAATAAGAGAAATGCAGTAATCAAAAGAAGAGATGAAAATTTAAGAAGAAGGAAATTTACATAAAAAAGAGAATAACAGTAATCAAAATAAGAGGAGAAAATTTACAAAATAACTTAAGAATACATTTTTCCAAAACGTCAGTAAATAAACCATAATATTTATTTTTACTTTTGACTGATCCACGCTATCCTCAAATTTTATTTTAAAAATAATTCAACTCCGAAGGTAACAAACTCCGATTCTCTCGCTATTTACAACTGTCGTTATTTTCTCAGAAACTATTCCTGGAAAGTGTAGAAGAATGATGTAGCTAGTTCAATTACCGAACTACTTCAGTCTTTAATTCTGGCGTAATGGTAGACGATAATTCAAAAAGAAGCAGGTAGCTTATAGGTCTTCAATATTATATACCTCAGAAATTTAAAAAGAGAAGACTTAAAGAGACCGTAACCGTAACAGAATCTTCTGAGACATGTTCAATAGTTGGATAGTAGTGGCGAGGACGAATGACTTGTTCGAACCTAGCAATTAAACCTATTAAAAAAAAAAATGAAATATATTTAAAATATAATATTAAAGAACACTGATCTCCAATTGACGGTTATTTTGCAATATACACTCCACAACCGTAAATGTTATAATAACCTTCAGTCTTTCTTAGGTCTATAGGGTATTAATAAATTTTATTGCTACTCCATGTTTGGCTATATTTCACCTCCTTTGAGGCATCCTCAGGCCTAAAAGAAGATTTTAAATTTATTTATCTACATCATCATTCACATTAACAAATATTTTCATAAACACTTTGTATTATTACTTCAATCCAACATAATTTAACATATATTTTTGTGACTTAACTTATACCATAATTATATGTAAAACTATACACTAACCTTTATTAATCCTTCTATTATATTATAATATACATTTTTCTTTGAAAATCTAACTACCAGTTATTCAACCGTGCGTCGTGCGTCTACCTACAATTACATTAATTTGTCTGTTAAAATTTTTTAATATTGAACTATAATTTAAAAAGTATTTACCTTCTCATTTATTCCAATTTATCTTTTAAAACATGGTAACTTACACATTTCCTCTTTTCATGATCCGCACTGTTATCTATTCAAAGGAGGTGAAATATAGCCAAACATGGAGTAGCAATAAAATTTATTAATACCATATAGACCTAAGAAAGACTGAAGAATAAATTAGATTAAAGGGTAATACACTACGAATATGTTATAATAACCATAACAATAATATTATTCATAAAGCTGCCCCTCCCTCAACTCAAAACAATTGTTCCCTAATTGAAAAAGACAACATCTTTGGAGAAATTGAAATTTGAATTATTCTATTGTCTTCTTAAAGTCATACTCTTCTCTCAATCCTGCATATTTGCCTGTAAGTGTTACCCTTCTAATCCTTAGAAAGAACTTAGGATGTGGTCTATTATTTGAAGAAGCATTATTTCAAACCTCGTCTCTGGTGTCCATTCAATACTTTACATATTTCCATTCATCTTTACAAATTTCCTCAGCCATCCTTTTCTTTTTTCGTTTACGCATCTCTTTAAATTGATGATCCATGTTAAGGCCTTCAGCTATGGTCTTAGCTTCAGTAACTGCATCTCTTGCATTATTTTTCTTACTTACAAGTGGAAAAAAGATATCACAATTACTCAATCAGTTCTCCACATTAACCACCTTAGGCGGCTTTCACACTGCGTGCGAGACCGAGCGAGGCCGATTTCGCTTGAGAAACAAACACATCTATTAGCATGGGGCTATTCACATTAAACGCCGAGCGAGACCGAGTGTTTTTGTAAGCTAAGCGTTTTCAGCCGCCGAAAACGCATTGTAAACGGTTGTATGAGGACTGGTAGATACTCGGCCGATCGGCTTCAATCTCGCGCGCAATGTGAATACAAAAACTCTCGGCCCGGCCTCGCGGTCGCTCGGTCTTGCTCGGTCTCGCCCGCAGTGTGAAAGCCGCCTTATACAGGAGGAAACTATTTTCCCTGGTCTCCTCCTGTATAAGGCGGTTAATGTGGAAAACTGATTGAGCAATTGTGATATCATTTTTTCTGGAGGAGTATGTTGACAAGGTCAATCCTAGTTAGCTCTTTGAACTAGAAGCAAGAAAATATCACAAATTCAAAAGTGCTAATACTTTTTAAAAGACTCCTAGCTTCTGGTTTTGTTTCAGAACTTGAAGTCAAACATGCTACCATATCATTTAAAGCAGTAATAATTCCTCCATGATGCGCTTATAACTATTACAGCTTCCCGCTTTGTTGACCACCTAGTTCCGCTCTGTAGCTAGAGAGAGATAGGTATGTTTTTGAGCAAAACTTCCCCACCTATTAGTTGATGCTGCTAAGAATGAATAAAGACAATTTAAAACTCTAAAGTTAGTTTCTGCTTCATGAGTGACGCCTGCAGCATTGATCAAATTAATTTTAGTGAATGCGCAGCACAGGGTACGAAGTAAGCAAGAGTATTATTTTCCTGCAAACGGGTTTGAACACCTTTGTACTTTACAGCCATGTTAGCACCATTGTCACATAGCTGCCCTCTACAGTTCTTAAAATCCAAACATCTGCTCCAAGTGGCTAGCATTGGGGTATAGTCAAACATAACAGAGAAATTCTTTTCTTCTCTTACATAACTCAGAATTTTTCCTCTTACTTTTGTTGCAATGATATCCAAAAACTCGTTGGATATTGTGCGAAAAGTAGCTGACCTGAACTTCTTTAGGGCGGATTATGTGTTCTCGTAGTGGGGGTGTGGTATCGAGAGAGTAAGTCAATGCTGTTTAAGAGCTTAATGTAAGTCACGCTAAGAAGAAGAGTAAGTCACGCTGTTTAAGATCTTTCCACTACTGTGATCACCAAAGTCAAGGCTTTCATCCGATCCTCGAAAAGCACCGCCTTGATCGGCCAAATGCAAAATTACATCCAGAACGGCATATAAAACTGACTTCCAGCGATTCTTTTTCTGCGATATTTGTTCCTGTAGTTCTTTGTCAATTCCTCCTTTATTTAGAGAAACCTCTAATGTTTTCCAAGAACAAAAAATTTTTTTGTAGCTTAAGCATTTTCGTGTTCTGGAATTTTTTTATTTAACTTCTTCCACTGCGTGAGACCTTCCTCCTTAGCCGTATGGAAAGCTCGGAAAATAATTTGCACGAATAGGTGACTAGATATTCCCCTTTACCAATTGTAATCATTTCCTTTCTGCGAATTATTCTATTGTAATAAAATCCTTATTCTAATCTCCTCAACCATAGCAAGTTCCCCCAACCGCGTTTACCTGCTCAAACCACCCACTCCCCGATATACAGAATATGTATAATATTTCTTTTTTTGCGAATCCTCTTATAAATTTTCCATTTTGGAGTCACATCAAAAAATTAAAATGGAAAAATCATAGAAGTCTAAGTTCAATGCATGTGCAAATGTGAAATTACCTATACAAGGTTTTGAATGTATAAATTTACTGTGGGTTCCAAAACTTTTTTAATTCTTGGCGGCCCACGCCGGATGAGATTCAGTTGTAAATTATTCTCCTCCGGGTGATTTACCGTTAAGAGAATTAGGCAACGAAAACCTAGGCTATAGAACATAAGTAGAATATAAATAGGATATTTTAACCTCCAATATCTCTGGCGGATCAGACATTTTCGAAAATCGGACAAACGACCCGAATTATTTTACATTTCAATTATTATAAAACTATGTTATAATCTATTAAATATTTCTAACACGCTCATTTTTATATTTGTAATTCACATAATTAATTTCAAGACCATCAATTTATAAAAAACTTTTTCATTAATCATGAAAATTTTTAATACTCATTGAAATGAATCAAACTATTAAAACATTGAAATAAAGTAAATTCTTCAAAACCTTTATATCTTTTAAAAGTTATTCAAATCAATATAATTAACATAAATAATTATTAGTCATGATACATTTTTTTGCAAGTTTTTCAAAAAATAATTAATTAACATTCCTTAGAATTTTGACGGGGGGAAAACCACTTCAAAGCTGATAAGAAAATAATTAATTCTAAAAAAAAATACTTTTACTTAAAAATATTTCAGCTCTACCTTGATTAATATATTTAAATATGGAAGATAAATATTTCAATTTTTTTTTTTTTTAAAGAAAATAAAAAAATTAGTTATTAAGATGAAAAAATTATATATTTTACATTCTAGATGAGTAAATTATAGGTTTTAAATTCTAGTTAAATATTATACATAGTTGCAGGATCTCCTAAGATAGAGTATCTAAGAGGAAGAATATTAAAAAAAAGTCATTCTTTATAATTTTAAATAAAAATACAAAAAAAAAAAAACAACTGAGTTTTAGAGGTGTAATAACAAAACCTCTAAAAAAAATAATCTTTTCTTGATAGGGTGTCCAGTCTCTTGACAAAGATTAAAAAAGCACCAAGAGTAAACTACCCTTATTTTTTTATTTTTTGTATCCAAAAATGTTATTTTAAAAGGTGGTTCAGAATTGAAAAAAAAAAAAATGTGTGAGACTCTAACGCATTAGAAGTGAAATTTAAGTTCTATAAACATATTATGAAATATGTGTATGAAATAGCACTGTTCAGTTTCTATATCCGCTATTTTGGTTTGTTTTCTATCTGTATGACGAGCCACGAGGTGTAGGGTAAAAGGTTAAACCGACCTCTCAGTTGCGCTCTCGATGTCTGGTCGGATACTCTCGCTCTCGGTGGCAACTCGATCTTTCGTTTCAAATAAAGTTATTGATAGCTTTTATTTCTTTCAAATTTTTGTTTTTATTTCATTGCTTCGTAATGATTTTTTTGACAAGTTCCCCTACATGGACCAAGTATACTTGGATCGTGTAAACACTGCATCAAAAATTCATTTTTACTTTGACCAAGTGGATTTGATCAAAGTACTTTGTCCAAGTCAACTTGGATCGTGTAGACGCGCCTTAAGCCGCGATTACACGATCCATGTTGACTTGGACCAAATCAGTTTTGACTCTATTTTGACGCTACTTGCATCGTGTAAACAGGTTATCAAAAGTCAACTTGGACATCCAAGTTGAGTTGGACATTATTTAATCTAAGTAGACTTGAATGGCGTCAACCATATGATTAAGACAAGAAAGCTGTCAAAAATGAGAAAAGACGTGAAAAGTTGTAACGGATTTGTTTACTTATTTATTGTTTTATATGGGTGTTCGACAACTTGGTCATGTACACCCAATTTTTTTTTTTTTAAGAAGGTTATTGACAGCTTTTATTTCTTTTAATTTTTTGTTTTTATTCCTTTGCTTCTAAATGATGTTTTTGACAAGTTCCCCTACTTGGACCATGTATACTTGGATCGTGTAAATACTACGTCAAAAATTCATTTTATTTTGACCAAGTGGATTTGATCAAAGTTACTTGGTACAAGTCAACTTGGATCGTGTAAACGCGGCTTTAAAGCATAAACTCATTAGTCATTAGCGGACAGTGGACAAGCAAGTAAAAAGGAGTAGTACTACCTGTAGGTGTAATCGATAATCAGACGATTCAATAAAATTTAAGAAAAAAAAAAATTAATTCAAAGATTCCAATGTAGTGTAAACTTCCAGCCAGTCAGATTGAGAATGACCCAAGGAGGGGTCGAAATATCGAAATAGCGTATATATGAAGTTTCATATTTTTTTTTCCAGTTTTAATGTTTGCTTCAGTTCATCATGTTCATCAGTTTCATGCTGAATCTTTTATGACCTGCTTAACGCATCATTAGGATATTACAGGACGAAGGATCTGGCCACACTATCTACTCGATCGTATGAAGATGAAGAGTGATACAGAATTTGGGGTGGTCGATCTTTCCTCATTAAATTGATGTATATGGTATTTTTTATTTTTTGGGAGCGAAGACTACAGTTCAAAAAACGACTAGTCTAACTATACTTAATCTGGCCACGAAGTACAATTCTCTGAACATATATGACAAATTTTATCGAAATCTGCTCAATAGTTTAAGCTCCACGTCTCGGCAGAAACTACAAATATATTATTTCTTTATTATCATTACCTCATTGTTCTCCCTCTATTGTAGATGTTTCAAATTTTGTATATACAATAAATTGAAATTTGATTTTATGTATAACTAGTTATTTGTTTGCGAAGATAAAGATAAGAAATTGAAAATGGTTCGTTGAAATATCTGTCAATAAGAAAGACAAGAAGTTTTTTGTCTGTGAAATAGAAAATTTCGGGAGAGTGGAAGTTTATTTGTAAATTGTAATGTCTAAAGAGGGGGGGGGGGGTAGGAGAATGGGAAATGCAATTTGTTGATAAGATAGAGATTGTAGGGGTAGGGGGTGTCCTTGTGCTGGAAGAGAGCACAGCATCCCTTCTCAGTCTTGTCCCTTTACAAACTTGTTTATACCCAATTTCTAGTGAAAGAGTCGGAGATGTTCCTACGTTACCTCGTAGTTTTTTAGCTGTTCCCTTGTAAACAGGGTGCTTTCCCTACCTCCCTCAGGCGCTACAAACCCAAAAAGAAGGTACTTTTTTTGTGTTGGCTCCAGGCTATTTTTCCTCTGCTTCTTCTATAGGGTAAAGAAGACGAGAAGAGGAGGGGGGTAGTACACAGTACGGATATCCTGACCAGATAGCGCTCGAGGTAGCAAAGAGGAGAAAACGGCTTCCTGTATCACTCACCTCCGACATAGTGAAAGAGAGAGAAAAAACCGTGATATAACTTTATCACTTTTTTTTCTTGTGTCGTGAGTTAAGAAAAAGTATTTAGCCTCGGGGTGTAATGTTCTCTGTTAACTCACCGAGCTAAAAAATATATATATATACTCTTAAGAGTTTACCTCACTCACTTTTCCTTTTAAGTGATATAACATCTCACTTTAAGTGTGAGAAACGTTTTTAAATAGGTGTCACTCTTGTTTAAAGAGAATAGGTAAGACACGTGTCACTCAATCACCTTCCTTCCTTTAAAAAGTGGTAAGATTATATGTCACTAAATAGTGAGATTGTCATGTCTTTAAATAGTGAGATTGTCATGTCATTTTATCGTGGCAAGTCCCATCTCTCTAACTAGTAAGATGAAGAAACATGTCACAAATAGTAGGGTAGCCTCTCACTTTACTAATTATTGGAATAGAGCATCCTGTCACTAATAAATGAGATAAAGTATTATGGGCTTAACTAGTATAATAAAGTGGTAAGTCACTATCTAGTAAATTAATTTGTAATGCCACTAACAAGTAAAATAATGTGTATAGTCACTAACTAGTGAATATGGAGTATCAGGACAACTAGTAAGTATTGGTAAAATATATAATATAATCACGCAGGTCACTAATTTTTTGAGGCAATCGGTAATGATACTAGAAATTAAAATGAAATGCCTTTTAATTATCAAGGCGTATTTTTTATCTTTCATATGTCTGTCAGTCTATTCCTCGAAATTCAAAATGATTTTATTGATTTTAAAACGAACGCTTATATAAAAAAAAATAACAAAAACCTTGTTTACTTTTAATTGTGAAAGAAGTTAAAAAACATACTCAGTTACCTTAACCTGTTTACCTTCAGTATGAATAAATACCAGTAAATCTCAATCAATACTATTAGCTGTACTTTTAATTAAATTTGGATGGTATATCAATATTGGCCCACACATAAACATGTTCTATATTAATTTCGACCTTTCACGTACATTGTATCCTTTTGGGTATTCGCAAATACTTTTCTTTTATTCTACTGTTTTATTCTCATGTGACCCATTTGTCCAGTGATAGGATTTGTGGACGCTTGTGCTAGTAGTATTAACCGCTATGGAGGTCAAACCACTTGTTCGAACGAAGAAGTTTGACTACTTATTTGGGCCCTGCTTACTAAGACTTTATGGAGTTCAGCCGCATACACTCACACATGTACTGCCGAAACGAATAAAATGATCCGATGAATATATAATGGTGTGATCAATAGTAAGCCATGTCAATCAATGATCTTGACTCTTGACCTTGCTTTAGATTTTAGATGGTCAAGTATCCGTCGACTTAACTATCACGGTTAATCAAACCCTCGAGAAAGTTATGTACCACATTAAGTGGCAGGCTTTATTTTGTCAAATTTACATTTTATAAACTGTTCCTAATCGCAAATCAACTCTTGCTTCAACAATAATTCCAATCTCCTACCTATATGTTATTGTGAAAAAAGTTACGAACTTGTTGAATGGTACTAGCGGTTTGATATCGGTACGAAGAGAAGCATATGCTAACATAAAGTGTTTAGTTGCCTAATGTGTTTAATCTCTATCTACAGGACGCCATAACATGTTGAACCAACATTAATTCTAACCTCTTGGTAACATTAATAACTTGGAATAGAAGGGCTTACATGTATGGCGAACACAGTGAGGGGGTTTTCAACACCAACTACCAAAGCCTTGGAATTTATTTCTTGGACAACAGCTCTGGTGACACTAAATTTACTCCCCTGTCCCCGGGAATAATCCTCCCCCTCCACAATATTGCACACCATAAACGCACAGGAAGAGGGAGCTGGTGTATTGGGAGCATATTATAAATTTTACTCACAACTCTAGGCCCTGATAAATTCCAACCCAGCTGTAAAATATTACGCATTAATATATATATATATATATATATATATATATATATATATATATATATATATATATATATATATTATATATATTAATGCGTGATATTTTACAGCTGGGTTGGAATTTATCAGGGCCTAGAGTTGTGAGTAAAATTTATAATATAATATAAGAGTATCCAAGAGAATTTGTTTTCTTATTTTTGGGTTTTCGAAAAAAAAAAAAAAAAAAAAAAAAAAAAAAAAAAAAAAAAAAAAAAAAAAAGTCTAATTTTCAACATTTATTTTTTTATTATTATTATTTTTTTTGTATTCTTCACCTAAATTCTTTCCATGAGCAAAATTTGGGGGAGATTGAAAGACGGGAAGTGGTTCAAAATTGGGGTAATAGGTGTGCGATGAAACTTACAAAGCAAATTAATATAATACCTGTTTTTTTTTTTTTTTTTTTTTTTTTTTTTGTTTTTTTTGGTTTCTGTATTCTTCGCCTAAATTGTTTCCATGTGCAAAATTTGGATAAGATTGAAAGACGGGAAATGGTTCAAAATTGGGGTAATAGGTGTGCGATGAAACTTACAAAGCAAAGTAATAATATAAGACCAGTAAAAAATAAGTCGTCTCGCGTAAAAAGTTGTGAGATGATAGGTCTCCCACTGTCCGTGTAAGTTTTACTAGGTCTAATTTATCCAGTGCAAGTACATGATGTTTGTCTGTCCCACTCTCTATTCTCTTTCCCAAATCATTCAACACGTTTAAATTTGAAAACTTTTTCTAACTTGGCAAATACACACCTCAAAGTTAAATCAATAATAAATATTTTGTTCATTTGAGCGTTGCAGCACAATGATACAAATTTGCATATACTGCATATAATTTTAGCCTCTTTGGGGTGCGTTTTTACCAAGTCGGAAAATGTTTTTATATTTAAGCGCGTAGAGTGATTTAGGAAAGAGAATAGAGAGAGGGACAAACAAACATCATGTTCTTGCACTGGATAAATTGAAATTAGACCTAGTAGAACTTACTCGGACAGTGTGAGACTTGGCTAAACCTATGATCTCACAACTATTTACGTGAGACGTAGCTTATTAATTCATTTTTAATTAATTATTTAAAATTAAAATGAATTAATACCAATATTTGCCCTCATACAACCATAATGCAAAAATATAAAGGATTTATAATAAAAACTTGGTTTTATGAACTAGTATTATTTCCACTAGTGTTTTTGTTGGGATTTCACTTCATTTTGTAAGTATAAAATTATCTGGAGTAAATATGTTTACACTTTAAGATAATTGTCAATCAATACTGTCAAATCAACCTCAACATCACTTTCTAGCTTTAAAGTTCTCTACTAGATAGCTCTAGTGGCGCTGTTTACAATTTTTTAAAAAATTTTGAATAGGCGGTTTTTCTATTAGCCTTGAAAGGGACAAAGAACCAGATTTTTACATTTTTCCTTTATTTGTACAATAAACCCTACCTATATAAAAAAATTTCAAGTTTCTAGGATTGTTAGAAGTGCTTTAGAATTATGATGAGTGAGTCGGTGAGTGACAAAATAACCTTATGAACCACTATGGGAAGAGGTGTGAAATTTTTATTTCTGGTTCAGTTGTCATGAACTTTAAATAGAAATTAATTTTAAATATTTAAGTTTCTTCAATAGGATAATAGAGGGGGATCCAAATTTCCGTGAGTTGGTTCCAGTAAAGGTTGGTATACGGCTGTGCTCGACTTGGCAGGGGCACTACCGTGCCCCCCAGATATGAAAATAACAGTTTATGTTTAGCATCACAACCAATCTATTCTTTTCACTTAATCAGAAAACAATTATCAAAATTTATTTTTATTAAATTATGTCTCAGACATCCCCATAAAATAAAGTTCATAATTATTAAAGCCGGCTCCACATTCTCGGCGAGTGTATACAAGAGGTACCCTGGACATTCTCGCCTGAATGAAGACACCCCGCACCGTGATCCCGCTGACTCGGGTCTGAAATACCGACTCCGAGGGGAGTCGTGGCGAGGTGAGGCGAGACTACCCGTGGCAAGGCGAGCACATTCTCGACACTTTCGTGTTTGCCGACCCTCGTGTAGTCTCGCCGAGAGTGTGGAGCCGGCTTTTAGAACTTTACCCCTATAGAAAGCCATAGAACCACCAAACGAAAACCTTTTTTTCTAAGTCATGTTTTGTCGATACCATTAAGAATAAGGGTGGTTTACTATGGTAATTGTTTAAAGTTTTGAGACTGGATTATTTTTACAGGTTATAGAACAAGCAGGAGTTTTTTTTAAATAAAATATGTATAAAAAAAAAATAAGAAACATTTCCCCTTAGGATACTCTATCTCGAGGAATGTGTATACTGAGTATATGAGAAATTAAAAATATATAAATTAATATATTCATGTAATATGCTATGACTGGAATTTATCAAGAACCAGACTTGTGAATGAAACGAGTCCGACAGACACATTTTCTCTGATGTCAGAAATTATTTTGGTTGAGGATCTGTTGAATGGGGTCCCTTGTTGTTCATTACTGTCATTTGGGCCTTGGAAGCAGAAGATCCTGGTTCGATTCGGCAAAGTCCCCACCAAGCATCGTGATATTCCCATCGCAGAACTACTAGGTACAAGGCATTCAAGTGTGTACACGCGACGAAGTCTCTAGTCTTTCTACATACATTATGTGTATACATGTCTATAGACAGTCCCTATACAATCACTCGAACTTGTATAAAATTGTGTACTAGGCCTAACCTTCCTTCAGTTCCTTGCAGTTCCTTCTTCTTTCCCTTTCCTCTCTCAGCAGTGGCCTCGACCTCATTATTGTCATAACAGCAACTCTTTGTACGATTTACAGTCGTGAATGTGTGTGCAACCTCCACACACATACATAATGCTAACACTATATGGTTGCTGAATGCCAATTATGTGGTTTACAGCTAATGGAGCGACACAAACCTCTAGACATCCATTACATATTATAGTTGTATCAGTCCTTGGCAAGCCTAAGCTTTCCACGCATTATTATTAATTATCATTTTAAATATTAAATTAGATGGGGAAATGAAAACCGTTCACACGCTCTGTCATCACAGAGCTTCTGTTACTTTTGGTGAGTTCGGATTCAAAGAACTACCTACTTATCTGGAAGACAAAAGAACCCAATATAATCCCAGAAAATATCTTTAGCTCAAAAAAAAAAATCATATTCAAATTCCAAAACCCCTTCACCAAAAAAGCGGGGAGCATCAGCTTTCAATTGATGTACATCTGTTGATCCACCGGTTGAAACAAGTTAATTGTCGTGGTGTAATTTGGCTGTTGAATGGTGACGAGTTTGTGATATTAGGTTGATTTTGATTGAGCCGAGATATGATGAAGGGTTTGCGTGGTGTTGAGGAAGGCTGATTGGTCTATTCAGAATCCTTATCAAGGAGACTAGTTGGATTCACGTGACGTCAATATAAATGCCTTCAAAACATCTCCCCCTCCCCTCCCTTATCTAATTACTATCTTTGCAAACATCAAGTATTCCTTCTAACTCAGACCTTTTCCTTAACATAGTAATCCGATGTAGAGAACATCTTCGCTGTATTCAAAACATAATTTTTCTATCCATTTCTACTTGTATCTTCCTTTTCATAGTATATTTCTATATTATTATTAAGTTATTTATTAGTAAATTATGTCTCAAGAAAAAATTAATTTCAATAATCAATTATATTTTATAAAATAGCTATGTTTGTAGGAATGAACACGATTCAGGATTTTGAAGTAATATACAATATAATACACTTCCTAGTACAGACAAAATTCGTAAACCCTTCTTACGAAATTATTTTTTTTTAAATAAAACTTGTTCTTCTACATGTTAGGTTGTAAAAGGGTTGAAAGAAAAAGTTTTATAAGCCTATTTTATAATTTTATGACAATATTTTGTTCGATCTAAGTTTCTGTTTTATTTTACAGTCATTAAATAATAATTATAACTTATATTCATTTTTAGTTAAAAAAAAAATAAAAAAATAAATCAGGTAAGTACGTTTACTAAAAATATCGTTTTATATACATAATTATAATATGTATATTCCTAATTTGAGCTATTAAATATGTTGAGTAGTACAATCGGCCCAGCAGTATCAAGATAATGGCTATTTATGTGATTGTTCAGCTATGACTTTTGAACAATTTTTTATACAGATGTGAAACGAATGTCTTTATATGGATTTTTACTGTCCAAAAACAATGGAACTGCTCCCAAGTGTCTAACCCAATCCGCTCCCAAGATAAAGATTTTAGGGGAGAGGGGACATCATTTTTTTTTTTTTTTACCAAATATGCGACGAATGAAAAATTCCTCAAATCCATTTTTATTTTTTGACAAATAATAACAACTATGATTTGTTTTAGAAATTTTAGTCGATTTGTTAAAAAAAAATAGAGGGCGAGGGGACACAAACAACGGCAATTTCAAAGACGACTCTTAACTCTAAGATAAATTGGTGCAAAAACGAAACCAAATATATAATTTCACTCAGGGCGTCCTGTATGTAATCCTTACACAAAACTCATTTCCGTTAAAATCAACTCTAATAATAATAATTTTCCTGTGATGGGTTAGTACACATAACACAACTACAAAATTTAAATTTTTTGGTGGGTACTGTCGAAGATCAGGTGCTAAAGACAATCAGATAAGCTCAGGAATGAATTCTCATTTTTCACTACGGACCCTAAAAACAATAAAGGTATCAAAGGTAATACGCCTTTGTTGTTTGATAATATAGATGGTCATATATTCTTTTTTCATTGTGTCTTCAGGGGTTAATAATATAATAAAAGCTAATACATTTGCTTTATTATTTATTAAGTAATATTTCGTCTCTCCAAATTTGAGACATTTTCAAAGGACCCCGAGGAAATATTAAGAAATTATTTTTAGCTCCAAATTCGGGGGCGCTACCTCCCAAAAACTCTAAAATATTATTTCTCAAAACTGTTCCGACGATTTTGATAAAAAGTAGTCAGTTTAAATACGAATCTAACGATATAAGCCGTCTTCCCGGGAAAAATCAATTATCTGAGAAAATAGCTTTAGACGCGACTGGAGAGAGGCCGGGTTCGATTCCCCGCCGATGAGAAGTTATGTTTATGATAAATTTTAATGAAATGTTCAATAATAATTAAATTTACTTAAGAAAACAAGAAATAACTAGGCAAAACACTAGGCTAAGTAATTATGAACTTGTATGTCAGAAAGTTTGTCTGAGTTGTCTCAGCCCGGTTTTTTTGTTTCCCCTCCTCACCCTAAAGGAATGGCAAAAAAGTAAATAGATAGTTATTTATGCACCAAGGGAGTAAAGTAGGTCATTATTCCCTGTGTGACTAAATTGGTTCTTGAGGCGAAGCCGAGGGAACCACGGTCCCTAAATCCCGAAACGAAGCCGAAGGAATAACGCCAATTACCTTCCGAGACGCAGCCGAGGGAGATAATTATCCCGAGGTACATACAATATTTTATCTCCAGTAGGGAGTTTTCATCCATTGCACAGTTTTTATATTATAATTGTTAGCCCTTTTAATAGCAGATATAAGAGATTCAATATTGAAGACAAATAAGAATAGCAATTAAACTCAAATACAAGGATATTTAGATGCAGGTATAAACATTGATAAACAAGGTTGAAAAAGCAGTGTCGCCAGTCTGATTTCTACAACCTCACTACATTAGCCATTCATTTTCTACTATTTATAAAATAATTAAGTTGGCAATCCTTCTTTTTATCCCTGGTTTAACTTTTTCTCCCTACTTTTTGAGTTCAGGGAAGAAAAGACTTACTTTAGTCCCTCGAAACTAATCCAAAATCATAACTTTTCCTCCCTACTGGTGATAAACAAATTTAGATAATGCCCCAAAAAACAAAACAAAAACAAAAACCAAGAGTCTCCCGAGGGATCACAATGTTGTTATCGGTATTAATAACAAGATACTTTAAGCTTTTTCAGGAAAGTTTCATCGCCCTATCATAATATATTTTTAGTCTACTCTTCAGCAGCTTTCATTTGATTCCCCTCTCAAAATTTTAAAAAATACCTATTTGGACGCACTTTGCATATGCGCACACAAACTGTGCATTTCTTTGGAGTATATTTGAATGCAATTTTTAAAAAAATATACATATATTTGTAACCTAAACTTCAGCAGCTTTCATTTGATACCCCACTCGAAAATTAAAATATTTGAGTTTTCCACACTTGGGCGAATTGAACACTTTATATTGGGGGGGGGGGGGGATATGATTTTAATATAAATGAAAGAAATCTATTAATATCCGATATTAAATTCTCAGAAAGTTGCGCCAGTGTTATATATATGTATATTAACTCTTTAGCTTAAACGGTTCGGGAGATATGAACCACAGACATGTCACCCTTAGCCATTAGGGGTTTGAGAAGGATCTACGAAACCCTAAAAAAGGTGCTTTAATAAACCGGTCTTACAGTTGCTTAAAACTAATAGCGAATTTCGGAATCAAATAATGTTGTGTTGTTTTATATAATTTGTACTATGTAAATACAGCATTTAAGGGTTGAGGGAGCTTATATTTGGGTTAGCTTTAATTACCTGTTGGCCGGATATTCTGGGTATCCGGTTGGTATTTGTGCCTTGGGCCGAGATTTTCGGGGTTTGTTTTAATTAATCAATGCGGCCGTGTGCTGATCGGATGCTTTAATTTGTCCGGAGCTGTACTCAAAACCGTATCATTCCCTATAGGAAGGAAAACCTACAGCTCTCAACACTTTTTATGGGGGAAAAAATTCCACTCAATGAAAATGCTGGAACATATTATGGATTTTATAAGCGAAAGAAACCCATTAATATCCGCATCTATTCATTCGAATCGCGAGTTGATTCTCCACTCGGCGAATGTGTAAACGGTTATTTCTATGGACGAACATATAAATGCGACTCGCGAATGTCGGCGGGTGAGAAGGCGAAGCACGAGCGCAGCTGCATGGATGCGCTATATTAATTCCGACTTATAAAAATGCATAATAAGAGGAGAGATAGACATATATAAGTATATGTGAAATGCAGGAGTCGAACCATGGACCCCTGCTTTGTTACTGTATTGCTTCTATCCAATGAGCCCAAACGGAGATAAATTTCCATTAAAATTAATGGTAATTCATTGGTTATATAATGCATTTAATCAATTTATTAATTAAAGACAAAGAGAGAAAAATTGTTTCCCACAGCCTTGAACGGTCCCCTTTAGAATAACTATATTAATATCAGGAAAAATCAATAATTTTATTTTGTTAGTATGTCTTCAAGCTTTATTTTATAATTTAAACTACTCTTAGAATAAGTAAATTATAGAGGACAACCCATCAGATATGAATATATCAATATTTTTCGATATATTCTGTATTAAGTGCCTCTTGTATCAAATCTAATGAGCGAACTTCTAATTTTCAAGGAGAGACCTTTTTAATATTAATTTTTCAGGAAAAGGAGAGGTTTTGTTCTCTTACAATTATCCCCTGTCCTTCAGTCGGACGTTAGTGAATCGTAGTTTGCCGTATATATTTAAAATGATAAAATTAATTTTATTTAAAGAAAATATTCATGGAACTGGCTTTTTCACTCCACACCACACCTCGACTCGGATTCTTGTGTGGCACTTAACCTCCTCAAATAAAATGCATGGGAGATCCACCAATTTTGAGCAAAATTGGTTCGTTAGAGCTTAAGAAATTGATGTTTGGTGGATTTTTACGTTTGAGCATGCTCAGTGACCACTATATTATGTCTAATTGCAGTGATATTCATAGGGGACCATATAGGGCATAATCTGCACAATTCCTGGACATTTAATCGAAGTCGGATGAAAAGTGTGGAAGTTATGCGTTTGACAAGGATTCGCGGAAACATACCGACAGACACAAAACTAGTCAAAAACGTAAAATTCGAGAGGAAATTTTGATTTTTGGAGGGGGATAAAATGTTCACCTCAGGATTTCATATATATTTTTTAATGATAGATTTTCATTTCTCATAGCGTCCGCATTTATTGACCGATTTTATTACTGATTGGAGCGCACTGCTGTGCTCCAGGCCAAGTTCCAGCAAGCAAGCCAATGAATCTTTACTTGATATCATATAATAAATATAAAAATAAAATATAAATAAATAATGAATTACTAAATTGAGAGACACAGTCCTCTCTCCAGGTGCATGTTGTTATAGTTGTCCTTATTGCTTTTATAGTTATTTTGGTAAAATATATAATTTTAGTTACATTTTTAGTTTTTTATTGTGAAGTGTTGGAGTAAAGAATATCTATTATTTTTTATTATTTATACCTATAAAATTAAAGTTTTGTTTGTGTCTGTCGCGACCAGTCCGCGCCACAAAACTAGCTAAACGCAATCGATTATATTTTTTCTCAGAGGTGTGCGCATCTTGTAGGTTGGTGTTGGTTTCTTCGAAAAATATTAAGTAGAACCTTATGTTATGCTTTTACAGCCTATTATAGTCTAATTAATTGACCCCTGTCAAACATATTTTGTTCTTTTACACGAATAAAAATATAAATTTATAGAGCGCAGACGGTTGAAATCAATATGACCATCTGAGAGCTTCTTACCTATGACAACCAATCTAAATTTCTTAAAAATAGAATGAGTACTTAAAAATAATACATAGTTTAATACTTAATAAAAAAATACATGGGTTATATATAGGTATCAGGATTTTTTTAAATTGGAGAAATATCACTGCGTTACCTTCAGTAAGCTCGGAAGCAAAATTTACAAGACAGACATGAAAAGCATTTGTTTTATTTTTGTTAGGACGGGCGGTGTTTACGTAGGATCTGACAGGTGGTACCAGCTGAGTGAGAAGGTTAAATCCCAGTTATTTACTAAACAAGTTGACTCTATATAAAGAGAAAAACCAGCACTAACCTGGAAAATTCATCAACACAAGTTTTTTTTCTAAAACGTCAAGCTTTCCTTTCTCATTCCAGGCTATTCCTTTCTCTAAAGATTACCTAGGAAAAAAACTAACAAGCCTTTAACTTTTAAACAACTTTTGACTACCTCTTTTTTGTTAGATTTTTTACTTTCTCAGTCTTATAAAAGCACATTTATTACAAGAACGGTAGCCAAACCACCATCAGAGCACCAGAGTCGTTTACTTCATAGGGTCTTAGGGGTGTCAGAGCAACTCCCTCTTTAATTCCATCTGACACTGGATTTACTTTTAAATCCCCCTTTTTTGGGTAAAAGTCTCCCCTTTATTTAACCCCTTCAAAAAAATCTTTTAAACTTCTATTTCTGCTGACAACTTTGCAACTCCAGAGAAAGGGGTTGGTTACTAAAGTTAGGTCGAGACAACCGACTAAACAAAACAGCACAAAAACCAGCTTCTACAAGCAAAAGTAAAGAAAGGAAAATCTCTCTAGCGACAAGTATTAAAATTGTTGGTGAAGAAAAATGTATTGACCTCTGAGTTTAAACGTCTAAACTCTCTTTTTGCCGGTGTATTACTATACTGGTAAACTTACTCAAAGCCAAATAAGATTAAAAAGGGTTCTTGATTTTGAATGAACTGCTTTGATTCGAAAAGAAAGAGTATATGTAAAAGCCATTGATACATCCGTGAAATGCTGGTTTAGTACGTCTGATTTCTCCCTGTGACTCAGTTCTAGAGGACGTTGATTAAAGAGTTAAAAGGGCTCTGATCCACCATGCCAGGGTATGGAAGCCTGTATAAAGCTAATTGGGGAGGAGCAAGAGCTGTGTAGATCGGAGAGCAGGTGATTTATAGTGTGATACTACACCTTGCTTCCCTCTCTCTCCCTGCGTCTCATGTTGTACAGCACATTTATATCAGTCAAAAAGACAACTAGCCTTAACTCCACAACCCTCCACCTCAGTGCACCCCCATTATTACCTCACCCTTTCACACTCCTTTCTAATAGCCAATATACGAGTGCATCCATACAGCATTCTATAACACTAACTCAGTCTAACATCATTTTATGAAATGATGTTTCACACAGACACAAATATACATAAATACACGTGTATATATATAAATATATATACACAGTAGTCCAAAAGTCTCAACCCCCCCCCCCCTTAACTTTTGAACGCATTGAGATAAATTAATGAAACTTGAGGGACCCGTACCATGTAAAGGGAAGTTTGTTTTCATCCAATTGCGCACAAGGGGCAACTTATGCACTTTGCCCCAAGGCCACCCAATTTCAAAATTTCTAATATTTTTGATAGCATATTTGGATTCTACGGGAGAAATAAAAAAAAATTTTACTTGTAACCTTTTTTTCTATCTCCAATATTTTGGCCCTATGGAGGGGCAAAGATAGCAAAATAACCCTTCCGAAAATAGTAAAAAAAAATAGTATATATATAAAATAACACTTATACATCATTATAAAATCTAGGTTTGAAATAAATTAATGGAACTTGGGGGATCTGCACCATGTAAAGGGAAGAGTGTATTTATCCACTCGTGTACTAGGGGCAACCATCCATTTGCCCAAGGGCGCTGTAATATATCATTTTTATATACTTTTGCCCCATATATGGGACAAAATATTTGAGATAGAAAAAAAGGTAAAGTAAAATATTCTTATTTTTCACCGTAGAATCCAAATCTGCTATTAAAAATATACACTTCAATTTAAAATTTTGATGTTGGGTGGTCAGGGGCCAAGAGGGTGGTTACCTCTAGTGCGCGATTGCAAGAGAAGAAACATCCCTTTACATGGTGCAAATCCCCTAAGTTTCATTAATTTATCTCAAACCGTTCAAAAGTTAAAAGGGGGGGGGGAGAGACTTTTGGTCCACCCTGTATATATATATATATATATATATATATATATATATATATATATATATATATATATATATATATATATATATATATATATATATATATATATATATATATATATATATATAAAGCTAACTTTCAAATTTTCAGTATATTGAGTATCGTAAAAATCTGATTAACAATTAAGACAAAGGGATATAATTATATTTATGTACAGATGTGTGATATTCCTTTGTCGCAAAGTTCATTGGACTAAATTAATATCTCTTTGCCATAATAGTTTTTTAGACAATCGAATATAAACTCTCCTTTAGTATATGGAAGCATTGAGCACTTTAGCACCAAAATACCTGTGCTGATTTCTTAAAAACGTTTCCTCTCAGCTATCGATATATCGATGTATTGATATGGGGATGTTTTGTTTTCTTTTTACGTGTTCAAATAGCGCTTCATTTGCAACAAAAATACAACATTTCGATGCGATTTTTCGTGTTATGTGTTTGTGCATCAATTGGTAGACCTTTTGCTATCCTAATTGGTTTTCCCCACCCACATATCCCTTCAAAACATTGCTCATATGTGGTGAGTGGATATTTTATATATTTATAAAACAACTATTGACTTTATCGTAAACCCAAAGGTACTGAAAAAGTACTTCTTAAAATTTCAACGGGAACAGTTTTTCAACCGGAAAAATCCGATCAAAATCGAAGAAAAAATAAATAAAGTGGGTCAGAAAAGGTCAATCCGTTTTCCCAAATCTTCATTAAACCGACGAAGAATAACACAGGTATTTGAGAGTATTATGTGTATGACATTATTATTATGATGATGTTGTTATAATATTATTATATATGATATAATACAATATGAAGTAAAGATACACTGGTATGCTTTCTGGAACTTGGCCACACGCAGTGCCGTGCGGTCATATTATTATGATATAAATAGGTACAAAAGAACACCAAATTTAAAAATATTAAATATATATATAAATGACACAGCCGCCTAAAGTAAAAATTGAGGCCTTTCAACAGATAAGCATTGCAATAAAAAAAAGTGGCCATAGATCGAATTTTTAGATCTTTTCAAACCAGTAGCTGTTCGTGCAATCAGGTATTCGATCCGACCTTCCTAAAGAACCTAACTTTGAGTACGCCTTTTAAACCAACAAACCTATTGATTTATGTCTTGGTATTTTTAATATTTAATTATTTTTTTATTTATAATTATTAGTTATTGTTAAACAATGTTTACATAATATATAATGATTTTCCACGTTATAGCCCAATTTACCATCAAGTAAATGAATGTAATGTTCACAAATGTACATGAATGGTATGGTAATAAATTGATCTATCTATCAATTTATCTATATAGTGTATTCTGAACTAAGCGGACATTACTTCAACAACTATTATTGATATGGTTAAAATATGTAGTAAATAAATTAAAATATTCTTTTTTTAGTGTGTTCCTAATAATCACTTATACATAATATATTTTTCTTTTTGTTTAAAGAATTATTTTATTTATGTTAATATTTAATTGTAAATTTAAATGTTTTGTTTAAATTATTTAATTTTATTCGTGGTAATTGTTTGTTGTTTCTTCTTCGTCCTGATTAACACATCATTAGACCATTAAAAGACGGTAGGATCAGCTCATTGCCCATCTGTTCAATAATTCAACGTGAACATCAGTGTGAAATGTATCATACCTCTCTGGCATTAAAATAGATAAGGCGGTGAAAGGCATTTGTTTCTGGCAAAGGGAAATGGGTTTGCACAGCTAACTTTACGCAAGATACGAAAGGCGGAAGCTGTGCTCTATGATCGTTTAAATTAATTCTAGAAACTGACATTCATAAACACATAATGTTACTAATAAGTTTATAAAACAAAATTATAATTCCTGATTAACATCTGTTGACAATAAACTAACCACGTACAGATTAAGTAGTCCTCTAGCGTTTTATAAAAACACGATACAGTTTATTCCCAACTAATATTTTAATTCATTAAGAATTAGTACGATACTTTATATGAAGTAGTTTAGTTGCAATATGTGTTTATGAATCTAGCGAACTCAAATGTCATAGACAGTACGTATAGACTCACGTAAAGGGTTGCAAAGAAGGCTCTTACTTTTCTATAGAGGCCCTGAAAAACGATTGTCTCATTTACACCGACATATCTGGTAATTAACATTTACTACATTTTATTTTTTCATTGCATGTTAAGGAGGAAAGCCTCAGAACAACTAGAGCTCGTTAAATTATTATTATTCAGTGCATATTAGAATAAAAACATAGTTATAATCCAAATTTGGTGGCGCTTAATGAAGACTGAGTTGCGCCTTGTGAGTCAGAAACATTTACATTCGTGGTAAAAGAGGAAGAAAAATTAATTAAATACCAAATTTTTGGATGACTGAATGGTAACATTAGAAGGATACTACTTAAAATATGTAAGCTGCTGAACGGGCAGCCAGGAGTCAGGAAAAGCCATGGAAGACCAAGATAACGACGGAAGGAATATGTGGTGAATTGAGAAGATTAGGAACCCGCAAGATACGTCAGTTTATACGTGGAAGAATATTGCTAAGATGGCCAAAGATCTATAAGGGCCGTAGGGCCAAGAAGTAAGCTGGAAAGTAGATAAAGACTAAATATTTGACAAATTTTCTTATTCAATGTCAAGAAGTCTGTCAATAAACATTGTGGCATTATTCTTATAACGTAAACAACTGAGAACTCGAGTTAAACTTATTAACCTTGTGCCTTTAGTCTTTCTTCTTACGATTCCATATCATGGAGGTTCAATTCCGTTTTAATAATAGCCCACTTAGACAAACTACGTTAAGATGACATATAGGTGTCAAGAATGAGTGTTGTTGTTTATAATGTGTTCCGTGTTATATATTCCAAGAAGCATCGGTAGAAGGAGCTGGCGAGTCAGCCAAACCTCGAGAAAACGGCATGCCGATCTAGACCGTTTTGGATGACATGAAGAAAATGCCCGATCAAAACCCGGGCAAGTTCCCTCGGATTATGATTGTGATGGTGCCCGTCCAACTGGTCCAGGCATTCAGTCAAAACGTCATGCTCTCCATCAAGGCGATTTACATCACGACGGTGCTCGGATATGGAGAGGACGCCGCAGTCATGATCAGTCATATATTCATCTCGTTCGAACCCATAGCTCATCTGACGGGTGCAATACTTGCGGATTCCACTTTCGGTAAATGGAAAATTATTGTGGCTGGGATGGTCATAATGAGAATACCTGACGTCTTTTTCATCCTCGCGGTCCTACCAGGAACCGCTAACAGGGTAACGTTCCTAACGGCAGTCACTCTCGCGACCTTTCTCAATATCCATATCCCAACGTTGAACGCATTTTTCTCCGAACAGTTTCGAATGCCACAGCAAGAGAAGCTTTTAAAGCGATATTACAACTTTCTCTACTGGGGTAGGAACGCTGTTAGTGTTGTGGGAGCTTTCAGTGGCAGCAGGCTAGCTGCAATGAGCTGCTTCGGTCAAAGCCAATGTTATTTCGCACCGTTTTCAGTATGGGTTGGTACCGAAATATTAGTGGCTATTATTATCGTGGCTTTAGGACGTTTTTTCGTCAAAAAGCCACCCACTTCCAGTGTGATACTCCACTTTCTAGAGTGCGTTGCACGAGCTCTTTATAATAAAGCACGTTTCGGTAAAGAAGAAAAACGGGACAGGTGGATCGATCATGCCGACGACGTATTTACAGACAGGTTTAGAGACGACGTTTTCGTTCTCGTAAACATGTCTTACTTCTTCATGTTAGGCATCCTGTACTGGTCTCTATACGATCAAATGTACACAAGGTTCATATACCAGGGAGCCAAACTTGATCCGTATCTCACTGACAACTTCAGAGTGTATCCGGGAGACACAACTATCCTCAATCCGGTATTGGTCATTATTCTTCTGCCACTGTTAGAGTACGTTGTTTATCCTATATGTGGAAAAATGAAGTTTCTCAAGACCGATTTGCAAAAAGTGGGCTGTTCGGAATACCTTGTTGCTTCGGCATTTGTGGCAGCGGCAATATTAGAGTGGCAGATAAGAACGCACGAAGTACGCCCACCGCCACCCGGAACCGCACATTTGGTCGTTTTCAACGGGATGAATCAGGCAATCGACCTTTCAGGAGATCTCGTTGGAGAAATAAGGATCGAGGCTTTTGATACTCGCTTCTTCACTGATTTATCAGTAACCGGGTCAAAAACAATCGATGTACAAATAAGATCTTCTGACGGAGTTATAGAAAGAAACTATCCGATAACTCTAGAAGAGCAGAAAGGCGTACCTTACGTGTTGACAGAGAACAACTTCGAGAGAATTAGTGGGTATGAAGTGTATCATACAGATCCTAAGAAAGCCCTAGAACCTAAGATAAGGTGTGTGTGCACGGCGCGGGACTGCCACGACGTCTCTATCAAGACAGGTCGAGGTAAAACGGTGACTCAACTTTCTTGTCAGCCTCCATCAAGTTCGGCCGACTACAAACCTATTAAGGAGGGAAGATTTCGAGTTTTTAAAGATAAACAACCGATCGGAGAAAAGATCACTATAGATGAACATTTAGATTATACTCTGATCTTACTTGAATATCCGGATCACCCCGTAATACTATTCGAGTCAAATCCTCATTACCTCATCCCCTTTTGGTGGATAATTCCTCAAATTTTCATAATGACACTGGGTGAGATCATGCACGCTATTCCGTGGCGTCTCTTCATCTATACACAGTCTCCACCGCCCATGCGATCTGTTGTCTTCGCTTTGGACTTGCTCTCAAGATCTCTTGGTGACCTTCTCGTGGCAGTCATAGCCGCCTCGGCACTCCTCGAACAAATCTACGAATTCATCCTATACGCTGCGGTTATGTATGTCGTCTCTATACTATTTACACTGTTAGCTATCAGCTACAAACCTCAACAAAGTCGAGACTAAATATCCACGATTATAGTCGAAAACTGTATTATTCTTCTATAATCCGAGAAAAG
This sequence comes from Gerris lacustris, assembly GCA_951217055.1. NCBI lineage: Eukaryota > Metazoa > Arthropoda > Insecta > Hemiptera > Gerridae > Gerris > Gerris lacustris. The sequence continues at coordinate 39,326,913 of OX578278.1, forward strand.
CCAATACGTGGAGGTGGCCTACTCCAGAGGAAGCTAGAAATCTTTTAGTTGAGATTTCATAAAACGACTTTCAGTTCCGCTCTTTTTAAGAAGAAAATTGTAGATTAATAATTTTATTGTAAAAGAAATCTTTTAATAGAGCTGCCACCCCTTGTTTTATTTCATACGAGGTCAAAACAATTATAAATTATGTTATTTTTGTAAAAGTATTAAAAAGATGATAATCCTGATAAAAGTTTTACTAACTGTACTAAAAGTTTCTACAAAAAACTATTTTACTGTCGCTTTTTGAACTATTTTAAGTGCTTTTAATGTTATACATAACTTGGTAAAGCCACTGGTGATGACCTAATAACAGGTTTAGAGCTCTTTGCGGTAATAAAATAAATGCAATGACTTTGTATGTCTTTGATTAAGGGCTACACGAGCTCAATCTACCAGACAGTTTATTAAAATCATTTCTAATAACCCTTAATAATAATTTATTTACAGGGTGACTGACGATAAAGTTTGGAAAAGTTATAGAGCGTTAGTACACCTCGTATGGGGAAAAAAACATTCCATAGGTCAATTCTCAACCGTTCTGCCACTAGGTCAAATTTAGCGAATTTTCGAGAGGGTCTTCCTTGCCTCATAAAATGAATTGCTGCTCTTAAAATATGAATCCTAGAGAAATGATTTGAGTATCGTTGGAAAGCATAAAAAAGTTCCTAAAAATAAATCATAAGTCCTTTTATTCAAAATAGCATTTACTGAGTATTCGTATTCATTCTTATCGAAATTATAGAGAATTATTTTGTTATTAACTATGAAAAGAATCTCAATCAAAACCTACGCATAAAAATGAATAATAGATTAAAAACTGACAACAATCCAATAATAACAAACGAACCCCATCATGATAATAAACTCCTTAAATATAACAACCTACATAAAAATGATTGGTTTCTAAATTTAACGGTTATAAATATAACAAATAATATAAAGAATTTCCTTTCCTTAGGTTATAATTATAACCTAAACAATAATAATAACAAAGATATACTCAAATTAATAGTCGATGTAGAAAAATGCTTAAATACATTAGATACCAGTGATAACCATAAAAATGCACTCCGCAGCCATTAAAAAAATACAAAATTTAAAAAATTTCCAACAGGTTCAGTACAAAAGCAAATTATAATTGATTCTAAAAAAACCAATGCGTTTCTTACACGCAATAAAGAAATCGTAATAACTAGAGCTGACAAAAGTAATATAACTGTTATTATGACCAGAGATATGTATATCAGAAAAATGGATTTACTATTAAATGAAAATAACATATTACAGGTAAATAAGATGTGTCCCGGATAATAAAATAGAAGCAATTAAAAAAGTTATTAAAAATTATTAGCTAAAAAGTATACTCGTATAACTAAAGAAAAAAAAATTAAATTAAATATAAACAATTGTAATTTTTCAAAAATATATGGCCTACCAAAAAATCACAAAGCTGATAACCCACTAAGACCAATAGAAAGTAGTAACAATGCTCCCACAGAAAAAACTAACAAAACTTATTAACTCCTCATTAAACAATGTGTGCAAAAACAACCAATTTGACTATAAAAACTCAATAGATGTAAAGAAAGCAATACAAAACATAATAGTTAACTATGATGAAGAAATAATTTCACTTGACATCAAATCCTTATTCACAAGTATACCCCTGCAAGAGGTTTACAAAATAATTCAGAAGTTTAACAACTATTTAACAAATATTTAGGTAGCTTGTACTTATTCCACGCTGAAGACCCTCAAAAACCCTAGTTTGTCACCTAGAGTATATATACACATACACTGACAGCTTTTGTGAAATTTTGTCTTTTTGACTTGGTGGGGCGGAACTCTGCTGCGTTCCTAAATAAGGGACAAAAGAAAAAGATAATTATTTTATTTTATTATTTTTTTGCTGGTGGCAGAACTTAAAAACCAGTATAGTTGCATCGAGTACACTTTCTAGAAAATTTCCTCATTTACTTACCGTTCAAGAAGTACTCACAGCTATACCCATTTATTTGACCATATTTTAAGTAATAAATTACGAAAGTTTGAAAAATGATTGTAAATTACAGTAAAATACGTGCCATACAGCAATTTATAATTAGATGCTAGATGTTCGTGCAAGACTAATTTTTCAGCACAATGGAGCTCCACCTCGTTATTGATTTAGAATATTCCTAGGCGAAACTTGCCCTTTATGGATAGGCCGTGGGGGCATAGTCGCTTGGCCCCCAAGGTCTCCTGATCTAAACCTTATGGATTACTATATTTGGGGACACTTCAAACGAAGTTGGAAGTTTACAAGACAGAGATCGAATCTGAAAAAGACCCGAGGATGAGGATAGAACATGCAGCAGAAGTTATTAGAGATGCATCAAGGCAAAAAATGACCGTAAAGGAAATGAGAAAAAGAGCAAGAGAGTGCATTAGAAATAGGAGTCACCATATTGAGCAATATTATTAATTTATTTTAGCTTGTACTGAATTTTGTTTATTTTTTTTTTTTTTCTTCTTTACAAACATATATTTGTTTATAAGTTATTTCTGCTTTCAATCTAAATAAAGCTTCCTCATTAACTTCAAAACCTATAGCTTAGTAATTTAATACACTATTGAACAAAAAATAATGTCTAATTGATAATTGATGTATGCTACGTATTTTACTGTAATATGCAATCATTCCGTCGGTTATTACTCAAAATATGGCCAAATAAATGGGTAAACAGTGTGACTACTTTTTGAACGGTAAGTAAATAAGAAAATTTTCCTGAAAGTTTACTTGATGAAACTGCACTGGTTTTAAGTTCGAAAGATCTTTAAGAGTACAGTAATTTTTGTTATATACACTTTTGTCATTAAAGAAGTGGGTAATATGAAAAAACGGGGGGAAAAAAATCGGGTACGGGGTACCTCAGAACTTTTCCTCACTTCAGAGGCCACTAAAGTGGCCTCTCCTGGAAGCAGCATTGGACGTGGTCAGTACTTGGATGGGTGACCGTTCTTAACTAACTGATTTATTATCATTTTTACAAAAAAAAAAAACTCTTATTTTTAATACCTATATTTTATTTAATTATTTGAAGTTTGGCGGTATTTTGACAGATGTAAACAAACTTTGACGTCATCAAAATTATCGCACTAATAAATAATTATATTCACTTATAACTTTTAAACTAATTAATATAATTTCATCGGGTTTTTTTATATTTGTTCCTTAATTATTTCCGGTTCCAACGATATGCTATAAGTCAAAAACCTATATGTAATTTTAGTATTATTAACCGTCAAAGTTTAAAAATTCAAAAATTTATAATTTCAAAATGGCGGCCAAAATCAAAATGAAATTTAGTGGGCTTGTTTGTCATACAGAGAGGTACATTCGAGCCAAATTTCAACTCGATCAGGACCATTGTCGATTTATTACGATTTGTTTAATTTTTGCTGACTCAGCAAACTGGGTTCAAGATGGCGGAAAAAGTTACACATTTGCTTACATAAATAATTAGAATTTAACAAATTAATATAAATATCAAAAAGCCTCCAAGAAGGAAAACCTTGAAATATGGTAGTTCACAGTATTTCATTTTTAATTGTAAACCCCTATTTGACACAAAAGAGACATCCAAATAGATACTGTTAACATTAATTATCTAATACATAACATGAAAGTCTAGGATTTTACAATCTATTTATTTATAAGTTTTAATATACAGTTAAATTGTTATTTAAAGTAATTATTACTCTAAGTGTAGACTTTAAATAATTATTATCTTGCGATAATTTAATATATGTATTAATAACGAGCATTGTAAAAATAAAGAGTACATCTAATCCTGTAATGGGCACTAAAACCATCAACAGAGAAATTGAAAAAAAAATTGTCAAATGTTTCTTGCGATATCCTCCCCCGTAAAATTTTAATTGCAATCTCTCATTTGTTCATTTATTAATATTAATTAAAATTCTATACATAATTACTGTATTTGTACTTAAATATGATAAAAGCATTATCTCCTTGCTAATCCATTTTGGAGCACAGATTTACAATGAAACATATGAAAATATGTTAATATATACACTACACACATAGGGTATAGAGTTTTTGCTAAATGTGTTTCCGATAATGGGATGATGATGTTTTTAGCAGAGGTTACAGTCCGTGGGAAAGAAAACCAACAACGATTTTGTGTTTAAATGTGTTCTGAAGTTTTCCACGTGTTTGTTAAACGTTAGGTGTAAGGGAATAACGTAGCACTCGTGAATTCTATGTTTTATACGGTTATGATGTCGAACCAAATAAAAAAATGTTTTTGGGGCTGAAAGTATGCAGGGAGGGGAGAGGGCATTATGCAAATATACCTGTAATATCCCTTCATGTTTCTCTTATAATGTTTCGCATGAAACACACTGGTGGTCTGCTTGTATGTATTAGCACGTTTCAATGTGTACGAACATAATTCCAATATCCAATGGGGTAGGAGGTTTAGTAATGCAAATATTTAAAATATGTTATTTAAAAAATGAATCTAGTGTATGATTGAAAAATACGTAGGGTTTATAAACATTAATAATATTATATACGGCTGTCCCGGGTCAGGACCGACAAACTTTGGGATGTGATGGTACAGTTAATTTTGAGGAAAAGAGTTCTATACACCATGGCCCTATTCTCATTTGTTTTATAGCCATCTCATTTTTAATTTTTTTGTAAAACGTGACTTTGACTAAATAAATTGGTAATATCATCGGAACTAATTAAGCTAGAAGCATAAATGATATACCACCTGAAAGAGCCTGAAAACTTCTTAAAGATAAATATCGTTCCAGCTATTAAATTTAATTTTTAGTCACACGTTAATTCGTTAAAATGTTAAAACATTAAAATGTACATTAAACACAACAGAACATTAAAATGTTAAAATTTAATTAAAAATATAAAACGTTAGAGCTCGTATAACTGCTGTATGGTAATAGATAGCTGGGTGCAAAACACCTTAAAGTTGGCACCATTACTAAACTTTAAAACGATACTTTTAAATTTAAAATATTGCAACTTAAAGTATCTGAAATATTGATGAAATTAAAAAAAAATAATATATACTAACTGTCTGCTGAGATAAGGTTGGGGGAATGGGAAGTGCCCTGAAAATTCAAACTTCGGGTTATTTTTTTTGTTTCTTTTTCTTTAAGTTGCTCTTGTAAAATAAAACGTTAACGTCATAGTACAGTTATAGTACCCGTTATGTATGTGTTGAACCAGTCATGGTACCAGAAATAGTACAGTCATTGTAACGTCATTTTTTTATTTTTTTATTTTTATTTTTTATTCCGGGGGGCTTTTACACCCGAAGACGCAGGCCACTTAGGGGGGCCCATTGAACAAACCCGGGTTAGGGACCGAAATCTTCACACACTCTCGTGTGAAGATATGGTCGTTAACCATGACTACAACCAGGAGTGTCATTATCCATTATCATGGTTTCCAGGCCGAAACCTGGTGGCGCCACTCTTTCGAGGAGCTTCCCATTTGTTTAAACAATGCTGGGTGGACATTGAGCGGGGGGCCTGGTCCGGGAATCGAACCCAGAGCTGCGATCACCTTTTGACCCCGCTCGATGCTGCTTAACTTGCGTTATTACACGGCAAGCGCTCTAGCCTACGAGCCACCCAGGCCCCATTGTAACGTCATAGTATCTGATGAATCTTAAATTGTGTGGCAAAGTACCACTAAATCGATGGTGTTTTGGTGTTTTAAATAATGAAGTTATAAAAAACTTATGAAGGGCCGGGGCGAATAACGATGGTAGTCACAATAAAGTTATTTTCCAGAAAACGAAAATGAAATCGTACTCAGAAGATACACTAATACTAATTTTTAAAGCTTCGAAAAATTATATTTTAATATTTAGGTTATTACTCTATTAAGTAATGTAATTAGAATTTTAAAAAAAAAAATTATCAGAGAAAGAAAAAAATAAAGATTGTTTAAAAATCTAAAATAAAATAAAATATAAGGGTGAAAAACGATGATAGTCACAACTAAATGGTATTTTAGAAAACAGAGTATTCGAATAAGTACTCAAAAGATACAATAATACTCTTTTTAAAAGCTTCAATAAATTAAATTGTAACACATATGTGATTACTCTATTAGGTGATATAATTATCTTTTTTATTTTTTTTTAAACTGTATTATTATATCATGCAAGTACATAAGGAAAAGTAAAAAAAAAAAATTATTAAGGATAATAAAATCTAAAATGCTGTTAAACATATAAAACGTGGTTGCATTTCTTTTTAGGGTTTCGTTGGTATTCCGTTCCGGTTTCGTTCCAATAACTTTTGAAACAAATAAAAAGATAAAAACATGCAACTTTGCAGTATTAAAGTGCGTTTTGACGCGCACACGGGTAAAATATTGTAAACTCAAAACTATCATCTGTTCAAATTCAAAATGGGGGATAGTTCATGTCACGTGATTTATTTTTTAAATTTTGAGTAGGGTATCAAATGAAAGGTATTAAAGAGTAGATTACAAAAATATGTATATATCACCATGTTGCGTCCCCCCCCCCCCTCCCAATTTTAACTAATTTCATGTTCACAGTACCAACGAAACTCTATTTATGTGTGGCTCCACGCACAACCATTTTTTCCGCTCTGCTCTTCTGAATGTTACTAACTAATAGAACTGCAGTTGTAAATTAAATAGAAAACTTGAGTTAATATAAAAACTAACTCCCATTCACTATGATACAGAATAGAAACTGCATAGACTTGATAATAAAACTAGGATTTACTGAAACTCCGCCACATCCTATAACAGATAAGTTGGACTATCATCGTTCTACCCCCAACTCATGGGACTATCATCATTCGTACCCCTTGGTACTTATTTTAAAAGCGTTTTTTAAGAGGGTAATAATTGTTTTTTCACTTAATTCTTTATATATATATCGATAGTTTACCTCAAAAACTAGCAGATAGTATTAATAGTTTATTTTTTTCAAAAAATGGACTATCATCGTTATTCACCCCGGCCCTTCATATTATAGCGGCAATTTCATTATAAATTTTTCATCTTCACTAGTTAGTGCTGGTTCTGATGTAAGGAAATTTCGATAAATCTATTGGTATCAGCTTATCAAATAAATGGCCAAAAAGCGACCCTCATAAAATGCAGCGAATCGATACTTAAAAGATGTCAGATGTGTATTAATGAAGGAGGCCACCATTTTGAACACTTATTATAGTAAGACCTCATGTGGGGATCCAAAGAGCAAACCCGGTTTAATAGTCCATCCTATAGTACCCTATCCTCTTAGCAAGCTCACAGACCCACAGAAAGTGAGCACCTTGTTTAGGGAAGTAACTTAAGTTCTTCAATTGGCAGGATGGTTAAGCCAAAGATTCTCCACCTCAGGTGTGTTAATGCAGGACAGCTGCTAATAAGATGAGAAGGGGTTTCATCCTCTTCCTCGCACAGCCTGCACACTGGGCTTTCTGCTAGGCCAAGCAGATGTAGATGTCGATTTAGCCTACAGTGTCCAGTAAGAAATCCTGTCAAAAGATGACAGGATTGTTTTTTGAGCGAGAGCAGCGATCTGGTAAGATGCTGAGATGGTTCCCGGATCATCATTTTAGATTTGCGCATACCTGAAGCAGTGTTCCATATTCTTTTCATATCTAGCCTCATAAATGTCCATATGGAATTTTTCACTCCACAACGTGGCACGCCAACAACTGGTTCTGGTGTAATTGGGGTCGAATTGGAACCCGTTTTAGCTAACTGGTCAGCAATCTCATTCCCCTCAATGCCACAATGTCCAGGAACCCATATCAGTTGTACCTTGTTAAGTTGTCCAAGAGTGTTAAGATAGCTTTTGCACTCAGCAACCAGCTTAGATGTATACCTTGGTGTAACCAGTGCTTTAATCGCTGCCTGGCTGTCAGAGTAGATTCTGATTTGTCTGTTAAAGATTTTATTATTCAGGATAATTTGAGAACAGGCCAAAATTGCATATATCTCTGCCTGAAATACAGTGGCATATTTGCCTAAGCTCACACTAAGCTCATATTGGGGTTCTGCACAGAAAACCCCAGCCCCTGATAATTCATTGATTCGGGACCCGTCGGTGAACCACATGTCTGTTCCTGGTGGCATTTGAGGATCATCTCCAGGTTCCCAGTCTTGTCTTGAAGGAAGTAGATACTCCCAGCTAATGTCAAAATCCCACTGTGGTATCATAGAGTCCTGTAACATAACTACTTCTGGGCAGATTTCTGTGATAGAATTCCATATTATACTGTGCCCTATACTGTCACATCCCATCCATAAACCAGCACAGTGCAGGCGATATGAAGCTAGCATAGCATCGTACTTCAGGTATATTTCTAAAGGTGGTAAGCATAGCATAGCCTCAAGTGCCAGGGTTGGTGTAGTTTTCATTGCTCCTAGTATACCAACACAAGCCGTTCTTTGAAGGAGCTGAAGTGATTTCTTTTCAGTTCCTATCGATATCCTTGGCCACCAGACAACACATGCATAGGAAAGAATTGGTCTTACCATGGCAGTAAAGATCCAGTGCAGTACTTTAGGTTGTAATCCCCAGGTGGGACCAATGGCCTTCTGGCATACCCAAAAGGCCGCCATTGTCTTATTCAGCTTCGCTTCAAGATGAAGTTTCCAGGTCAGTTTTTTATCCAAAATTACACCTAGATATTTTACTTAGTCTGCGAGGTTAAGCTTCTTACCACTTAGCATAAGTTCTGTACTTCCCTCCACTTTTCTTTTCCTTGTAAATAGTGTCACCACTGTTTTTTCGGGATTAACTCCGAGGCCGTGATTATAACACCATCTTTCAACAGTGTGAAGAGCTCTTTGTGCCAGCTCAAATACTGTGGTAGTGAACTTGCATTGAACCAGAACTGCTACGTCATCTGCATAAGCTTGAATGTAAATCCTATCTTTCAGAATAAGCTTTATGAGACTATCCACCACAAGGCACCAAAGTAACGGTGAAAGAACTCCTCCTTGTGGACAGCCTCTCCTTATAGCAACTTTTATACTGTGTCCATTTCTCTCAACTTTAGCTAGTCTAAGAGATAGCATTGATCTGATCCATGCCACTATAACTGGGTGAACACCATTTTCAGAAGCAGCTTGGCTGATAGATTCAACAGAAACACAATTAAAAGCCCCTTCGATGTCCATGAAGAGCCCCAGCATCAGCTGTTGCTTGTTGAGGGCTCTTTCGATTTTGCAGACCAAATGGTGAAGAGCTGCCTCACAAGATTTTCCTGCTTGATATGAATACTGCTGCTTGCTTAATGGTATGGTCATGTTGTCCCTAATCCACCTATCCACCAGCCTTTCCAAGGTCTTTAAAAAGAACGAAGTAAGACTGATGGGTCTGTAAGATTTAGGAAGAGTAAAATCAGGTTTGCCCTGTTTTGGTATAAAAACAATGCGCACCTCCCTCCAGGAGCTCGGGATAGTTCCTTGAGAAAGGAAGGTTCGATAGATCTTAACTAAATCGTCAATTATCAGATCCAGGCCTTGTTGGAGCATTATTGGCATAATCCCATCACAACCAGGAGATTTAAATGCGGCAAAGCTTTTCACTGAAAATTCTACCTTATGGTTTGTAATGATATTGTCTGCTAAGGCTTGAGCTCCTTCCACAGGTAGATCCGTGGGAGAATCAGATATTTCAATGTTCTCACTTATATCGGAGCCTGGCATATGGGTATTTACCAGATATCTAAGGGCCTCCTCCTCTGAAGAAGTAAATGTGCCTCCAGTAAGCAGTAAGGGACCACTACACATATCTGTCGGAGCTTTGGAGAGAATGCGATGAAATCTGGCCGCCGCGCCGGAGCTATTCCCCCAATATCTGCACAGTAGGCTCGCCAAGCATCCCTCTTAGCTTTTTTGATTTGTGCCTTGTATTTTCTACGGACGGACTTATATTCCTCCCACAGCTCTGGCAAATTATTTCTTTTTGCTTTGTTTAGGATTCTGTTAACCTGTCTTCTAAGAGATTCTACTTTATGAGTCCACCAAGGTGTTGAGAACCTTTGGGAACGGACTTTTAATGGACAACTAGTTTCATACGCTGTACTTATGGCTTTTGTAAGTGCTTGTACGTAGTCCTCAGTTTCTTTAAGTCCGTTGGGACAGTGTCCTAATTTGTCGAGTTCTTCTTTGAGCACCTTTCGATAGATGACCCAATCGGTGGTTCTAATGTTCCTGAATCGAATCTCTTGTGGAGGGGGAACTTTTATCATAAATAGGATGTGCCTATGGTCTGATAGAGATTCATCCTGAATAACATTCCAATCCTTAACACATGTTAGTAAATCTTCTGTGCAGAAAGATATGTCGATCACTTCTTTTCTTCTTGCTGTGAAATAAGTAGGGACAGCTCCGTTATTAAGGCCAAAAAGCTGTGTGCTAGATAAAAATTCGAGTAAGGCTGCACCTCTAGGGTTAGTGTCAGTGCTACCCCATACTAAATTATGCGCATTAGCATCAGCACCTACTAGAAGGGAAAACTTATTTGCTGTGCAGAAGCGGACTAGATCCACAAAGCAAGATGGAGGGGGCAGATCCATAGAGTCGTAGGGCAAATAAAGTGAACAAACTATAATGTCTCGCTTCTCATGCCCCAGCAGACTCCCTTTAAGCTTTACTGCCACCATATCCCTTCGGCAAAACTCCGGTATAAGGGTCGCATTAATGTTCCTAGTTATAATACAGGCACGCGGAACCTCACTATCTGTAGAATAGAAAATAGTACCCCCTGAAATTCCCAAACACCTATAAGTCCCTTATTTACATACGGTTCTTGAATTAGGCCAACATTTGCACTTACATCTAGAAATTTCTTACAAAAAACTGTGCTAGCAGCACCCCCGTGCTGAATGTTGGCCTGTAAAAACTTAATTCTATTATTAAACCTAACACTCATTATGGGGAGAAAAACGTTTCGGGCTCAATATCCTCCTCTCTTACTATTATTCCTTTAACCCCCTCTTTTGTTTTCTTCCTTTCCATATAAGAAGAGTCCGAGTCGTCTGATTCCTCACGTGGTCGAATTCTTGATGTGATATCTTCTGCTGCTGGAGCTGAACTGGCAGTGGGAAGATCTTCTCGGTGATTCATACTTCTGGCTCTATTTGCTGCCTGACGTTTTATTTCATTTTTATATTCTGGGCATTTTGTGTCTGTAATGCTGTGCTGAAAAGGGCGACCTTTCTCTAGACAGTAGGTAGACAGGTAGGCCCCTCATTGGCTTTAGGGCATTCCTTTTTCCAGTGGCCAATAGCTGAGCAGTGAGTACACGCTTGAGCTACTTCTTTACACTGGAATTTGTGATGACCCATCCTCAAACAGCGCCAGCATCTTGCCGTCCAGACGTGGTTCTTAATTGCAAGTCGAGACCACTCTATCCTCACATACCCCGCTTTTAGTAGTCTCTCCTTCATTTCAGTAGGGAGCTCAACCACCCAACGAACAAATTTTCCTCCTTTTATCCATCCACAAGGTATACTATATCTTAGGAATACCTTGCTTTTAAATGCTTCCTCACTATAGAAATTAAGCAAATTTTTTTCCCACAGTTCATTTAATATGTCTTCCTGTGAGACATCTATGTATATTCCAACTAAATCTACGGCCTCTCCAGGCATTGTTGGTAGTGCAGCCTTAAGGCCAAGTTCGCTTAGCCTTTCACAATGAAGAAGTTTATCTCTGCCTTCACTTGAAGAGCATTCGAGGGCATAAGCAATGCCTTTGATTTTACTCCTCATACCAACAACATCGATGTGCTTTATTAGAGGTCTAAGCTTTTCCATCAACACATGTCTTAGTACCTCAAGGCTTTTGATGGTAGATTCGTTTACTGGGCTTATTACTACTGTCCTCCTCAAGTCCATGGGTGGTGAGACTTCCTTGATCTTTATTGAGGGCTCGTATTCCACCTTATTTCCTCCTAGTAAGGATTTAGATGGCCTAGTCTTGGAAGTCTTGTTTTTACCCTTCCCTTTCTTTGTCTCCCACTTATTTTCTTTTGCTCCATCTTCAGGCGTAGCTATTACCGTTGCGTTGTCATCTGATTGAAGGTTGTCTTTTACTACGCTTGCGAAAGACACCTTTTTAGGTAGACTGAAATTTGTTTCCAGACTCCGTTTTACAGGGACTGGTTCAGCGACCTGATTACTTGGAGTCATGATTTCAGCTGCGGTAGGAAGTCAAGACTTAGGTATCTCTTTAACCTTGCCAGATGTTTTTGAATTTATTATTCCTCTCGCTTTCATGAGAGCTATTGAGAGATCACTTGTGGCCTGCCGGGCAATAGCAAGTTCTGTCAAGAGGGTGTATGTATCATTCCTCTCTAATTTTGAGCTTTCAGAGAGACCTAACTCTCTGACCTTTAGGTCCAATCTTTCTAGAGCGTCATACGCAGTTTTGACAGTAGCACTACCAAAATCTTCTTCTCTCCAATAGCTACTGCTTCTCTCTAATGCTTATTTACTTGGCTTCTTCTTGCGCGGAGCTCCTCCTTTCATCCTTAATGGCCTATGAGGTTTCTCTTCATCCGAGCTTGATGAGCTAGTAGAAGATATTGACTCACTAGATTCTGTAGACTCCCGGATAAACTGGGCAGTTTGGCTCGGAGTCATTTTCCTTGGTAAAGGTGTTGGTATCTCCTCATTCTTTTCATGTCTCTGGTCACCCTCTAAAAGTTTCTCCTCTTTAGAGAAAGCCACCACGATTTCTCCTGCACTGACTTTCCGTATCACCTCTAGGTCTGATTTTCTTCTGTCCTCCAAGGCTCTGATTTCCCGTTTGGCCAGGTTTCTTAATTCCTTAGCCTCCTCTTTTGTTTTTTTATTTTTTAGTTGGTCTAAATTAGACCTTACTCGGGAAATCCTCTGTGTGTACAGTTTCTTCACTTGTTTTCTCCACTTCCTACAAGCTAGAATCCTTTGTTTGGCCTTCCCCAACTCTATCCAGCCTTTAACTACCTCAGCCTTTCCTTCAATGGATAGTTCGGTTTTCTTTGTATGAACTGGAGCAAGTGCCTCTATCAGATCGGGTAGAAATCCATCATTTGGCACAGATTTAATGTGCACCACATGCGGTTTTATTTCACCTTTTACAGCTTTTTTTCCCTGCCCTAACGAGGACACTAAAGCCAAGTCCCCTAGCGTTTTAGCAAAAACACCTGCCATAATTCCTTTCTCCATTGTTAAAGGTTCTGCCCTTTTTGTCCGATCTTCTGTATTGGTGGAAGCGTCGTTTAGCCCAGGGCCCTTCCCACATTCATTAGGCTCCCACCAATAACTGGAGTTTAGACTCTGACTTGAATTTGTCCTGGCGTAACGACGGTCCCATTCTCCGAATAGCTCGGACCAGTCTCTGCTTGTAGCTGAACCTGACCTAGGTAAGGACGTGGAGCTTGTGGATCCTGACCTTAATCCCTCAGATGGGTCAGGCATTGATGCTTGAGTAGGCCAGCTTATCCCGCTAAAAGATGTTCCTGCAACGCTCTGCGGTGGTTTCAACTCACTCCAGTGAAACTTTGCCCAAGGATCAGTCCAGTATCTTGTCTTTATCTCCTCGTTCCTGTTTAAGGGGATAGACATAACCCTTAGCTAAACTTTGAAGAGCCACTAGAACAGCTAGGAATCAAACTGCCAAAGATGTAAATAAAAAATAGAGTGTAAAGAGATATTATTTAGTCAAAATAAAATATTATATTAGCCCATACATAAGAAAAGTGTTTATGATTATAACAAAAATATTACATCATAAATCCTGAAGAAAAATAAATAAAAAAATAAACAAATAAATAAATAAAAATAAAAAATAAACTAAAACACTAAATGAGGGAGAAAAAAAAATAAATAAAAAATAATAATGATATGAGGAATATATACATATTATATAAATAATAATGTAAAGTCAGCTTTACGTTAAAAATCTCAAGAAGAAAAAAAATCAAATAAATAAACAATATATATATATATATAGATATATATATAATTATATAAAAGAATAGATTTAAATTATCTAAGGCATTTTATTTAGTTGTCCAATGGTTTATTATTGCTGAGCAAAGCAAAACACAGAGAAAGGCGAGAACAGAGAGCTGAGAGCTGGAATTAGGTGACCAGTCCAATGGCACCAGCATGTCTAACTAAATATTTATTTAAATAAAGTAAATATATAATAAGTATTTATATATATATAATCATATGTAAAATCCCTTAGTCAGTCAGATCCTAAGAGCCAAATTTTATTTCCAAGTTTTTCTTTACCTTGATGTCTGCTTTGTAGTTAGTCCTGAGTTATCCAAATCTTGATGTAGAGAGTAGAAATAACTTCATTCGTAATTATCTACTTAAATAAACTTGTCACTTGTTAAGTCTGCACTAAAACAGCACTAATAATAAACTAATAGATAAACAATTGTCTGCATATAAAAATTAGCCACTTTAGTCCAAACAAATCACAAATATCCAATCACTATAGCTCTATTTTCAACACACCCTTAATACATCATAAGATTCATCGGGTACTATGACGTTACAATAACTATACTATTACTGGTACCATGACTGGTACTACACTGGTGGTCATTTAACGTTTTATTTTACCAGAGCAACTTAAAGAAAAAGAAAAAAAAAATAACCCGAAGTTTGAATTTTCAGCAGACAGTTGGATCTGTTTTATTGGAATTTCATCAATATTTCGGATACTTTAAGTTGCAATATTTTAAATTTAAAAGTATCGTTTTAAAGTTTAGTAATGGTGCCAACTTTAAGGTGTTTTGCACCCAGCTATCTATTACCATACAGTAGTTATCCGAGCTCTAACGTTTTCTATTTTTAATTAAATTTTATTATTTTAATGTTCTAACAATTATAACGAATTAACGTGTGACTAAAAATTAAATTTAATAGTTGAAATTATATTTATCTTTAAGAAGTTTTCATGCTCTTTCAGGCGGTATATCATTTATGGTTCTAGCTTAATTAGTTCCGATGATATTACCAATTTATTAAGTCAAAGTCACGTTTTACTAAAAGAAATTAAAAATGAGATTGCTATAAAACAAATGAGAATAGAACCATGGTCTATAGAACTTTTTTTACTCCAAATTAACTGTACTATCACATCCCAAAGTTTGTCGGTCCTGACCTGGGACACCCTGTATATGCTTGATGCAAGGATCACTGGACCGGTTTTGGTTATACGCCATCATCAGAAGAAGAAGAGAAGTCTGGGAGTCGAATGGATCTCATTGAATATAGTCTATATGAGAAAATATTTGACTTAATACAAATATATATGAGTAATTATAAGAAGGACGAGTTGAATTAGACCAATTCATTTCTTAAAATGTTTGGTTAACATTAAAATTATTTCATTAGAATGAAGAGTTTTACAATAGATGCTTGCATTTATACTGCAGTGCTTTATACTTGGCATATTTAACAAACAAAACAAGGTCTAAACATCGGGTCAGAATTTAATTTTTAATTGTTTGAATACCAGAGAGATGAGATATGTTTATTACAAAGTGTGAGGCAAATTTTGTACGTTTGTACGTTGGTTCAGCGTTGTTGTTTTGTGCGATATGTTGTGTTTTGATCTTAACATGCTTAGAGGATTTTATAAGAATACAAAGGCAGGCGTGTGGTCGGCAGAAGGGGTATCAGCTTTCTTCGACACAGCTATGGGTATAAAATAGGGTTCTTTCGCCTTGTGACAAAGAGACAAATACAATGATTTGTATTGAGGTCTCCAGATCGGGAACCACACTATTCGATACCTTGCCTTTAAGGATGACATTGCTATCCTTAGCGAAAACAAGTTGATCATGCAAGAAATGATCGATCATTTCAGAAAATATTGGAAATGTCTTTGGAATCTCTACTTGAATTTACAGAAATCCAAAGTTATGATTTTTAGGAAAGGTAGAAAATAGAAAAAAATCGAGAAATTTTATTTTGGTACTACAAAATTACAAATAGTTAATAACTACAAGTATCTGGAAATAATTTTAACACCGCGAAGTTATCCTATGCAAAGCATTTTACCGATAGATAAAAAATGCATAATTGATAATAAATACATCCTGTATACTAAGAAAATAGCGATCTTCGATGCAGCTATCAAAGCCGTCATGTGCTACAGAGCTCAAATATGGGGCTTGCAGCAATATGTCCAAATAGAAGTGATACAGCGGAAATTTGTTAAATGACTGCTATACCTACCACAACAAACCCCTTCCTACATCTTACACATAGAAATCGGCTTGTTACCTGTATATTTTCACAATGTAAAATTACAATTTAATACATCAACAAGACCTTGCAATCATACAGACTAGCAAACATACTGGCAAGAAAAATAATTGAAGAAAATACAGCTTGGTTTAGTGAAAAGATTTAATGATGCAATACAAAGTACTGAATGATTGGAATGCCATAGAACCGACTACTTGCAAAGCAAACATGAATAAATTAATAGACAACATAAAGAATTCATTTTAATTTTAATTTTTTCAATTCCATCATATAATTTATAATAATGTAAAAACATTTATGTCAGAAAATTATGCACCCCAAAAAAGCAAAGCTTGAGGAAGTGTCTCTGGCGTATTTCATGTAAAACAAAATTAAACCTAAATTCTTTTAAAGAAAAACAATCTCTGAACACAATAAAAAAATGAATAAAATAAATAACAATAATAATAATTATGTATTAATATATATATTTTAATAGCAACAGCAATTTAATACCGTGTTTGCACACTGCAATTGGCTACACAATTTGTGAGAGACACCAAGGGATGTGCCACGCAAGCGTGACACATAGGAACTGTTCCAACATCAGACATTACGTCATTAAGATGTTGGCTCGGCATTATGCCATGTCCTGCATCGTTTCGTCGCGTCCGACTCATCACATCAGGGGCCCGACGATGCCCACCCAACTCTGGACCTATACCAAATCAAGAAGATCAGATATAGGGCTTCTCAGAGACAAGCGTGCTCTCATACCGCCATACTTGCTTGGCTGGCAAAACACAACAGCAATTTAATATCGTGTTTGCACACTGCAATAGGCTACACAATTTGTGAGAGACACCAAGGGATGTGCCACGCAAGCGTGACACATAGGAACTGTTCCCAACATCAGACATTGAGAAAGGATGCAGGACATGGCATAATGCCAAGCCAACATCTTAATGACGTAATTAATGTCAATGAAGATAATTCATTTGAACTGTTGATTGAAGAACAGGCCACACGAAATGAAACGTAGATAAACAGGTCAAGTGTGTGCTGGTCAGCACACAGTGAGGGTCCGTAGGCAACCCTGTATAGTTTAAGTAGTACTCTATTGATGGTGTTTTCTAAAATGCTAAAAAGCTTACTTTGAACTATCCTATGGGTCTGATATTCTCAAAACACATAAACAAACTTCCGATAAAGTATTTTTTTGCCACTGAACTGGACTACAACCATATAAATACATCGAAAAGACCATAATTATAAGAAAACGTATTTTGTCAATAAAAAATAAATTAATATTTTTTTCGAAATTTCCAAAAAGTAGTATCTTTACTTTTGGTCGAAGAATGTTCAGGAATTTTTTCAGATTTTTTGCACTTCACATAAGCGAGATAGAGGGGGGGGGGGGGGGGGGACACGTTTCACACCTGCTTCAAACTCGCCTATGCTCGCCCTATCAAAGTTATAACCAAAGAATTATATATTTTTGTAATCAGCTCGACGTACCCTTTCAGATGGTACCCCTCACGGTGTCGAAAAAAAATGTAAAATTTTTAACCCTTATTTTTTTTACCCTATTTTTTTTTTTAAATATTTTCACACCTGCTTCAAACTCGCCTATGCTCGCCCTATCAAAGTTATAACCAAAGAATTATATATTTTTGTAATCAGCTCGACGTACCCTTTCAGATGGTACCCCTCACGGTGTCGAAAAAAAATGTAAAATTTTTAACCCTTATTTTTTTTACCCTATTTTTTTTTTTAAATATTTTTTTTAAGTCGCTATATTTTTAAAATATGTGGGCAGGTACAAGACACATACATGCCAAATTTCAAAGTGATCGGACGAAAGGTGTAGCCTTGAGAGCACGCGAGAGGACGGACGGACAGACACACGCAGGAAAATATAAGGGTCCTTGGTTTTGCCTACGGACCCTAAAAATGATATTTTCTAAGTAGGTAGTAGGTGTTATTATACTTCCATTATTATTTGGGGAATTAAAAATTTCTTCATTTTATTTTTATAATACTATATTATTATAATTTATACATTATCCATTTTATTTTACATTAAAAGTTGCTTGCCTTTGCAAAGAAATATCTTCTCGAAAGAGCTAAAAAAAACTTCGCTTTACCCCCCCCCCCCCCCCCCCCCTTACAGCAGCGATCATACAACTTCACAGGACCGATCAATATAACTACTTTAAGGTACTTCTTTAGATTGTTACTCTCTTATATTTGTTTTAGAATACCTATAAATGACTGACTAAATAACTATTAAGACAAAGAGATGTTTAGTCCAATGTACTTTGGGACAAAGGAATATCACACTCCTGTTTTTAAAGGGGAGTAACAGTCTAAAGAAGAACATTCCGTACACCTTCTTTCGATTGTGACTCCTCTCTAGTTTTGGAGTAACAATCTAAAGAAGTGCCTACTTTAATTTCTCGAAAATATGTCTCAATTCCCTGAACTGATAATATGATTTTCTACATCATAGATTTAAAAGGAGATAATCTCATTATCACTCGCTGTTTACATTTTTTTCGCATTTTCTAGCCAAAATGACAAGGATATTTAATTTAATGATTCATTGACTATACTACTTACGATTTAGTAAAACTATTATAATAATAATAATAGATAGTACGAAGTCAGAAAGGGGGTTAGAGGTTATACATTACAAAATTTGTCCCTCATAAACAATGTAAGCTATTATAATATATAGATCGTGCAATAAAGCCGATCATACTACATCGTGTTAATAGACACGTAAGAGAAGCGGCAAAGAATTTTGCTATGTATTATTTTTTTATTTTAATTATTCAATGATATAGTGAGTTAACTATACCAGCTGGCTAGTCACATACAAGAACAATTAAGTTGTTAGCACCCATCTATTAATAATAAAAAAGACAATAAAAGTATATTCGTGTGAAAAACGTTTTCACAAGCAATAAACTAGAGCTATTAAGTAAGGGGTACATTTGTTACACGTAGAACTGTGTTTAGTGTTGGATCGTGAGCCGAAGAAAACTCTCCGTAAAAAGAAATGAAAAGTCCCGAGGAATTAGACGTAGAAAGCCTGTTGTGTCGGCAAAGTTTTCTTCGAAAGATATATCTCGAGCCATATCGGCAGTCATTTTCCTCTCTCGCACTTTCATACCGAGGGCAAAAGTTGATATAAGAAAATCGTTTTAGACTGGATTTTCACATGAAGGTTTTTTCTCCGTATGGTCTGAAGGAAAGAGAAGAGGGGAAACTGTTCATTTAGTTGATTGATAAGACTAGGAAGGTTCCGACTTGAAACACTGATTGGTCGAGGGAGGGTTTTCCCTCTGTATTCCGCCATATTGGAAACTATATATCTTCGACATAACCCGGCATAATGGTCCCTGTCCATTTATCCTTCTCTCCCTTCTCTGATCCAATCTATATCTAATGATATCGGAGATATTTCATATATAAGAAAATTAAAGTTTTTAGGGGAGGGGGAAGAAGAAGAATATAGACGGTTTCACATACTGGTCCCAGCCGGGGAGAACTGAGTGCAATGAATCTCTCTTAATCAAATCAAGATAATTCCTTTTTATTGCTTCTCATCCATTTCTATGTATTACTTTAATATTTCCCCTTTTAGACTACAAACTAACTCTGGAAATACCATTAGGAAAATCATAACATTTATATCTGATAGTGATACGATCTCTTTTAAACTGCATTCCATTGCGTATGTATGTTTTATTCTAATTTTTTTTTTTAATAAATACATTTATTTTATTAAACAAACTAGCGCAATTACAGCTTACGTTACAATTAACAGTTCGTGAACGTAACTTATAGAACATTTAACCTATAATTTATATAATCGAGTAGTGTCCCGACGGCGACGACTCACCCCGAAATGTTTTGTTATTGCTAAGCTAAAGCAACCACATTTTATACCAATAAAAATAAATGTTTGTAGTGATTTGGGTACTTCTTTAGATTGTTACTCCCCTATGTTGTTTTAGAATATAAATGACTTTGACTAAATAAATATAAAGAAAAGGGATGTTTAGTCCAATGTACTTTTGGACAAAGGAATATCATACTTCTGTTTTATAAGGGGAGTCTAAAGAAGAACATTCTGTACACCTTCTTCAGATTGTTACTCCCCTCTGTTTTTTTATAATGGGAGTAACAATCTAAAGAAGTGCCGTGATTTGTTGGTTTACAATCTAAATTAATTTATTAAATTTTACTTTTTCTATAAATATAAAATTAAGGCCGTTGCCACGGCCGGGCTTAACGGCTCGTTGTAAATAAATGATCGTAAAACCATTAATCACTTATGCTCGGACATCTAAGAATGAAGGTCGATCCCGCTCCAAACACTACATGGCTTACTATTTATAACACCGTATTCGCGTCAGCAGCGTATTAAAGTATAAAGTTGGATTGGTAGAATGAAATGAAGTATGATCTCTTTACGGGGATAATAAGTGGCCTTAATGCTATGTTCAAAAATTGGTTCGTCCTTCCCGTTTTACTTCTAGCACTAGCTAAATAATATCATTAATTCGTAATATAGTATATCGTACTTGACCCTCAAACTTTTTACACCTCTGATTTTGATATTTTTTTAATTGTTTCTTTTACTAAGAACACTGGACACTTTGTCAATATAGCCAATCTTATATATAATCGAGTAGTGTCCCGACAACGACGGCGACGCACCTCGAAATGATTTATAACGTTAAGAAGTGAGGAGCTAAATCTTGGGCTTGAACAAGTGACCTCCAGCACATGATGCAAGAGCTCAACAACTGAGCCAGCTAACCGAGCTAACTCCTGAGCCTAAAATTTTCTATTTAAGCAGTATACATATTATGTCCATTATCTTTTTTTTTCAACCATATTTATTCTGCCCGTTGCCACGGGCTTAACGGCTAGTAGTTTATAATACACACACACACACAAATATATATATATATATATATATATATATATATATATATATATATATATATATATATATACATATATACATATATATATATATATATATATATATATATATATATATATATATATATATATATATATATATATATATATATATATATATAAGGTATATAAATACCTTTGTCCAATTAAGACAAAGGCATCTATACCTTTGTCAGCGGAGTAGTTTGAAAAAGGGAACTAAGAACATTTTTTTTTTTTTTTGAAAAATAATGCAAAAAAAACAAAAAAAAAAAACAGTTTCGATGTTATCTAATTATTATGTATTGACTCGAATAATATCAATTTTACTGACATTTTATATCATCAAGAGAATGATTTATTATTATTTAATTTGACTCAATCAAAATGAGAGAGATATCATTCGACACGGGTAGCGACTTTCTCCTATACAAATATTAATGAATTTTTCACCGTTTTACTTTTACGTTTTCCTCATTTAATGGTTTCATGGTTTTGCGTCTTAAATCAATTTACGAGTTTTATAATGAGTTATTTCTAGAAAATCCCGCCTTGATTCACCTAACTACCACAAAATATAACGCAAAATATTTAATAAAACTTAAAAACTCATTTGAATTTCGTTATATTAATACATTTACTTTATTTAAATTTTCATAATAGATTGGAAATTTATCATTTACATTTTCAAAATTATTTTTCCTTCAATATTTAAAATTTGTAAAAAATATCAACAAATTGCCTTTTATTTGTCGATACATAAATTCGTTTCCAATTATTTCATTTCATTTTTTAATCTATTCAAACAAAAGGGAAAGCGTGAAAAAGAATGAAAAAATAACATCCTAACTCCCCCCTCGCCCCCCCCCCTCCCCACCAGCTGAAAATCCTATTTGTTCCGTCTCTTTTGTTTCCCAGAGTCTCAATTGTTCCATTGAGGTCCCAGATAAAGGGCCCCAGTATGGGAGTATAAAAAAATTTAAAAAATACAACAAATCTTGATATAGATTGTTCTTTTTTTTTGTTATTGTTTTGGGAAAAATAAAGCTGTGCCTTTCACAACACAGTACAACTTAACTCGGACTTAGTTTGCCAAATAACGACTTCAAGATAAAGTTAAATCAGATATAACACATTTAAAAACACGGAAACCAATTTATTTCGATATTAAGGAATTAAATAAAATAAGTTTTATATTTATTTTTATTACTTCATTTAATTTTTTTATCTTAACGTCCTAATTAAACAGTACTGTGGTGGTTAATGAAATTTTATAAGCCACTTTAAATATTATTAATAATTAAGTTTTGTAAACACATTTTATTTTACATTTTTGACGACAGAACTTATTAAACAGCGGGATATTATGAGAAAATCAATTTTAAAATTTTTTGTGCACACCAGACAAATATAAAAATAAGATAAGTAAAGGAAGCGAATTAATCATTGAGCATGGTTTAAATGTTTCATTTTAAAGGAATAATTATCAAACCATCTTGTTGCAAGAGTGGACCACCTAGTTTGAGTGGAAAATTACAGGTTAGAGTTTAGTTTTTAGATCCCCAAAAACCTTGACCTAACTACTAAATAACCCCCAACGCTTATTATAAAAATATGAGATAATATTGCTTTTTTTATATATGATATACTTATAAATACCAAGGGTAAAGTAAGTTAATACAAAGTGTAATAGTAAAATTCTCGTATATTAACGTAATCAAATGCAGGTGTTCAAATTAATTAATTTTATGAAACTAAAAATGTATCTAAACATGTCACAGCTGAGAGTCTTATAATATCGAGTTGTTGACTCCATAATACAGAACGGACTACTCTTATGGGGATCAGCTTGTGACTCAAAGAAGTAATAATTCTAAAGAAAAAGCTTTTTTAAGGATAATATTATTAAAGGATTTAATAAAGGATATATTATTAAATTCTTTTTTAAAAAAAAGAATGTATAATAATATGTTAGTATTAGAATATATGGAGAAGTGCCACGAATTCAACATAGACTTACATCATCATTTCATTGACTTTCGACAAGCATATGATAGAGTAAAAAGAAGTTCACTGTATCAAGCAATAAAAGATTTAGGACTTCATCCTAAATTAATTAGGCTGACTAGAATCACACTAGAAGGATCCAAAATTAAAGTGAAGATAGAAGGAATGCTATCTAGAGAGTTCCTTATTAACTGTGGAGTGAGACAAGGAGATGTGACGTCAACTGTCCTGTTAAACCTGACCGTAGAAAAGGCTATGAGGACATTGCAGCTTAACCCAGGAGGTACGATATTCAACAGAATGATGCAGCACTTGCCGTACGCGGATGTTATCGACCTGATGGCACGGTCAAGGCAAGCACTAGACGAAGCTTACTAACAGCTAAAGCAGGGTTAGAAATAAACAGTTCAAAGACTAAATATATGATAGCATCAAGGAAGTCCACGACCCAGAACCTACTGTAACCCTAGATGGAGATGAGTTTGAGAGATGTAATTCTTTTAAGTATCTTGGATCAGTGGTTACATGCGACAACAGCTGCACTGAATAAATAAAAGCGAGATTAGCAGCAGGAAGCAAATGCTATTACTCTCTACTGCCAGTCTTTCGAAGCGCAAATATAAGCAAAAATACTAAGGTCCTTGTGTACACTACAGTAGTCCGCCCTGTAGTAACGTATGATTTGAAACTTGGACCTTAACTGCTACAGGAGAAGAAATGCTCAGAAGGTGGGAATGAAAGATCCTGAGAAAAATATTTGGCGCTGTTTGCAATAATGGTATATGGAGAATTAGAAGTAATGCTGAGCTCAAAACTCTCTACATTAAGCCTGATATTGTAAATGAGATTAAGGCGGGAAGACTAAGATGGCTGGGCCACGTTCAACGAATGCCTGTTGAAAGATGCCCTAGAAGGGTGTTCAATGGACAACCAGTAGGCAGAAGAAGTCGTGGTGGGCCAAGGAAAAGATGTAAGGAAGACAAAGAGGAGAATCTAAGAAAGCTTAGAGTCCGGGGCTGGAGAAGACGGGCTCTCGACAGAGGTGACTGGAAGATTGTTGTTGAACTGGCCAGAGCCTAACGGGCTGTAAGTATTAGAATATATATATTTTATCATTATTATTATAAATCAATAACAATTAAGTAAATAAAAAATAGCTAATTAATTATATTCTGAAAAAGTAATTATTGTAAAGCAGTATATAAGAAAAATGGACAACCAGGAAAAAATTTAAGAAAATTGTGTGAACTCTCTCATTTCAGCTCAGAACTCTATGTTCCCTAGTGGACATTTTAGAGCAAAAATGTTAAATTTAAAATGAATAATTATATATATATATATATATATATATATATATATATATATATATATATATATATATATATATATATATATATATACTCCGAGCATGATGGAATTTTGCACACTTGACCTTCAAAACAAGAGGAAGAGAAATGTGATTTCGAACACAAAGTCACAGTACAGCACTTGGTCTGAAGTCTGTAGCAAACCTTTCTTTGGAGGTTCAGAGTGGCCAAACGGAAAGTCGTATCAAAAACTGATTGCACCATCACTAAGTGATTTGAGAGATACAAGTTTGGTTCGATGACGAATTACATTTGTACATTACACATTTTCAACACAACATTTAAATGAAAATTTACATATTGGCATATTGGCACATCCATCTGCTATAATCATGCCACATTTGATTATTCTAGCTATCCTGTAAGTATGGAAAAACTAAAAGAATGTATAAAAAAATGTAATAAAATTGCACTAAATCTAAGTTCTTTGCTAAATCACAGATGTAATTTAGATTGAGGTAGTATAATATAATGAAGAGTGTTTGTATTTATTTTTTATAAAAATATACAATTTTATTCCCACTCACCATCCCCATATTCCCGGGCAATACCATGCTTTTCAGCTAGCTAACTAATAAAAATAAATTACAATAGTTAGCAGTCAAGATTTGAATAAAAGTATTCCCATTCGGTATCTTATTAATCGCACAAAAAGTTAGTTATTTAATTTATGTAAAAGCTTAAATTTCTTCCCAAAAAAAGAATTAAAAATAGACCTAGAAATAATGATTTTCAGTTGAATTGTGGTTATTTTATATGAAAAAGGAAAAGGTGAAGATGAAAGCGTTCGCAGAACGATTATATTGGTGGAAAACCCGGCTTTTCTCTTTGAGAAATAATTTATTTCCGTATCAAATTGATACGATGCTATGATTCTCGGCTCACTCTGTAAACGTTTGTCTCCCTTTTCTCGATATTTATTACTTTTGATCGTCGTAATTTCCTTCGACGTAGCTTTTATATATATATATATATATATATATATATATATATATATATATATATATATATATATATATATATATATATATATGTATGTATATATATATTTATGTAGGTATATGTATATACCGTAAGTGGAAGGTAGAAGAGAACGGTTTTTATATCCGAATATTTATTCGAGTTCTTTGAAAAAGAAGAAAATCCGAATTTATTTTATTTTTTCTTCTAGTGAGTTGAAGTTCAGCAGCTAAATTTTCCTTGCTAAAAGAAAATAAAGAAAAGAGAGAAGGGAAAATCTTCTTGTGGATTCTCGCTTTTAAAAAGAAACGATAATCTTTTTTACTGGGCTGTAAGAGGGCGGTAGATTCATTCCTAAGAAGTATGTTGTTTGGTAAGGCTCTCTTGGAAAAAAGCGAATCTTCGTGTAAACTTTTATATTTTTTCTTGGAGAATTCGGCTGTAGACTGTAGAAGCGGAATCTTCTGCTTGCAGTAATAATATCGTCTTAAAAATAAGGGAGGCAAGAAGAGGGAGGAAAAAGAAAAGCTTGAGAAGGACACGTTTCTGCGGGAGTGATACGGAGCCCGTAAGGATGCTATTCGGGCAAGTAAAGAAAAGAAGGTTAATACGGAGAGATTTATGTCGAGGTCCTCGGTTCGAACTGCAAGGATCCGAGAAGAAGAAAAGCGTATTTTTAACCTTAATCCTTTAGGATGATTTGAGACCTTAACACTTGGCTAAGGACGGTTGCCGGTAGTGTCTCACCAGTCTTTTAACATCTCGCAGCGTCCTCCACGGAATCTCGCCCATATTTTCCGGTGAAAACCCTCTCCGTAGGGGTGGCAAGTACGTGATATTTTCACGGCGGCACGTCCTGCTAGCGAGTATAATCTGTCATGTGAGTTTTCCTCATATAAGGGAGAGGTTTTTCTTTCTCTCCGCTTCACTGCCTACATCCATTGCTCATACTAAGGTCGGGGGTTCGCCTCTACCTGTCCTCGCTACCAAGCACGTAACCTTCTAACTCTCTCCTTTTTACCCTTCTCTGACGTTACTTTTTTTTCGGGAATCTTTTAATAAATTTTCCTTAACTCGGTGTTGGAAGGGAGAGGACGGTTCCACTTTCTTCTCTCTCCTCGGGTAAATAACAACTTGTCAACCCAACCTTCTCCTATAAAACTCCTAGTTACTCTCTTTCATCTTCTTATTGATTACATAAATCAAACTTATCACCACACACACACACACACACATATATATATATATATATATATATATATATATATTATTTATTAATATTATATATATATATATATATATATATATATATATATATATATATATATATATATATATATATATATATAATATTAATAAATAAACCCCTCCCTTAGAAAATTCCGTTTTCTTTTATTGTAAAAAAAAAAAAATTAAAGCTAATATGATTATTAACATTCTTCAATATTAAAATAAGAACAAACAAATGAAAAAGAAAATGGGAAAAGTATTAGAAAGTACGAGCAAATGTTACTCCTTTACTGTTATTCCTTACACCCCCCATTTTGTTCCTTTATTTATTTATTATATTTGTATTTTTGAAAGAAAAACATCTTGTTCTGACATTTTAATGTGACTTAACAGTATTGAATTTGAGTTATTAGTTTTATATTGTTTTTACTTATTGTCGAACCTGTTTATTTTTAAAGTGACAGTTTTTACACTGTTTAGAATAGTAACCTTATTCTAATTATAGTATTAATATTATATTTCTAAAGGGCTCTGCCCTGCCCACTACACGCTTTGCTTGTCAACCCCTGGAAGGTGGCTACCCAGGTAATTCACTGTTTGGAGTGGTATGCACCCATCCCTATCAGCCATATGTGGGGGTAAGGTGTGGGACATCGATAATATAATATAGAAAGATATAATGTAAATTATATAATTATATTAAAAATGCGGAATCTTTGCGTTAAAATCTTTTTAAACAGACTGTTAAAGATTTTCCGCAAGAGGGTGTATAGAACTTTTAGTATGGTAAAATAAAAATAAATAAATAAATAAAATAGGTTGTCACTTTTACGACTAAATCTTCCAATCGGATACGCATCAGAAAATGTGGCAATCACACGATGATTTATTTTAATGTGTAAACAAATTTCAGATAAATCAGTTCATGCAGATGCGTTAGAAAAGATGGCAGGCATTCCAAAACCAGTTTTTTAAAACACGTTTTGAACCTAAAAACCAATAATTCCAATCAAAATCACAAATTAAATTGTTTGTGCATTTGAAGTACTTTTTTTCCTTTAATTATTGCAGATGTATCACATTGATCAAAGTGTTGTTATGTACAAAGATTATGTTAAAAATTACAAGGAGAAACAAGAAAACAAATATTTTTGTAAGGAAAGAAACATGGTTTGAAGATATAGACAAGGTTGGGATGAATAATTGAACTAGGAAGGACACATAGGAAGCAGCAGCAACATCGATGAACGAAAGACGAAAATAATGATAGGGTGGCGATTATGAATAATCCGAGGATACCAAAAATATTACTGGGGTGGCGTCTACAAAGATGGAACTAAGAGGTGAAAATGGTTTGCGGAAGTTCAACCTGACAAAGAGTTGCTGCTAATAGAACAGAATGAACAACGTTTAATACCATAAATATAGTGGTAAAACAAAATACATTTAAAAAAAAAAAAAAAAAAAAAAAAAAAAAAACGTCTATAAACTGGGTCTATTCAATCGCTTTGGACAAAATCGTTATCCGTTGCAGTCAAATTGGTAGAGTATTGGACTGGAATTATAAAAATCCAGGATTCGAATTCCAGAGTTGGAGTTTATTTTCTCTACAATGTCTCCCGTATATAGTTCTAATCCAATTAAAAAGTTAACTTCACTGTTTGGTTTTACCTAAATTAAAAATATAGCTTAACTATATTTATGTAAGATAAGAGCCATTAAAAACAAAATATTTTAAAATATAGTTGCCAAGGTCCGTAGGGAATTTAAAAAATCGGACGGATTTGTTAACCAGCATAATTGTACCAGCTGATTCAAGATGGTGGCCATTAAATGTATTTTAGCTGTAACATACAAAAGTAAGACCTATGAAATTCCTTAAAAACCGTGATAAAGAAAAGCTATGGTTTTTTCTTTGATTTGTTAAAAAAAAATAGAGGGAGGGACAAGAAAAACGGAATGTGTAAAGTCACATAGCGCAAATATGAATTAGTACAAAAACGAAATATCTATTTGTACTCAGGGCGTCCTCTTATTTTAGTAGATAAACACATGACGTACTTCAGTTAAAATAAAATGTTCAAACCCTTGTTATTACCAATATTATAACCAAAAAGGATATATTGTGTGTGTATTTATTTATTACATATGTGCTTTCACATCCATCTTCATTTTAATGTCAATTCATTATTTAGTAGTTCAAGTATTCGAAGTTTGGACGGTTACAATATTGTTACCACCAGTAAGATCTATAGCTAACCTATCACAAGTTATAAAATTTTATGATTAGAGAGGGAAGGATAACATTTTTTTCTTACAAAATATATGAGACTCATAAAAAATTCCTTAGAAATATTACTGTGTTTGTTTACAAAGAATATCTGTGGTTTGTGAAATATTTTTCCTTTGATTTGTTTGATTAACTGAAAATAGTGGTGGGACACGAATAAAACAACTTTAAGGACACCTGGTGCAAAGATGAATTGGTACAAAAACGAAACCAAATATATAATTAAACTCAGGGCAACCTCTTCTTTCATTTAAAATCCCACATGACGCAATTCCGTTAAACAAATGGTTTAACCCCTTGTTTTTGAGGGATGTTTTTTTTTGGAGTTTCCCTTTATATTGCCTATGTTTGGTATATAACATATACATAATTGCAAAGTTTCAAGTTTTTGTTTTGAGTGTCCCACTTGTCTTGTAAACAATTACTCTATGTGTGGCGCAAATGTTTACATGCGAGCCATATTCAAGTTTGGCTAGGAAATATTACATTACGCATCTAGTGCGGAAAGTAGCATTTTGCAAAGCGAGTGTGGAGTTTGCACCCGATTGATAGCGAGGGTAGTAAAACCACACGAGCAAAGCAAAATGCAGTTTTCGCACGAGCTGCGTACCGTAGTTTATCTACTATTGATGGATTTTAATAATAAATACAGAAAAAAAAAATGTAAAAATCATTAAATATTCATGGTTTTTCATTAAAAACAGTTACTTTAATTAAGATAGCAAATTAGTTTTGTTAAATGTAAACAAACATGCTAATCGTAAGAAAAGGAGAAGAATTCTTCACCAATTTCCACACAAGTGCGGAAATAAAAAAGAATTATGAAACGCGCACGCGCAATGAATACAACTACTTTCTACGCATCTAAACAGAGATTAAATGTTTATATTTCGTATCAATCATAGATAAACTTTATTATCATCGGGTTTTATACGGTAATATGTTTCTACTGTTATAAAGTGCGCTTAAATGAGGTGTGTGAAAAAATAACTTATTTCTGTAATATCTTGCAATGCTATTAAAAATTATTTCGAGGTGGTGCACCTGTGTTACTATGATAAAAAGATAGATATTAAGACTGATTTCTTGGTTGTTTTTTTATTTGCCTCTAATTATTTTTTAATAGAATTCACACTTTAAACTTTCCCACGTTGATTTTGGTGTATAAAGAAATCCAAGAATATGAAATAATTTTGAAAGAGTTACTTTCGAAATAGTTGTTTGAGAATATTTATTTTTTTTTTACCAAAAGATATTTTTTAGAGTTATGAAGGCAAAATGATTGCGTCAGAAAGTGGCGAGATAAATACAGGGAAAGCGTAGAAAATCGATAAAAAGACTGTTAAGGAGGTGTCGCGTTACGCCTCAGTTTAGTTAGACTGTCGCCACTGCAGATCTATTGTCCAGGACATTGTACAATAGACTTGCTTCGCCTCAAGAAGGTATCATTGCCCTCGTCCCAAGCTAGTACAAAGAGACTTCAATACTTCCGTATTAAACCCTAGACACATTTTATAACCTTTTGCTTGTATTTTTGTATTTAAAAAAAAAAAATCCAATTCATAAAAAATGTTTTTAAGTTCGACAACCTGCCAATTTTCGTGAAATTATTTTCTATAAGCATCATACTTTTAAGAAAGAAATATATCAAAGGAATACAAATTCAACGAATAAGCCAGCTCCATGAAATCCTCATAAGCCTCTTCTTTCCACCACATAATTATTTGGATTTAGGAATCTAATTTTGGGTAAAAATGGAGTTATATATAACATTATTATTTTTGTACTCTAACTGATCAAATACCCTGACTCCTTCTAAGTCATAGAAAAAGAGACATTTTCCGTGCGTAATCATAATCAAGTAAATCCAAAATATGCTAAAAATTATATAAGCCAACACTATTGTAACTGCATCAACAATGTTTAATTTAATTTTTGTCCGATTGTAAGAAAAAGACAACTTGAAAGAGTCTTCTATCTAACTCTTATTATTTGAAAAGTTGACATAAGATCGAAATCAGCAAGCATTATAAGAGAGGTTTTATAAAACCTGATGTAAATTATTAGCGTTTTGCAAGCCTGCATGTTAAAATCTAATTGATAATTCTCTATATCTATTGATAATGCATACTAAGTATTTGTAATCTGCGGCAATGTTTTGCATAGTTTTTTCTCGAAATCTGCATGTAGCAATAGTAGTAGGCCCTAGTACTAGTGCTAGACGGGTTTATAGTCACTTGTTTGACTCTATCAATTAGGCCATATTTTATGGCCTGAAAAGTGGAAAAAAAGGAAGTGGTAGACCCACTTCACACATCATACCTCCGTCCTATACATTGTACCACCGAAAAGAGTATGTTGTGAATATTATTGAGATAAATCAGAGCATTACGGTGAGGGATCGAACCCATGACCAACCGGATAGACGCCACTTCACTTAAGTAGCTACCCATTTAAATTGCGATGCTGGATGACATCTAGAGTGGTGCCCCTTGCCTGAGTCAGGAATCGAACCCGGATCATCTACTTCTAAAGCATGAATGATAACACTTAGCTACAACGTATATTCCTAAGTAAGTCCTGAAAATACCTGTTAGCTTTTTTTGTCAAATAATTGACCTAAAAGTTGTGTGAAAAATGAATTATTTAATTCTACCCTTTGAGTGCAATTTGTTAAGAATAAGTTATACAACTTATTTTTAAAAACTAAATTTAATAGATTTATAATAATTGTTAAGTATAAAAAATGTATTGATAGAACTATTAAAAGTTATCTTTTATCTCTCGGACGAAATGTTCCTTGTTTGATAATACTATTTTTTATACTATTAACTGTAAATATATTTTTGTTTCAAATTCAATGCAAAAATGAATAAACTAAAACCACCCAATACCTAAACACAAGTGACTATTTATAAAGGTAACCTTATAAAAATGTTTATAAGGTTGTCTGATGCCATTATACCAAGAACAAGCATTTTACGTATATATCTGACGGTGTTATTATGTTTATGACATTAAACTTAGATAAAAAAAATTATAAATGAAAAGGTTATCAAAGGGCTCATCTCTCATAAAATATTATTAATCCCCAGTCATTAATTCTTAAAAGAAATTATAGTTTTTTTATATTTTGGGCTGAAAATTAGTTTTTCTTCTTTTTTATTAATTATTAATACTCTGTGATGAGAGAAAGAGAAAAGTTGTTTTTGTGTGTGTTATTTATTAATAAAAAGGAGAGAGAGGGGAGGAGTCAAGATGTCTGACCTTTTATTTTTCTTTTCTCTTGTGTAGCAAAGGAGAGAAACACCTTGGATTTTTAGCCCCTTTTAAAAGCAGTCAAGTCATAAAACCTTAACTCCATTACCTTCACGACTAGCTTTTCCAACGGAGAAAACGGCCGGTTTTCTTCTTCTTTTTTTTTGTTCAGAGAGGCCCTTTTTCGTTTAAAGGTTGTAGGGAAAAAAGCGGGGCCCTCGCAGATATAATTTGATTAGGTTTAGGCCCTTTTTCTACTGCTACGTAGAGGCAGGTTAATGTGAGAGAGGTGTAGGATGACCCTACAGGAGCTCTCCCAGGAATTAATGTCGCTTCGCTGCATAATTAACACTAAACCCTCCCTTCTCTTCGGTAAAGGACGAAGGATCCGGTTTCTCTCTACTCCACGGACTAATGGGTGACAAAAGGGTTCACGATTAATGGGAGAAAGGAAGCAAAAGGACCTCTTTTGGAATACGAAAAGAGGAGGGAAGCCTCTATTATAACTACGATTAAATCATTGGTCGGATATCTTGGTCGTTTCGGGCCGAATCGTTATGATTCCTAATGAGACGTGGACCAAAATACTTTTGTGAAACGGTAAAATCTCTAAAGATTTTATTCTAACGGTTTTATGTTCTCGTAGTCGTTAAATCCTTCCGATTTTCAACAGAACCCTTTTTTGGAAAACAGCCCATTGTTTAACAGGAAATATTTAGTGGTGGAAAAAGGGGCTGTTGCCTATTCTCAAAAACACGGTTTAGTTGCAAGAGGGAGACGACGATAACAGAGCCCCTGGCTGCTATGTCTAGAGCTGCTAAGTATATCTGCTCCCTCGTGCCGGCTTTATTGCTTTCCTTGCTGTTTTTCAGTTAACGACTCAATAGATGAGCCAATGTTAAAGGCACGTGCCAGACATTACATCAATTAATTTCTATTTAAACCGTCAACAGAAGCCACCCTCTTACTGAGTCGAATAACGCACTGTAATATCCCTCACTTCCTTAACTTTTAAAGACACGGTAAATATAAACCCATCCCTACAATAACATTATATTAGTCTGAGTTTGTATCAAATTATAATTAAAATCAACGAATGAGTTTCTATTAACAGGATCACTTAAACATTATGCTTTTTCAATAAGTCTGCCGTCTGCTCCAGGTCTTGAGGGTATTATAAATAAAAACTAAGTATTTATATCTATATGCGGTATATCAATATTATATCTATATGCGGCATAGTTAATAAGGTTAGATCTTTCATTAAAACATTCTATATTTGTGTCTTGGATAGTTCTTGAATTTCCAAGTTTTATAAAAAAAAGTCTAATTTCATAGATGTGTGTAGTTCATAATTATTGACATCAAATGTATGATCAGTTTCTTGTGGAAGAAATTTTACTTAATATGCTAACACTTAACACATAAGATAATATAAAATGTCGAAACGCGTTTGTTCAATTAATATAAAATTGTGGTGACAATATTGTTGTGTTACTTTTTATTAACCTCTCTAGTCATAATATTATGTACTATAAATCCTAGTATTTACACTTTATTTTTATTTCTTTTAATGTAAATAGAATTTAAGCGTTGTTCCACCAAACGCTCGGAGTTTACATATATAAATGATAGCTACTTAAGTGAAGTGGCGTCCATCCGGTTACGGAAGCCATTATATATACCCTATGATGACATCTTTTCAGATATCTGCCACAAACAAGACCATCCTGTGATAAAACCTACTTGATTCTCTAAAATCATTTCATCCACTTCCTGTTCTAACCTTCCTTTAAGCACACTGCTGAAGATTGTACTGATTAATGCTACACTTATACATTTTTAATCAATTGTTAGTTTTTTTTATTTGGATTTGAATTTATCAGTTTATTATTTGACTTCAGACAACAGAGATGCGCTTACTGAGACAAAGTCTGAGATCGGAACTTGCCCGCAGATTGATATAAGAACTGTTTTCTTAATGGCTATGTCAAAGAAGATATAAAATAATAAACTATTAGGTATTTCATTTGGTCGAGCTTAAAAGTACGTACGTAGTTATATTATATTATTTTATGTTTATACGGGCTACACACGTGCCCGAGTTTTACCACAGTAAGCTCCGGGAGCGTTTCGCCACCTCTATACTCGTATATTTTAAAACCCGCTTTAAATCATCCACCGCTTTTCCTTCCTTCCTTCCCGTTTCATCCACCGACCTACTACCTCTTCTACCCCACTACCTACACCTAGTTTTCACCGTCAATAAAGGTATTTTTATATATTTAAATTTTTCCTCCCACATCCAACTATACCTTGGTTACTGTCCACTAAAGCTGGAGGTCTGCAATAAAACCTTCTGCTCCTTCCATTATTCACCTAATTACTCGACCTAAATGGCGGAATATGTTAGAACTAAGGAACAATTAAAGAAAAGAAGACAAGCAGATATCTAGAAATAGGTGGATACGGGAAAAAGGTACTGCAAATTTACTGAAACCATAGCCACTGATTCCTAGCATGAATCCCGTACGAATTCAGGCTAAAGGGTAATTAGTTATATAGCATATTAATTAATAGATAATTCATTATAAAGAAATTGATCATTTAAACAGTAATAAAGAGTGCTAACTAAAATAAAAATAAGATATTTGGTATAGAAAATTAATGATAGAGATCTAAAAAAGTCGACAAGACTTACTAATCATGGATCCAAAAATAAACCGTTTCTTAATGTGGTAGGTCATTTTTTAAATTTATATTTTTAGGATATTTATTCTGTCTCCCTTTTATTGCTCAATTCGTGAACATGTTAAATGTTTTGGAAATCGCAAGTGTCTTTAGATTTCAATTCCGCAACAGTTTTCTAAACTCGAAACTTACAAAGTTCTAGGATTATTTACTCACAGAAATCTAGAAGTTGTGTAAGAGACAAACGTTAAACTTAGCAGGAGATCGAGCTTTACACGGGTTGTTTCCCAGGAGCGAAGCGTTTCAAACGCCGAGAGTCGGGCAAAGCACAAAGAAGCGAAACTCTCGCAGCATAGAGACACAAAACCCGACGCTTCAACATAATTACGAATTGTGGGAGGGAGAATTCACGCCAAGTTGTAAGCTAATTAAGTAGTCCCGAGGAGGGAAGTAAGCAGGGAGGAGGCTTAGCGAGGGAGAACATACCCTTACTCTATATCTTATACTATCTGTGGGCTTGTCGAGTGAAGCATCAACCGTCGCCCTGTTCCCAGCAAACTTCTCCCCGAAGCATCTCCTCCCTTTCAATCCGCTTATTCCGACCTTTTAAATGGAATTAAAACTCAGAGACTACAACATAGGATCCTCGTGTAAACGTCGGTAAATTGCTGAGGGATTACATCAAGCCTGTTCAAGTGAAACCACCTTCTCTTCACCAAGTCTTAAGAGCTGTATTCAGTTCGGTGGCTCGTTCACAACAATGATTCGTATAAATATCTCGACAATGACACAATCTTAACAAGAGCCGAGTCATAAAACAAGGGATGAGTTCATACTACAGTATTTATTTTGTTGTCAGTGCTAAGTGAATTATGTTTTTAAACTGACTTTTCTTCTCAAGACGTAAACAAAGAAGTGATTATAACAGTCATGTGGATTTAGTGATAAACATCTATTTCACACAAATTAACTTAAACATTAAACGTATTTAGTTTATTTCGAATAACAAATATTTTAAGGAGATCTATTCCCGCATCTTTAACTATTAACCAAATTTATAGTTTTATAATCAATTTAAATTGTACCCTTTTTTAATATTCTGTGTCAGTTATCTTTTAGGGTTATAAAAAATCTTACTTAGAGTTTTATTTTGAGTGGCAACGTTTTGGCATTACCTGCTATTTTCAAGCCTACAAAAGTAATTATTTTATTAAGAAAAAAACACCAAAAGTCGTAACAACATTGGCTATTGTGAGGATCGTTAACATGTTTATAAAAAAATTTAGAAACCAAAGTGGTTCTGTTGTCAACACAAATCTATAAATCAGAATTCTCCTCTCTATCAGCCTTAGATTAATACTATATATAGAAGGAGGATCACTGATATCATTGAAGCCAACTTTGGTTGTGTCCCTTAATCCGTGTTCTAAAAATTCATTTTTGTAATTTCTGACGTCATAACTCTAAAATTATTTGCCTTCGGTTTTTTAATTTAATTTTTTATTAAATTATAATTATTGATAGTCAGTTTAGTTTATTGTAATATTTTTTTTGTGTTTATCTTATTTTAGCTTAAAATATGCTAAAAATAATGTTTATTATATCATACTGGGCGAGTTGTAAAAAATGACGTCAGAGTGAAACGTAAACAATAACCAATGGCAGGGTTTTTCTTCTTGATGTTTGTGAGCGGGCTTTGAATAGTTACTAAAGCATGGCCAGCCTTCTCCTGTTTAAATAAAAAAAATGAGTGTTGTTATGTTGGCAGCCTGGTCTTAAGGACACAACCTCTCGGCAAAAGTTGGCTTCAGTCTCTTATCAGTAATTGCTTAGGATTCCGATTCTATGCTCCTTCTATATATAGTATTATTCTAAGCTATCAGCCATCTTAAACCAGATAAATCCGAAATAACACTAACAGACAAAGACTGTTTATTAAAACGTAATCTGGTAACTAAGTTTTACATTGAGTTATTATCAATCTATTATTATATCACATGCGAGTCTGTGATAAGATAATGATTAGATCTCATTTTAGAATAATAAAAGAACGAACTTTTTATACATGAATTATAATTATTAAAGGTTAATTAACTATTTACTAATACAAAAATTAGTAATTAAGGGAAAATAAATAACAAGACGACCAAAAAAAACAGTTAATTTTAAAAACGAAACAATGGAGTGGTCTTCATCGGCAGTGATTAAGATGTCCCACGGCGAGACTTATGATTTGCATTGGTATAGATACCATTGTAAGATTTATTCAAAGATCTTGAATCTGTTTTAACATCCACTGTCGATTTCTATATAATAGCTATATTTAAAGCTTCTAACATTTTTCTTCCATTCAACTTATTTTCAATGCCAATAATTTTGGTGTCTTCAAAACTGAGTTTGTGGTTTGTGGCCAATAAGTGACACGATAAAGCGGTATTGGAATTACCTTTTGTTTCATCGTATTGGTGCTGTTTAATAAGATTAATAATTAGTTGATTGCTTTCTCCGATGTAACTTTTGTTACATTGGCCACAAGGAATTTCATAAATCGCTCCAACTGTGTTTTCTAAAAAGAACGACAAGATTCCTTTTGAAATCTCGGATATATCTGGTTTAAGGTGGCTGATAGAGAGGAGAACTCTGATTTATAGATTTGTTTTGACAACGGAACAACTTTGGTTTCTAAAATTTTTATCAACATGTTAGCGATCCTCACAATAGCCAATTAGAAGGTACGTGTTAATCATTAGTAGATGTAGCTGGTTACTGTTACGACTTTTGGTGTTTTTTTCTTTAAAAAAATATTATTTTTGTAGGCTTGAAAATGGCAGGTAATGCCGAAACGTTGCCACCCGAAATAAAAATCTGAGTAGGATTTTTTATTACCCTAAAATTATCCTTTACTGACACAGTTTATAGTTCTAATATAATTATGATTAATTTGATATCAGCATATGTATAATATCACCCTCTTTTGATAAGGTTGGAGTTGTGTGACGTATTACGCCACCTTTCGTAAACATGACAGATTGTGTTCTGATATTAATATATTATTTTCGGGGTTGCTTAATTATTTTTTACTGAAGTTATGTAGCTTCATGGTGGCAGCGTGCAGCCAAGCTTTGAAAGTCAGTGAGTTATATTGAAATTTCAGTTCTCGTTTTATGTGTTTACGTTTTTATAAGTTTTATCCATGTTGAACCTTACATTCGCGGCACCCCCCGAATTCAGTTTTAAATCGAGTGAATGTGGATAACTTGGAGCAGACGATTTATGTTACTGGGAATGCTATGCACTACTGGAATAACCTGAATCTAGACAGTTAAGTACGCTTATTTCCAAGCCGACGATCTTTCAAACTCGGCGGGGAGAAGTGTGTTTGACGAACATTTTTAAATAGGCAAGAAGAATAGACCTAGGTAAATATGTCGTACCTGACCCACTTTATTTTTTTTGCACCATTTTGATCGTTATTTTTAAAGTGTTCCGGTTGAAATTCTAAGAGCTTCAGTATCATTGGTTTTACGATTAAAGTCAATAGTTTAAAAAATAATATAAATATATATATATATATATGTGTGTGTGTGTGTGTGTGTGTGTGTGTGTGTGTGTGTGTGTGTGTCTTTTTTTACTATACCCCTATTTTCTCCTTATGGGTAAAATTTAAAAAATCCTTATTGACAGACTGTAATGCTTGTAAAGCTTTTACTATAGCGTTTTCAGTAGATAATGATAAGTAGTATGTTAGTGAGGGGATGGCTTAAATAAGTATACAGCCACCATTTTTAAACAAAGTGATTGATTGGAAAACCCTATATAAAAGGAGTCAACTTTCCAAATTTCTAGATTCAATTAGTTCTGAAGATATCGTTGCATTCTTCATAAATGGCCATCACATTGAATCAAGATGGCGGATTGTAAAAATATTTCTTTGCGAACACCTAGGGGGTAAGAGAATTTACCCACAAAATGTCACGGTCATAGGTCCACTGGTTTCAACTGGTATTTGGATTTTATATATTTTGATATATACACACACATTTTGCTTCCGAGCTTACTGAAGGTAACAGAAGCTACGTGATCGTTTTGATGAAGGAAAATTGTTTATGCCTCCGATTTCAAAAAGAAATCCGTTTCAGAAATCAAAAGAACATTTTTGGTTCCGTGTCTGTCAGTCGCTCAATTTTTGCGAACAAACATACCTTAAAAACTACTCGAATGATTTTAATGAAATTTGGCTGGTAGGTCATAATCAGCCCATTGATGGTCACATATAATTTTCAAACTTTTACAAACATACATTTATTTACAACTATATCTTCAAAAGGACTCATCTGATTTCTTTTGTAGCCCGCAGATATCCCCAGATAATTTTTAAATACAATTTGACAGATTAAAAAAACAGGGGGGAAATTAAATAAATATTTAACAATAATTTATAAAAGTATAATATCATTAAATTATACGAAATAGGACGCAAGGAAGCTATGTACCTCACTCATTGGCAGACGCTGAAGAATCGCTGATCACTAAAGGGTTTCTTAATCCTTCAATATGGGACCAAAAAAATGTAAGTATCGGAATATGTTAAATATGTGTGTGTATATATAACTGATTAAATGTGGGATGAAGGTAAATGAGGCTATAATAAGTTTGATGATATTCTCTGTATTCACTTCTCAACGTATTGACTTCACACACTCTACTCCTTTCAAAGATAAATCGTATGTTTACTGAAAAATTACCAGTGTGCCTACTTATCTGCCTCCACCCTGGTCATTACCTTGCTTTCCTCAATCCGTCACAAGACGGCCCAGATTTCTAAATTCTATTTTGCATCGGAATTAGCTTAGCTGATATCTTTAGCGACGGTTTCACTGGAAAATCATTCCATAGAAACAAACAGTTTCAGCTTAATCCAATTCTATTTTCTACAAGTATTTATGAAAAAACTTGTAATTTTGTGATAAGATTACTGAAATCCTGGTTTAAAATAATCGAGACAAAGTCGAATTGTAATTCAAATTTTTAAGTTTCAGGTAGTATTCATACTACGGAAAGATTAAATTTTACTTTAAATCAAATTATAATTATCATCGAATTGTAAATAAATATACTCGAGGAAGGTACAAAGACATTAGTTAAGATGAATTGTACTCTTGCGGACGAAACTTAGAAACTTATAAACTAGTGTTTTCTTTTCACCTTAAAAGTTCTTTTTTTTTTTAAAAAAATCTTTTTTTAGTAGGATAATAAATCTTTAGGAATAATAAAGTTATAATTGCATGAAAAAAAACTAGTTGTAGAGTAAATCTCGGACAAAGAGAACCAAAAGAAATTCTCCTTTTCTTTTCATTTATTTGAGTTTAAGCATTATTAGAAGCTTCTGCTGTGTGCAGCATAGATTATTTTTTTTAAGTTTTATTACTTTAAAACTTGTGATAAATTTTGCTTTTTTTTTACATTTATCAAATTTTATTTGATATCTGACTTAACTGTTATTGCTATTATTATGTTAATTGAAATGTATAAAGTTTACGCAATTAA
This sequence comes from Gerris lacustris, assembly GCA_951217055.1. Taxonomy (NCBI): domain Eukaryota; kingdom Metazoa; phylum Arthropoda; class Insecta; order Hemiptera; family Gerridae; genus Gerris; species Gerris lacustris. Next base: position 39,367,590 of record OX578278.1, read on the forward strand.
GTTTATTAAAAGAAATATTTTTCAAATAGAAAAATTACTTCGAATTAATATTCAAGTCACCCAATGTTTTGAGTACCGTCAATAGATATTTTTTCATCTCTTGTACAACATATATGTATAAGACGTAATAATGGCTCGTAAGGTGTAATTAAATAAAGAAAAACCTTACTTCATTCAGATGAAACGTTTCGACTCATAGTCGAGTCATCCTCAGTCATTTATATTTATTTGATAAAAGGTTTCTAACGTTGGTACTTAAAATATCTACCTCTATTAGAGGGTGTCTGGATTTAAAAGTTTTTTAAAAAGGAACTAACATTTAAAATTTAACTTGATCATTCATGACCAAAACAATACAATAAATAATATATAATTAATGACACAAATGGTTAGATAAGAAATGATGTGATAAGAAGATGACCTTACACAAATGGTCGAAACGTCTCACAAATAAAGTTATGAAAATTAATTAATTTTGATTACTTTTAATTACACCAAAAATTAATCGAAAACAAATAATTACATATACAAATTTAAAGAAAGTGTTTTAGTTTAACAACGTTTTTCAAATAAAAACTAGGCACTTTGTTAAAATAAATCCAGTAGAAGAAACCTTAAAAGGTGATAATAGGAAAATGTATATTTAATAAACAGGCATTATGTGTAATGATGTATAGGATACAAGAACTCAGGTATTAATTTTCAAATTATTGTTTAAATGAAAAAAAAAAAAAAAAAAAAAAAAAAAAGGTTTTAAAAGGTTTTTTTAAGAAATAGTTTTTCTATTGTAAGAGGAGAAGCAGGCAAACTTGTGTAATGTAGAAATTGATCCGGAAAAAATTAAAGTTTCAACAGAAACACAAGCTTCGTTAAATTTTCTCTACAGAGAGGAAGCTTCATTTTTAAAAGTGATGGAAAGTTTTGAAATCTAAAGAGTTTTACTATTGCTTGACTATGAGAGAAAAATCTATTTTGTGTGTACGTGGTGAGGAGAAGGGTAGGTTGATGTTAAACCCGCATAACATACATGAAATGCAGGTTGACATAAATCACTTCCGCACTAGTCTAATAGTTTAACTTTAAACCAAAAAAACTTCGCTTTTTTTTATTATTTCTCATAAGAAAAACTTATTGGTTCATAAACCAATAAATATTTTTCCTGTCTACCGATATTATTGATTTACAAATGGAAATAAAAAATTTCAACTTGTTTTCATATTGTCTGTGAAAATAAAACGAATTTCCAATGTAAACAATCGTAGCATTAAAAGAAGAATGTTATTGTGCTACTTATTGATTTAGTAGACACTTCTGCTTACACAGCTACTTCGGGTAAAAAATTGTATACTTCAAACCCAAGAAGGTTCTTCAGTAGGAAACTCTTGAACTTTAAATATTTATTTATTTAAAACATGTTCATCGAAAAATGTAGAATATTTTTCGACTATTATACATTGTGTAACGAAACAAGCCACAAATGATAAAACATAAAAAATAATTAGAAAATTTGAAATTCAAATTATTAAAATGCAGCACATGATTATTGCAAAATGATTATAGTGGAAGTGGGGGCCAATTCTTTAACTTTGAAACCTTTCATACCAAGTGATAATGGCACTTCTTTAGATTTCTACTCCCCTTATAAAGAAAACAGAGGGGTGTAACAATCTAAAGAAGCACCGTGATAATTATAACAAATTCTTCTTTTATCGATGCACTGTGCAGCTGACAACGTGCATCGGTATCTTTAACTCTTGTTAAACTACAAAAAAGTTGATAATTTTGGTTTGACCTACAGCATCTCCAAAAGTATTGTTGATATCCGTCGGGTTATGTTGTTATATCGAAAATCGAAGTCAAAATCAAATCAGAGCCTCGCCATTATTACACAGCTGAAATAAATTTCATTGGAATTATCGTGCGTGACGGGTATTTTATCGCTTAATATATATTATTACATTTCTATTTTGACTGTAATATTGCTCCCGAGCTTACCGAAGGTAACGGAAGCTATGTGATCGTTCTGTTGAACGAAAATATTTTGTCTCCGACTTCAAAAATTCTAAGACAGAAATCCGTTTCAGACATCAAGGAACATTATTGGTTCCATGTATGTCTGTCACTCAATTTTTGCGAACCAACATATCTGAAAAACTACACGTCCGATTTTAATTAAATTTGTATGGTAGGTCAAAATGAACTCATTGTTGGTCCCGTATAAGTTTCAACCTTCTTCGCTAAATTGTTTCTCTTCCACATGCGCACCTACAGCTTCAAAAGTACTTATCAGATTAGTATGAAACTTTTATAGTTTATCGAAAGTAACCCGTAGATAGCCCCAGATTTATTTAAACCGTTTTTTTTTTTTTTTTACAAACTTGATTCCGTTAACTTTTGCTAAATTATTCATGTACAAAATCAAAACAATTTTGACATATTAAAAAAACAGGGGAAAACAAACAAATTAGACAATAATGGCTTGTAAAAGCAAAAAATCAACAAAGTAAGTGATAGGATGCAAGGAAGCTATGTGCCTCACCAATTGGCTGTCTATTTTTTGTGTGTTCTTATGAAATATATACACTATCTTATTTTACTACAGGATTTTTTGTACAGACGATAGTTCTGACTTAATGTAAGTCTTGAAAGAAACAAACTAGCCTATCTTGTAGGGCTTGAAGTGACATAGGTTTATTTGGATCCGACCTCTCCAGCAACCAACAAAGTGTTCTTGATAGTGTGCCCTGTTATCAAGAGTACTTTTTACGTGAAGACCAAACCGAATAAAAAAAGAATCTAATCTTGTAGAGGACACTTTGGAGATGTACGCTACTGGTAACTTTCTTCGATCCAAGCCCCTCTAGGTGGAGTTATAAGCCTCCAAAATTGAGTGATTTCCATTTTTTATATTTAGGGGATCATTAATTCATTTTTTTAATGAAGGGATGGTTGGAAATAAAATGGGAAAGGTCGATGACCATTCTTTTCAATGATTCTTTTTTCGATGGAAATGTTTACTGGTACACGGCTTTAAAAAAGTCATTTTGAAAAAATTATTCTATTAACAAATTAGACCTTGTTTTTTTGTGCTCTTATTAAAGACTAAATCTAAATTAAGAGAGAACTTAATTCAATTGCAATTTAATTAATGCTGACCTTTTCATATGAACACCCGAATTAGCGTTCTACATAATTCAGACTTTTTGTTTTTCTTTTAATAATAAAATACGTTTTTATTAATAACTTCTTCACTACATTATTTTTAATTTTATTAATACTAATTTTAATTTTATTTATTTTTTTAAATTTTATTAATAATAATAAAACACGTAATACAAGTCACGTTTTATAACATGCAAGTTAAAAGTATTCTAAATGAAAGTTGAAGAAAACCTAAATCCCCAACAACCTAACCGTGAATAAAACGCCACGTTCCAGACCCCCTCCTATAAAAGACAGCCTCTCAAAGTAGTGATATCTATCTACATTGTTGTCTGTTCTTTCTTTAATCCTATTTTCATGACCAACACTGCTCTTTTAATTTGATTTCTTAACACTGTGCCAGTGCATAAAACAGTCTTGTTCACAATTTAGATATCAGTACTTTGATAGGCTGACATTTTAGGGAGGGGGTCGGGAAATTTCCAATTTTCTTCTTAAGTTCTCTCCTTCCCATTACCCACGTAACTCCTACATGAGAACACATGATACTCTTGTTTATACCTCATTCAGAAACTAGCTAAGTGTTAAGCAATTAAAATAAAAGTGAAGTGTTGCTCATGAAAGTAGGAGGGAAGTAGGTTATGTACCAAATAGAGAGCACAATTGGCCACCATGTAGATATCAATGCATCAATATGTATGATTTATGTTGACTTTTCTTGAAGGGGTTCTGGAACATGACCCTTTTTCCACGGTAATGTTTTTGGGATATTCTTTCTTTTTGCTGGCTTCAGCACCTTCCATATTGCATTTTCCCCATATATACATTAAAACGATATTTTATGTGATGTGTAATGTGTTTAATGTGATTCCGTTCTCTTTGGAGCGATTATCGCTGGAGTCGCTAGTGTCGATCGCTGGGGTCTGGTCTTGAAGTAGATATGATGTTCGCAGTCGCAGAATGGTTTTTAAACAGTACGCAGTGTTGCTCGTGGATTTATAAATTATTTCCTCAGCCAATACTTCAATTTTCACACAAAGAGGACGAAAAACTTATCGAAACTATAGCTGTACATCCACATGAGTATGATTTGTAGCACACCCTCTACACTCAACAAGGATCAGTAATTTTAAGTTTTGAGCTTCATAATGTATCATTACATTATTCTAGGTTAATTTCTATTAATGATCCCAAAACTTACATACCTTGTTAGACCAAACTTCTCCTCTGCTGTGATTGGTTAAGGATTACAGTTCGATGAAGGCTTCCCAAGGTCCTTTTTGATTAAATTTAACACAAATTTAAACTGAAGTTTATAAAGTTTGAAGAACTCTAAAAACGTTTTGTCGTCAACAAGTAAATGATTAGTCATCAATAATGTAAAGTATCTTTTGTCTGTTCTTATATTAAAAATAAGATGTTTTCCAGTCTTGGCACACTTAACATATTACTTAAATTTGTAGATTTGAGTATTATTATTGGTAGGTTAGTCGCTTTTGAGCACAACATTCCGATGGCGACTATGGCAACAGTCGCTCCAATAACAACGTAACTTAATGCAGGACGGAAGGAGATCAATGACTTCGCAGATCCATTAGATACGATCACCAAAGTGAAATATGCCTTCTCTCTCTAGGATTCCATCCCTAATCTCTAGATATTACGGAGGAGACCGCGAAAGAGATTTTGTGAATCCTGACGTTTTGTTTTGCATAGGCTGCTGCAAATGACTCATAATGAGCAACCCCCACTGTCGGCATTCGTGGAAACATACTCTATAGACATGACAAGATACGTCGGTAAATTACTTGCGTTGCAGACCAAAGTTGCGCAAGCATCATGAATGAATCAAATCAAGTCAAACAACATTAGTAAATTATGTCTGCAGATAAAGGTCTAGTATAATACAATACTAATAGTACATACATCGATAATTACAAAGGGTCATTATTTTGATTCCCAGCGGTAGGGTAAATTTGTGTCTTTCTTCTTGGTAGTACTAACAATATAAATTTTTATTAATAAAAAATATTGGATAATGGCGTGATATAAACTGTACTTTGTTATTTTAAAACCACGATAGTAAAAAGACAGACTGGATTAAAATAACAAACAAGATTCACGATAATACTCCATTTCTTTATTAGTGGACTTTAAACATACAAAAAAACACAGTTAAGAGAGACCGGAAAAAGCAAGGGGTATAGTTGTGTATAAAATATCGTGCAATGAAATACACCCCTCGCACATCTACACGTATATAGGGGAAAATATGGCTAATTGTTCAGCGAGGGGGACTTTGTATGGGGATATTATATGGCCAGTAGGAATGGGTACGGCACTGATAAGGCACGGAGGGGGTCCGACCACACCCAGTACAGGTGATAAGTGGACAACATACATACCCCCCAAAAAAATCCCTAAAAACTACCTTCTCATGGACCAGTGTTGCTTCAAGATAAACTTCATGAGTAAAAAAAACCCTGGACGCTATCGCTGAAAAAAATACGCCACTGAAACTCAAGGCAAAGAGTTGACCTTCCTCTAACCAACCTCGCTTTTTTACTCTCTATAACACCTTTTTCCACCATATAGTTGATATAAAAAGTCACACACACACACACACACACACACATATATATATATATATATATATATATATATATATATATATATATATATATATATATATATATATATAAGGTTCAATATTTTCTTATTAACATTTATATTGGCTACACCCTAGAGGGTAAAAAATATATAAACTTCCTAGAACACACACACTTATAAGAAATATGTGTGAGAATATATATATATATAAAACTATATATAAATATAATAATTTATTTATCTTTCTCTCTCACTTTCTCATTTCGGTTGTTCTTCCTATCGCCAGGTGGAACAAATCAAATCAAGCCAGGTAAGTATACTAACGATGTACGAAAATATTCAATTACCCGCTTTTAATAAAAACTACTTATGTAACACCCTGAGACCAAAGAAGGGATTTCTTTATTTATTAGAGAGAATTTAAATGATTTTAGTTTAGAAATTAGCACAATTTTTATCTATTCTGGGGATTTCTTTTTAAACATGTATTCTGCATCTTATTACTATTCTCAGGAGCCCTGAGTGTATTTATCACGTAAAAAATATTCTCCTCAGGGATTTTTCAAACTTTTTTGATAGAAGATTGTTTTTTTTGTAAATGAAAGAAAAAATAGGGGTATATGATATGTGCTGCTATTCTAAATTAAATATGTGTTACTATTCTGCAGAATGTGGCTGCTAACGCTGTAATAATCTAATTATTTTTCTATTTTTGTTTTGTGATACTATACACCATTGTCATGTATATCAAGCCTACTGCTAAAATACTACTTTTTCTTGTAGGCCAAGTCTATTTATTTATTTATTTATACTTATTTTAAGAGTCCTCAACGGCAATAACGCCACAAGTGAGGCACTCTTTTTGAGGCATAATTATTAAAGTTCAACATATGACTATAAACAATTAAATAGTCTAGAGCTAATATACTTGCAGCATCATTTAGGCCAAGCCATTAAATAAAATGTCTAAATAGTTTTGATTGCAAAGCCTTCTTGACAACTAATCAAGACTACATTATAAATATGTATATCTTTCTTTACATTATTATGAATAAAAAATCCTGTAGACAGCTGTTTTAAAGGTATTAATTATATTAAGAAATCATATTTTTAGGGTTTTGTAGATATTTCTCAAAACCCTTATACCAAAGGTGATGTGTCCGTCCGTCCGTCGCTCGTTGGTTCATAGGGCCCGAACCGTTTAAGCGAAAGTGATGAAATTTAAACCACTGGTGCAACTTTTTGACCCAACCACAGGAAAAATATACAGAAGTACAAAATTTAATATGCGCATGCGCAATTCACAAAAATGTGGTAAACTCAAAAATTAATATTTTATTTAATTTTCGAGTGGGGTATCAATTGAAAGCTGCTGAAGAGTAGGACGCATATGTTTATATGCTTTTTTTAAATTTTGCATTCCAGGTTGGGTAAAAAAATCAAAATATACCAACAAAAACAATCCCCCCCCCCCCAACCACTATACAACGGCTGGTCCTAAAATTTCGAAATAATTCATGCTAATGCCTTATTGTAGGGCGATGAAAATTCCAGAAGTGCATACCAAATTTTAAAAAATTGCCAATTTTGGACGCAAAAATTTGAAGTGCACCCAAAAAAATTTTTTTTTTAAACTTGGAGTTGGGTATCAAATGAAAGCTGCTGAAAAGTAGGACACAAATATATATATATGCTTTTTTAAATTTTGCATTCCTTATTGGGTAAAAAAATCAAAATATACCAAAAAAATCCCCCCCCCCCCAACCACTATATAACGGCTGGTTCTAAAATTTCGAAATAATTCATGCTAATTCCTTATTGTGGGGCGATGATATTTCCGGGAGTTCATTTCTAGTTTTTAAAAATTACCAATTTTGTGCGCAAAGCTGCTGAAGAGTAGGATACAAATATGTATTTGCTTTTTTAAATGTTTCATTCTTTATTGGTTTTATAAATCAAAATATCCCCCAAAAAATGTAATTTATCTAGTCGTTATTACTGATGAAAAACATTGTGACCCCCCGGGGGATCGAACCCGGGACCCTTGAGATCGAAGAAAAAAAAATCATTATTTCATAACGGGTATGCTTAATCATCTACAAAACCCTAAAAAGTACTTGGACGCAAGTACTTCCATGTGATTTTTTGTTATTAGTTACGACAGAAATAGTTATTCGTCGCTATTGACATGGGCTTTAAATAAACTTATTTCATTAATACAGAGGATCGACCTTGTAACGTGCAAATCAATTTAAACTATTTAATTCGATTTTTTTTTATTTATCGCAATATATTCTTATTAAGTAAACTTTACTTAGCATATGAAATTGCAATAAAATGTAATTTGAAGCTTGGATTTTAAAAAGGGATTGAGTGGTGTTTGTTTGAACATATTTTAATATTTAAGTGAAGCTATGATGTTAATGTTTTGTAGGAGTTATTTAGGACGGAGGTATTTATACATTTCCATGCTATGGTTTATATTTCATATTCTAGTATCTCTAAAGGGCTGAAAAAACATCTCATTAGAGCTTCGTGGCCCTTAGTGTAGACAGACAGAGGAGTAATAGTTCCCGTGGGGCTCCTCAAGCTCCGACACCTTAACACACTAGTGTTCTCTTCCTTCCTAAAGTAGCCTTGGTGAAGGAAAAAACCTATACATCCGACACTAGTGTTATAGAACGCCGGGGTAAATCTTGAGATGCGGGAGAAAAAGGCAATGCGATGAACTTTAATGGGGAAGAAGGGAGGGCTTTGTAAAGCTCGAGGCAACGGCTTCGGTTACCTCTAACAACCGAGTTATAACCGAGATTTAGTGCGTCAACCCAACCCGAGATTTACAACTCTAACCACGCCTCCCTCCGAGCCACTCTCTTTACTAACACCTACCACTATACTTTCTCCTTACTTGTTTGATTTAACGCACGGTAAGAAATAGAAGCTGTGTTTTTCCTCACTTCTTCGAGCCAAGGTGAAAAACTAAGTTTCCCTTCTCATCTGGGTTTTCTTTGTTCTACTCTTCACAAGAAGAAAAAAAATTCTAAACTTTACTATTTAAACTTTATTCTAAAGTTTTCCAAGTCCTGAACTAAGAAACTCTCACCAATGACACATGGGTATAATGTGTGTATGTGTTTGAAAAAATACTGTGTCGAATTCTAATATATATATTTATATATATATATATATATATATATATATATATATATATATATATATATATATATATATATATATATATATACATGTGTGTGTGTGAACTAGTGCTTTACTTAAATTTTAATATATTATACAAAGACAAAACTTCTGTAAAATCTTTATTTTTTGCTGTGTATTGAAAATGTGGTAAATTGTATTATAACTTTTTTTGAACACATGCAACTGCTAATCTGGGAAAACACATCATGCTTGTTCTTTCACTGATTAATATATTTCTTGTTCTTAAGAGTAAATTTGGAGAAATTTTGAGGTTCTCGAGATTAAGTAAGACCTAACGAAACCTTAAGGTAATTTGTATGCTTTTATTTCAAATAAAAATATATCTGTCCGATACAACTCGTTCTATACTTTCTCATTTACATAATTACTTCTTCCAGTGTTTTTCATTTGTTAGTAATTTCAGGATTTTGTATTTACATTCAGTTATAGTTAAATAAAAATAAATCTTCTCCGGCGATAAATCGAATCTGACCACTCGACCTATGCAATTATCGTTTAATTATTTTGCCAATAAAAAAATAAATGTATAGTTCAATTCGAATTCATAAAGGGACGATATATACTCTAGAATATTTGTAATGGCACTAAAATAATTACATACTTGTAATATTGAGATTTTATAAATGCGGGTTATAAACAGGTAAATTTTAAACCAAGAGATAAAGCTGAAAAGTCGAAATTTCAGGTTTGGATATTTTGTGAAAGTTGTGGCTGTTATAATGACGCATAGTCTTGTATGATGCCGAGTTTCTAGTCTTACTTGCTCTGGTTGGAATCCCTTTGAGCCCTAGCAAGTGAAGTCTACAACAGCTGAGAGACAAAGTAGCCAAGTAAGTTTGAAGGGTAGTTAAGTTAGGGACTTGACAATGAAACAGGAGTAACCCTTTCTAACTTCACCCGGATTCTGCTTACTAAGTCTAAGGACTCTTTCATTATACCAGCTTTCTCTGATCCTCCGTCTACAATCCCCCTAACAATTATCCTTTATAAAATAATAATCACTTTATGCCTGAATGATAGTTAGCTTGATTACTTAGTCTGATGAAGTTATTTCAAATTGATTAACTTTAAAATCACCAATTAGAATAAATGATGGTTCATTACACGATTGTAAAACAGGTACTTAAAACTTACATCCTTATAATATCTATATTCTAAAATAGAATATAGTTACAGATATTCCAATGGCATTTACCACCAACAAATAGGTTCGATATAGTCAGAGCTTACGATAGTGGGAATTTAAATATCTTAAACAGAAAATTATTTTTATACAAATTTTATAATAAAACTAGCTGGGTTTTCCGTGATTCGCTATGCTGGAGTGTTATTTTAATTTTCTTTTATTTTAATTATACACTACCGTCAGGAAATATAAAATTATTTAGTGAAGCGAGGATACTTATGTACCCGAATCATTTGTAAAACTTTATCGCATCCCTGGAATGAATTAGAAATATCATTTAAATAGGTAACACCCTAAAGAGAAGTATTTGCTTAAGAAAACCAGCTTCAGAAGATCAATTTGGGCCTTAATTCCTCATAATTTTTGCCCCTATTTTCTCCTTTAGGAATTAAATTGCAGGAAACCCTTATCTCTTCTTATCAATAATCTTATAGAAAGTATCAAACCATGTGCACTGATTTGATTCAGCTTATAAAAAAAGTAATGATCTTGAATTAAGAAACCATTTCACTAAAATTGTATGTGTCATAAAAGAAATTAGGAAGTTAACATCCTAACTTGGAGGTTATATTGCAATTGGTTACGAAGATATCGCAATTATATTATCACGATATGACAAATTTTACAAATAAATGGCCGGAATCTTAAATCATGTTGGCGAATCGTAAAAACATTTCTTATGAAAAGCACCTATAGACTAAGACGAACCTGGGAACACATTTTCATGACCATAGGTCTAGTGTTTCCAGAGATATCGTGATAATTCAGTCAGTAGAATTTTGATTATATTTATTCGATTATAATAATTATAATTATATATATATTATATATGCATTCATTTTTCTTAAACCATGTTCCATTAAGTTCGGATATAGGATGCCAAAACATAGTTAGGCCACAAAAGAATTTACGCTTGTGATTTTTAAAAAATATGATTACAATTTTCTATTCTTATTGCTTCAACAAAGTGCAAAGCTCACCAAAATTTGCATTTTATACTAATAGCTATAATATGATGCCTTGGACTCCCAGATATATTTTGTTGTTTGGCGTCTACAGACCTTAACCGTTCCAAGTTCATTCCTCATAAAGTGAATTCTTCTTGAAACGAGAATGCGCAGACATGATTTTGTTGGTCAGAGCTAAATATTGATAATGTAAATGGAAGTAGATTTTTCCCAGACTCTGAGCTCAATGTCCAGATTGTCCTTATCTCTTCTTGATTTAATAAATTGACAAACAATAACAAATTTTCAAATCCGTCTCATTTCTGAACTGACTACCAAAGAATTGTTTTGTAAATGTATTACCTACTCAATCTGAAAATATTTTTTTCATTCCCTTCAGTTTGATGATTTATATTCTATGTTGTAAATGGCGGGTTTTTCTAAGTGACCCTATGTATATTTTTTTTTATTTTGAACGAACATATAAAAATATTCTTTCTTAAAAGTACTATTTAATATTATTTCATGGATACAATTATAATTAGGCGGAAAATAGGTGTCGATTATTCTTTGATTTGTTTGTTTTGAAGTTTATTTCCTACATGTTTCTATTTTTAGATCACCTTTACTCTTTGCAAATAATAAATAAAAAAATATTTTCTTAAAAAAGAAAATAAGTTTCTAGGAATTCTATATAAAGAAAAAGTGGAGAAAGAAAAAACGGGATGAAAGGAAATAAGGTAAGAGAGTCAAGGAAACAAAGTCCGAAGGGTCGACGAAGAAAAATATGTTGTAGAGTAATTGAGTTGGGGCGAGGGAAGATACGTGACATGTATGATGACCGGGGTAAGGTGTTGGACATCAAAGTAGAATTAGATTCAAAGTCCCCGGGAGACTTGCCTCTGCCCTTTAAACCTCTCGCAGGACTTTATGGCATTAGAACCGGCGTGGCATTCCATACCAACCCAGTGTTCCCCGCTACTTCCCAAGCACGTTTTGCAAAACCGAAAAACCGAGAATTTCACCTCCCCTTTTTAGGGTTTGTCTCGACTCCACAAACTCAAGATCCAAATCATAATTCCTATACTGGCGGTGGGAGGGGGTGGTATTCTCTCTGTTTTCCTCGTTGCCGATGATTACCACGTTCTCAAGAGAGATGCCGTCGAATCCCGAGGGAATTTTCTTCGGTTTCAATAATGATGCTGATTTTCTCTTCGTCGGGAATAAGGATAACGGGTGTTGCTCGTTCTAAATGATAGGATTTTCCGACCGCGCCTTTTCCATTCTCTGTCGTATGTGTTTCTTCATTAAAGCAGCTCTAGTTTTCCCATGGAATATTAATACCGCGGCAGCCGCATTTGAACACGGTTCGACGTCACAACGCTCTCCGATAATTCAACATTATACGTGCGAAGATCCTCTTGTAACGTACAATATTCGCAGCACAACATTATCAAATATCAACATAACGCATTCCTTCGTCGTTAAATTTACGGATATAATCCATCATCTTACGTCCTTTATCATCCTACGATAATTGTCAATTTTGTTCAATATGCCGTTCACGATTTAACAACAATACCCCACTGTGTGCAACTCGACGCCAAGTCCATTAACGTCGCTCTGTTGGATCAAGTTGAAACCCACTAATAGCATCACTGTCATCGTGGAAGAATTGACCTCCTGACACCGGCATTAATAAATCATCCTGAAGATGACAGTCTATATAAACAGTGACAAAGTACGGTCTTCGTACCACCTACTGGCATTATAATAAAACCGGCATTACAATTATTTATCACAATTTAAGTCTTATTATTAAATTTAATGTACAATTATTAATTTAAACGGAAAGTACGACTAATTATTTTACTATCAATTCATATAACTTGCTAACCAGCTCCTTGGACCAACTTGGACCAACTTTTCATTGAGCAGAACCGAAATGTTATTTCTTTTATTAGCATAAGTTATAAGAATTAAGGGATCTAGATACAGACATGGAAATACCGTTAAAGTTAATTAAATACTAGTTAAAGTTAAATTTTTAAATAAGTTAAAAGAAAATAACAAACCGTCTAAGATGCCTCAGATCTAATTTTTAAAAGTAATATAATGAGTGGTTGGAAACTTTATAAAAAGTGTTTTACTATGGATTATCTAGTTAGTAGGTACATGTATGTAAAATTCCAATAATAGCTTCCCATTCCAGTCGAAATACCTAGTTTTTACTAATGATAATTCTTTAATTTTACACTTATACTAACTTGATTCCCACTAACAATTTTTTTTTGTATTTTGATTTTTTCAATTTGACTAAAAACAAAATGATTATATACCATACAGAAAGTTATACACACCAAATTAGTAGTCTTGAAGAAGCGGTCGACCATCCAGGCACACACGCACAAGTTAAAAAGCTTCTTACAAATATTACTCGTTTTTTAATTTTTAAATATAAAAATACACACATACTTCATTACATTACGCACAAGTTAAAATATATCACTCGCGTTAATTTAAATTAAAAAATCAATTATTCGCACACGCAATATTAAAATAGCACGCAATAGTTTCTCTGCATCCCTTGCACCTGAAACAAAAAGTATATATTTATGTAATTATTAGTGTTAATAAATACTAACATTTTCGTTGGATGAGTAAACTTCCAACAGTACATCTAATTTAGATAATCTATTTGAAGTCTTCAGGATAATAATGTCCTACACGTTAACTCTTTTTAGAGTTTCGTCGGTAAAATAAAAAAAAGAACCCTTTTAGTTTCGTTCCTTTGTCTCTCTGTCAGTCTGTACGGTATTGAATCAAAAGAAGTAAAAACATGATCATTTGCACTATCAAAGATCATTTTGACGCGCACACAGAAAAAATATAGCGAACTCAAAATGATCAACCTTTCAAATCCAAAATGGCAGATAATCATGTTAAACGATTTTTTTTTTTTTTAAATTTTGATGGGGTAACAAATAAAAGATATTTAAGAGTAGATTACAAAAAAATAACACTTATGGAAATTGTTTAATTGTTCTCACGATGTTGTCAAAAAACATCAAACTTTTCTTTGCCCTCCCCCCTCCTAAACGTACTTTCCGCCATGGAAATATAAATAAATATCAAATAATATGTACAACTTGCGGTTGTTGGGCCATAGAAGAGTTAACACTGATGATCTGGACATACAACGTTTTGTATTATACTCGAATATAGTTTTCTTGGATATATAGATTTCTGTGATCTACAACAGCTTTTTTCCGGTTTTTCTGCTATTATAATATATTATGATAAAGAATTAAGTCATTATTTTTGTTTTAAACCTGTCATACATCTAAACCATAGTGGTTTATTCTTTAATGTATAGTTTTGAACCCTTCTTTATAATTTCGATAAATTATTTTCTCTTACTGAAAATGTTTGGCCTATGGGTTTTTTTATAATGTTTCATATAAGTAATAAAAAAAATAAAACATCAGGGAACATTTTTGGTTCCGTATCTGTTTGCCGGTTAGTCGGTCCGTCTGTCGCTCAATTTTTGCGAACCAACATATTTTAAGAACTACTTGTCCGATTTTATTGAATCTTGGATGGTAGGATATTTAAAAAAAAAAAAAAAAAATAGACTGCCAATTGCACATAGCTTCATCGCATTCTATCACGTACTTTATTGATTTTATGCTTTTATAAGCCATTATTGTCTAATTTCTTTGTTTCCCCAGTTTTCTTAATCTGTAAAAATTGTTTTGATTTTTGACATGAATTAAAGAATCATTTTAGCAAAAGTTAAAGAGCGCAGACAGTTCATATTAATCTGGGACTTTCAATAAAATATAAGTTTCATACAAATCAGATAAGCTCTTATGAAGCTGTAGGTGTAAATAAATGTATGTTTGTGTGGATGTAGCAGAGAAATAAATTAGCGCAGATGGTTGACACTTTTATGGGACCAACAATGGGCTAATCATGATCTACCATCCAAATTTCATTAAAATCGGACGTGTAGTTTTTAAGATATGATAGTTTGCAAAAATAAAATGATCATATGGATTTCTGTGTTGGAATTTTTGAAATCGGAGACAAAGATTTTTCGTTCATGAGAACGATAACGTAGCTTCCGTTACCTTCGGTGAGCTCGGAAGCAAAATAAATAAATCGGGGACTTAAAAAATGTCTAAACTTGATATGTAGGTGTTTAGACAGAAGTTTAAGACAAGTTATGAATATAACTACACGGCTTCGCCAATCCAATTTTTTTTTTAAATAAATAAAACCGAACTTAACGCTTCAACAAAGATCGTTTGACAAAAATGATTGATTCTCTTATTGATTGCATGTTATTGTGTTTTATTTTCTCCCCACTTCCTTAGGTTCCTTTTTATAGTTAGGAAAAGGTCAAGATGATTTGTTAGAAGGGAGGGGACCTTGTTCTATTGTAAACAAATCGTATTTTTAGTTTGAATTTTCTGTTTACATAGGGATCCCCTCCTTCTGAGAACATGGTCTGACAAACGCACGCCCTTGTTCCTTTTACATGAGGTCATCAAGTTTCACCCAGGATCCCTTCCACCGAAAAACGAAGAAACAGGACGAAATGCCAGAGAAGGAATTAAAAAGGGACCTCGACGATGGGAAATGTCAGATGAGTTGTCGCCGTAAGTTTAAAGGGATCGAAGTGAATCATCCCTATTTACTCAATGCCCTAAGCCAAGGAAATCAGTCCGATTCCTCGGGAACCCCAAGTCCCTCCTTTCTAAAGGTAATTTGCTCGTCCTTCAAATCAGCCCTTGAATCACCTCCTCAGTCACGTGTGATTTTGCTCGATAAAAAAAAAATAAAAAGAAGGAAATTATTTTTCCTACCCTCCTACTTTTCCTTTTACTACATCCTACTGCATCCGAACCCTCAGGGAAATCTATTAGGCGTCATCCTCCATGTTTCCTTTTATCACAGGAAGTATTCAGACACTCCTTTAAATCAATTACAACCAGATAATTGATTGCATTTGAACAATGTCAGTTCGTTCTAATTGTTTTTAACTAATAATGTAATTTAATATATAAAGCCAGTAAAAATAATCCTTTATCCTGAGTTATTGTAGAATAAAGTAAAATTTTCTATATGAGGTCATAATCCATTTTTTTAGCTTAGCTGTTGATAAAAAGGCAGTGATGTTGAAAATTGATAACCTGCGAGAGTTGAGGCAAATCTTAAATGTATCTTGTATTTTGTTTTTTGATTTATTTATTTATTAGACGAAAAAATCCGTAGTTTTTCTGAGAGTTCTATTAAAACATTTTTATTTAGTTGGGTTATTTATTGTTTACACATTAGAAGATGAATTTTGTCGGGAAACATTTATATATAGGCCTTGTTTAAACCCACGACACAGACCCAAAAGGTTAAGGATTTGCTGGTTTCTTTCTGTCCTATTAATATTTATATATATATTTTTTATTAACAACATTGTTTGAACTTTTTTTACACCACTCTAAACAGCTCTTTTCAAACTGCTCCTAAAAATAATAAATTAAAAAGGTGCGTTAAAAATGTTTTTCTGTTGAAGCAGACAAGTTCACCACTAACTTTGTTGTTTAATAAGTTTTTTGGCCACGGAAAGGAGTTTTAGGTTAAAGTATAAGAGAGGAGTTGAACTCGGTTCTCTTGCTCTTCCCTAGGGAGGCGGTGTCAACTGAAAACAAGCTATCTGTCCAATTAAAGCTGTCAGCCCCTGAGCGGAAAGTTCTAGTGCTGTAAAGCACACACGTAGTCAGAGTAACCTTTTCCCTTCTAAGTCCTCTTTAATTAAGTATCGGAACTAAGTTGCTTTTAACTGACTCTGTTCAAGGGACTTTGCCCCTATATACTTCTGCTTCCAAAAAACTCTTTTACCCCCACCCCCTTTCAATTTAAATCCACATGATTGGATTCTTTAAGTTTTCTTAGGGGATTTTGAACCGTGATTTTCCACGATCTGTTTATGATTTCTCCCTCTATTTCACGTTAACATGTTGACAAAGACTATTTGAAAATGTTTAACTTTAAACTTTTCACCCATCTTTTTTTGTGAACTCTAGAACACGATAACTAATAAGTGACAGTTATATAATTAGGAAGGCGATAAAACTGAATCGAATTTAAATTCTAACGTGAATCTGCACACTGCACAGCGACACAGATTTTCTTAGTTGTCTGTCTCTATTCTACATCCGGCTTAATTTAAATATAGAAATCTATACATTTTTTTAATCCATTTAGTGAAAAAAGAAGGTGTATTAAAAATATAGATACTTTACATGTATGTACTACAAATAAGAACGTGTTATAAAAAAAAAAACTTTTTAAAATAACTATGATAAAATATTTAAAGAAACTATAATACTCATATCTCAAGATGATGAGAATCAAAGAGATTGACAAGATAAAAATACATTTAAAATTAATCCTTAAAAGGAGGGAATTAATCAAAACAAAAAAAAATCCTACCGCGGGTTTCCGCAAGCCGAGCGAATTTCCATTGGAAATTTGTAGTTCAATGTCGTGCAGTTTAAACTTCCTTCATAACTACTACAATTTAAAAGAAATATTTTAGTTAAATTAGGGTTTTTATAATAATGGTTATCTAAACATAATAGTAGTAGTTTCAAAGAGGTTTAAACTGCACAACATTGACTACAAATTTCCAATAGAAATTCGCTCGGCTTGCGGAAACCCGCGGTAGGATTATTTTAATCTTTGCTGACTCATCAGGAGGGGTTAATGACGTCATAAAGATCCCATTTTTCGTGGAGATCCTCATTCCAACGAGCTTGATTTTTCGGTGCAAGTTTTATTTCGATACGTCAATTCGTTCGAGAGCTATCGTGCTCACAAGAAATCCGCAAGAAATTGTCGTTATTACTACTATTATTATTATAAAATTATTATTTGAATCGCTATGGTAACTCATTTTTTGGATTCAGGATCTTAAAAAACATATGAAGCGATACCTCACTTGATTTTTTGTATTTTTTTTAATCTTTGCTGACTCATCAGGAGGGGTAAATGACGTCATAAAGATCCCATTTTTCGTGGGGATCCTCATCTCAACGAGCTTGATTTTTCGGTGCAAGTTTTATTTCGATACGTCAATTCGTTCGAGAGCTATCGTGCTTACAAGAAATCCGCTAGAAATACATATACCTATATATATATATATATATATATATATATATATATATATATATATATATATATATATATATATATATATATATATATATATATATATATATATACATATATATATATAAAGTTTTGTAAAACCAATTTTTTCGTGATCAGGGGCCCATGAAACGTATTTTGGCCACAATCCCGGCTCAAACTCCCGCTATGCCAGTGGCTCTATTAGCGAATTTTTTCCAATGGAAATTCGCTAAAAATCAGACAATTTAATTTATTTTGATCGGGCTTGTTGCATTTCATTCTTTATGTTAACTGATTCTATCGATTTTTCATTTGTTGACATTGGCGAAATAGTACCGAAATTATCTAGCGTTAAATTTATAAGGTACAAAGTCGATATTTTCAAAATGGTATCAGGTATCTAAACAAAATTTTGTGGAAATGTTTGACTCAATACTAAGCAGAGATGGTAAACGTAAAGAAGTGGTGGTAAATTAGAACAATTAATTGGAAAGAAGTTATGGTAAATGTAAACAAGTATTCTAGTTTTAAGGTAAACAAAACAAACTTCTCATAAACAACACAAATTAACTCTGCATTATGAAGCTGCAAGAGTGACAACAAATAAGGTCTTTTTTAGAAACATAAAGAGGAGAGGAAGTTAAGGTTTTAGCAGATAAAAAATCAACAACAAAAACCACCCTTATTAATTATAAAAGCAAACTCAACCTTTTTTTTATTTTAATCTTTAAATTTCATTATTTACCTAACAAATGTTTAACAATATTTACAAAAAGTGGTACATGATTGAATTTCGGATAACCGTCTAGATTTAATATAGTACGTTCTCAAAATAATTTTTATGTTTCTTGAATATAGTTTACTCAACTCATTTTCTCTTATTTCCCTCTCTCTTTCTTATACGTTCTGATCAACATATCATTAGGTTATTACTGAACAGGGATCTGGCCACTTTAATCATCTACTCAATGTCATCTTCAGTGAGAAACATGTCTCATCTCTCTTTGAGATTCCAATCCACCAGGTAATTACTACTTTTCCTAAATGTTTAAATAAGGATTGAATACGGGTTGATCACAGTTTTTGAATCCAAAGTGTCCATAGAAACCTAGATTCAATACGGATTGAATGCGATTTAGATCTAGATACGATACACTACATTCTGGCACCGTATCTGGATCGAATTTCATGGAAACACCGGAATACGGATTGAATGCGATTTAGATCTAGATACGATACACTACATTCTGGCACCGTATCTGGATCGAATTTCATGGGAACACCGGAACTCAATCTTGACATGCGCAGAGTGTGGGTGTGAGCGCCCCTAGCGTGTTTTTGTTGGAACTGTAGTCTGTCAAACTACAGTTAATAATGAACTATTAAACTAAACTGTCAAATCTGTCAAAAAGCATAACCTTTATCTGTAATTTTCAGTTTTGTTTTTTAAAACATTTAAACAAACACAACGAACCTGGTTATAAAAGGTGAAGGTGACAAAACTATTTATAAGCTTAAAAGTAACCTAGTAAAACTTGTTTTTTTAGGATTCGTAGATCATCCTCGAAAACCTAATGCCGAGGGTGATGTGTCTGTCAGTCCGTCATACTTTGATTCATATCCCCGAACCGTTCACGCTAGAGATGTGAAATTTGAAATACTAACGTAACTTTTTGACCCACACATAGGAAAAATATTGAGATGTTAAGCATTTAATATGCACATGCGTGATGCGCAAAACTGGGCAAAGCTCATTATTTTACTTTTTTTAAATTTTCGAAATGGATGCCAAATGAGAGCTGCTGAAGAGTGGATTACAAGCATATATAACGTTAATGATTATTGTGCATTTTACCGCCAATATTGCGTTTTTAGCGCCAAAATTTCACTAAACACTGTGACCCCCGGAGAATCGAACCGGGGAAATCTACTCCCCTCTCCTTATTCTACACTATTTTTTTGGCTATCCATTTAATTTTTTTACAAAAAACTAAAATATTATTTCAGCATACAATAACGTACTCGTAATAACCTACGGAACCTTAAAAAGTACTTGGATGCAAGTAATTCCCTGCGATTTTACTATCGGCGATTGGTGTATTGAAACGTATAATACAGAGTGAATAATGCTCATGGATTTACTAACCTAATGCAGAGGGAGATGTGTCTGCCTGTCCGGCATACATTGATTCATATTCCCGAACCGTTCACGCTAAAGATGTGAAATGATTGAACAAACAATACATTTACAAAGACATAATTCATAATTTTTTATTACATTTATTTCAATTAAAATATGAATTTATTGGAAGATATTAGGTTATAAAAAGAATCGACTAAGTTCCCGTTGCTCGGGCTTAATGGCTCATTATTGACGTTGGTGATAACTCACTAAGATAATCCGAATTTCGATAACATAATACAATTTTAATGGTCCCCTTCTATGTCTTCAATTTTAACCTTCAAAATTACCTCAAAAATCCCTTTCTTCGCGACTTAGCCACCTCCCGGTTCAAATCTATCCATGACTCAATTTCCCAACATCCTAATCCTTTAATCCACGATCTAACATCACTATTTTTGCCTGGTAACCCTCCTCCAACATCGAGGAAGGGCCACATTTTACTCCCTGAAGGTCATGTGTAAACACAATAGCCTAGACATTAAGTACAGCAACTTTACCTTCATCTTATTATCTGCATGCATTGTTTTTCAATGCTACACTTTCAGCGGTCCTTTTTAGGGCCCTTGAAACGAATACATTCCTTATACATTCCTTATACATTCCTGCGCTTGCCTGTCTGTCTGTAACGTACCTGATCTCCGAAAGAACCCAACAAAATAATTCAAAACATTGCAGTTATGGTATGTGTAATACTATCATCACTAAAATTACACAAAGTTGTAGGGAAGCCCCAAAAAATCATCCCTCAAAAACTACTGTTAATCTCTTTAAATCAGTAATTTTTAGAAATGAAAAAAAAATTTAGTTACAACACCATAGTTTAGTTGGTGAGCTTGTTTTTACTTTTCTTCCTATTCTTCTTTGCTCATTACGCCACGTGACCACATAATAAACTATTATATAATATAATATTAATTTGCTTTCAATGATTACTTAATGTGCTAACCAAGTGTTTTTTATCACCATTAAATCAAGACTTGATTAGTTATGTAGTCGAACTATTGGTAAATTTTAAAATGCTTCCTTTCTAATATTCTAAATGCTTTTTTTGCTAACTTTCTCATATAAGCAGTATATATATATATAGAGTGAAAGTATTGCTATAGTGCCAAAACTCGATTTTGACGGCTTTATACGTTCTCCGAAATAAAAGGTGTCGTCTGTCCGACTGTCTTTTGTCTAAGCAGATGGGTGGGCCATAAACTACTGGGCTGACTTCGATTAAATTAGGCCATATATGTTCAGAAAACCTGTACCCCATAGCTACCCCCCTCCCAAATTTCTCCTTAAATAAGAAAAGAAAGGTGTAGCGCTGCTTTGAACTAATCAGTGACGCTATAGGTGATTGCTATTAGCACTAAATGTTCGTTTCTTCCAATGTTCGTAGTAAAGACACACAACACATACTCTTCCTAAAGTGTAATAATCAATGAATGAAGTTGTTAATCCAAAAGGTACTAAATTAATTGTGTCTGTTTAAAGAATGAGTTCAAAAAATGGTTAAATTGTTAATTTCGACTTATACATTTAAGATTTCTTGCTAAATATTAGAGTAAAATAATAAAAATGTTAAGTTAAAAAAACTGTAAAGCTTCTGGTTCGGTTTAACTTTCCATTAATTTTTATTCTCCTTGGCTGACTTTGGGTCATTTTTCTTCATTTCAGGCTAAACGGACTATAAATTATACTCTGCCTACTTATGTAGTTAGAACAAAAATGTAATTTTCTTGCTTAACTTAAAAATATGGTGAGGTAACAACTAGCTAACCTAAATCTTTCGTTTCTTAAACAATTCACAAATTTGTTTTAAGTTTTTATTTTTTTAAACGTTTTACATTGTTCTTATAAGATTAAGGTAATAGATTTAAAGGATAAAATAAAAAATAATTTTTCGCTACAAGAAATAGAAAAAATCTACGTGCTTGGAGTCCTACCCAGTATTTATTTGTTGGACTTCTTTAGATTGTTACTCCCCTATATTTTTAGAATATAAATATCCATGACTTAATAACTATTAAGACAAAGGGATGTTTTTTCCAAAGTTCTTAGGGACAAAGGAATATCACACTTCTGTTTTTATAAGGGGAGTAACAATCAAAAGAAGAACATTCCGTTCACCTTCTTTAGATTACTAGTCCCCTCTGTTATTTTTATAAGGGGAGTAACAATTTAATGAAGTGCCTATTTATTTTCTCTTGATGAAATTTCAAATAATTATAATTAAATTTAACAACGAAAACTCGAAACAACTAACTTATGGAATGCACTAGACGAAGTTAATGCACTCATTAATGAGAAAGTTTAGTACGAGTAGTATCGCGCCACAAAAGTTTGCGTAAGCTATTTGATTTTTATTTAAGAAATGTTTAACTATTTGAAGGTAAAATTTGGTAAGGAGAACAAAATAATTTATTATTTTGTTCAACGGCTTGGTTGTACTTGAAAATCATTAGAAAATTTTGTAATTCTTCCGCGTCACACATCAGCGTGCCCCAAAAACGTGACACTTTTTGGTAGTTAGGTCAAGGCTAAAGCATGTTCCATGCTAAAAATGCCTCGAGATACACTCTGACTCTTTTGATTATAAAATTCTAAAATTGGGTCTATCTAATTGAGTCTAACCATTTAAGTCGTTTCTTCCGAGAAAATGTTAGTTCTTGAGAAATTAGCTAAATTGCAGATGACTTGTTCGATCGGTCTGGAACTACTTTTATGGTAACTATAGCTTTTTAACAAAAATAAAATAAAATACACTAAACCAATAAATTATGTACTCGTATATCACAGCCAATAATTCCCATCTATAATATCTATAACTCTAAACGACTGTTCGATATATATGTAGTGGATTATATATCGAAGAGGAATAACTAAGACTCAATTGTTTGAACTTTGAACCAAGATAATCTTTTTAATTTGTTATAATAATTTTTAAGTACAAAAACTGAACTCATTTTTAAATAATCTTGTCAATTTATAGGAAAAATTGACAAGTATATTAAATAAATTTAAATTTACAGATTTGCACAGGTTTAATAAAACAGTAATTTACTGACAATACAGATAGCATCAGTTACAAGGAAGCGGCACCGTCTATTAGAGATAAACCAACAAATATTCAGCGTATGTTCATTTGCAATTTTTTGGGGGGTGAAACTTTGACTGATATGAATTCCATGATTTTTATGACCTTAGAGATGTAAATGTCATTATGACATTTACAGCATGTCATTAGGACTTAATCTGATACTAAATCAAAAATTCAGGATTTATTATAATACCAAACCAATTATTTTGAACTTACATTGATACCTCGATGAATAAAAACCGACAGACTCCAATGACAACACGATATCGTGAGATAACTCGATTTATTTTTAGAAATAACTGCGGTACTTACAAAGGTTTTTTCCTTTTTAATGAAAATTTTATCACGCAGAGAAGTGAGCCATAAGCGCGGGTATAAAATAGATTATATGCGAGAAGAAAGAAAAAAGTAAATGGCTCTAGAATGAGAAAAATGGGCAGGGAATTGTGAGTAGAGGAGCCGCATAAAAAATTCTTGAGCTCCCAATAATTCCTTCCTTATACTCACAGGGCTCAAGCCTTTCACGGCCGGGATCCCCTCGACCGAAATTACAAAGATAGCGAGTTCAAGGGGTTTGAGAGGAGGGGGATATTACAAAAATGTCCTTCTAACCCCCATCGTTCTCGTACCGTTTCAAATTTTCAGAGAGTTCGGGGGAGAGGGGGGAGTACCCTTATAGCCTCCTCAGGACGGTATATAGGGCGAAAAGAAGCTTCTCCTAATTTATAGACGGAGGGGGAAGATTTTGAGCCCCGAAAAAAAGTTAAAGGAAGAACCCAGGGGGGCGCCTTCTACGAGCCTTGTGCAGACGCGGCCAGCATAATAAATAGCTAATGTAACTACTTCCCCTCCCTCCTCCTCCGGTGTGGAGATCAGAGTGTGAGAATGCGATAGAGATAGGTAACCTAATCAAAATCCTCCTCGGCAGCTCTCTCTCTCACTCTAGGGCTGCAGGCAACCTATAAAAAGAGCTAAGTCTTAGAAAGGGCGGGGCCCATATTTAAAGCCTATCAGTAGACCCCCCCCCCCCCCCTTGGAGCTACATCGGCTCCTTTTATACCAAGATAAATGGTAGGGAAGAGCGTGTTAATTTATCAACTCTAAGGACCAGTACCCGGAGAGAAAAGGACCCGACGACTTTTTCCCGCTTTTCGTTCTTCTTTTAAAGGCTTCGAATTCGAATGTTTTTAATGCAGCAGAATGGAGAAAAATACAAAAAAAAATATTAAGATCAGTGCAAAAAAAATATGTGGAACTAAATAAAAGTGCAATATAATTCCTTATCCATTTGAATCTTTAAACCATACTAATAGAACATCCCTTTCAAAACCCTCCAAGATCCGGTCATTACCGGAAAAACAAAATTTTAATCTTGAAAGTTCTCATATAATTTCTACTTTTGAGTCTATATCCATCATCTCATGGGTTTACCATTGACACTTCTAAAACATCAATTGTTAAGGTTAGTTTAATGGAGGTTTTATTCGTGCATCAATCACTGTTTATAGGATTTTAGGATCTTTTTATGAGGTTCTTAAAGGAGAACTTATCTTCATTACTTTAAAATCCCACAATATCAGGATAACTGAATAGAAGGTCCAGTTGACTAGGAAATAGTAGAGTTAATTACTGTCTTTCATTCGGCAGTAATGCATGGAATAATGGAATAAATAAAGATTTATTACCTTTGTACGTAATTAAATAATTAAGAAGGATATAAAGAAATACTCTGCAAATTAGCGTGGCACATAGCTTCCTCGCGTTCCATTTTGTATAATTAAATAAACAGGTCAAGTGTGTGCTAGTCAGCACACAGCGAGGGTCCGTAGGCCACACAATATTGTGTTTAAGTTTTTTTAAAATGCTAAAAAGCTTACTTTGAACCATTCTAATGGTTTGATATTCTCAAAACACACTCTGATAAAGTATTTTTTTGCCACTGAACCGGACTACAGCCATATAAATACATCGAAAAGACCATAATTATAAAAAAAAAACGTAATTTGTCAATAAAAAATAAAATAAATTTTTTTTCGAAATTTCCAAAAAGTGGTATCTTTACTTTTGGTCGAAGAATGTTCAGGTATTTTTTCAGTTTTTTTGCACTTCACGTAAGCGAGATAGAGGGGGGGGGCACGTTTCACACCCACTTCAAACTTGCCTACGCTCGCCCTATCAAAGTTATATCCAAATAATTATATATTTTTGAAATCAGCTCGACGTACCCTTTCATCTGATACCCCTCACGGTGTCGAAAAAAAATAAAAAAATGTTAACCCTTAAGTTTTTTACCCTAATTTTTTTGAAAAATATTTTTTTCAAGTCGCTATATTTTTAATATATGTGGGCAGGTACAAGACACATACATGCCAAATTTCAATGTGATCGGACGAAAGGTGTAGCCGTGAGAGCACGCGAGAGGACGGACGGACAGACACACGCAGGAAAATATAAGGGTCCTTGCTAAAAACGTATAAAATTATATTACACTATTAAAAATTGTTGTTATACTATTTTCCAATTTATTTAATTTTCCCCCTTTTTAAAACTGTCAAAATTGTTTTGATTTTTTACATAAAATAAAGTATAAATTTAGCAAAAGTTAAAGAGCGTAGACGATTCAAATTAATCTGGGGCTATCTTCGGGTTACTTTCGATAATGTCTATAAGAGTTGCATACAAATCAGATAAGTACTTTTGAAGCTATAGGTGTAAATAAGTGTATGTTTGTGCGCATGTAGAAGAGAAACAAATGATAGCAGAAGGTTGAAACTTATATGAGACCAACAATAAGCTAATTATAACTTACCATAAAAATTTAATAAAAACTGACGTGTAGTTTTTAAAAAATATTGGTTCGCAAAAATTGAGCGACAGACAAGGAACCAAAAATTTTCCCAGATCTCTGTAACGGACATCAGGAAACATTCTGTCTTGGAATTTTTAGAATCGTGGACATAAAATAATTTAACAATATTAATAGCGACCGGTTAGCATTCTCGCAACTCCGCGGGAAACCTAGTTCTATACACCGATCTGGTGACATAGAATCCAAGACAGGTAAGACACGTTTCTCACTGATCTCCTGTCCTGTAATAACCTTGATCGAGTCGTAAATGAATTGCAAAAAAAAATAATAAAATGCCAATTAGTGTGGCACTTCCCTTCCAAAAATGATCATGGGGGATCATCTGTGGTTCAGTCCCTTACTATTCACCAATTCTGAGAAAAATCGGTTCTTTAGACCTTAAGAAATTGAGAACCATCTATGGGCCTAACCCACGTAATCCTTGAAAATTTTATCAAAATCGGATAAAAAGTAATGTGTGTGTGACAAGGATTCGTGGACACACAGACCGACCCAAAACTGAAATATTTCAGGAAGGTCTAAAACGTAAAATGCGAGAATGCGAGTGGAAATTTTTAATTTGAAGGGAAAAAAATGTTCACCTCCCAAAAGTGAACGCAATGCTTCCGCTACCTTGGTAGACTCGGTAGATTCCTGAGTTAAATTGGAGTTATCTTTGATTAATATATTATACTAGCTGGGTACCCGTGCTTCGCTACGGAGTGTTATTATAATTAGATAAGTTTATAAACAACCATAATGAAACATATAAATTATTTTACTATGCAAGAATATCTAGATTCTATCTCTCCCACCTATTTCTATACCCCCTCCTCTCCTCTCTGATAAGCTAATTACAAATATCCTAAATTCGCCCCCCCCCCTAAATTAAAATATGACTAAACTGTACATAAAAACTATTACTGTACTCTTAAAGACCCCGTATTCATTACTTGTACCATACCTCTGTGTACCAAACTTAAATTTCGAAAATTCATGTAGGCTGTAATTTTCCCCTTGCTTTGAAGGACAAGTGGGCAAATTTTTATTGACATCGAACTAAAACTGTAGATTTGTATAAAGAACATACTCACACATACGTTGATTTATATATATATAGCTATAAATTTCCATTTTACCCCCTCCTAAATAAAATTGTACATAACAAAAATTACTTTTCTCTTAAAGTGCTTTTCAAAGATATGCATCATATGAAGGGAATCCATTACTTTGACACTTTTACACCGTACCCCTTTGTACCAAAATTTAAATTACGAAAATTCATGTAGACAGTGACCTCCCCCTTGCTTTGAAGGGAAAGTGAGTAAATATTCATCAAATTGGGATAAAACTGTAGATTTGTATAAAAGACATACCCTCATACAGACACTCTTCTTTTTATATAAGATATAGCTATATTTTTCCATTTTACCCCCTCCTAAATGAGAACACATATGACAAAACTGTACATAACAACAATTAATGTAATCTTAAAGAGCTTTACAACGATAGCCATCATAAAGGGTATTCAGTCCTTTGACCCCGTATTCATTATTGTACCCTGTTTCCTGTGTACCAAAATTTAAATTTCGAAAATTCATGTAGACACTGATTTTTTCTTACTTTGAAGGTCAAGTGTGCATTTTTGATCGAGATCGGACTAAAACTATGGATTTGTATAAAGAACATACACACATACGTTGACTTTTAGATATATTTTTCCATTTACCCCCTAAATGCACGTAAAAACAATTATTGTACTCTTAAAGAGCTTTTCAACACTATGCATCATGAAGGGATTTCAACTTTGACATTTGTACCCCGTACCCCTGTGTACCAAAACTTAAATTTCGAACATTTATGTAGACAGAGATCGTCCCCTTGCTTTGAAGGTTAAGTGAGCAAATTTTCATCGAGATCGAATTAAAACTGTTGATTTGTATAAAGAACATAAACACACTCACACATACGTTGACATTTATAGATATAGATATATATTTCCATTTTACCCCCCTCCTAAATAAAAATATGACAAAAACATACTTAACAACAATTACTGTACTCTTAAAAAGCTTTTCAACAATATGCATCATGAAGGGTATCCATTACTTTGACATTTGTACCCCGTACCTCTGTGTACCAAAATTTTAATTTCGGAAAATGATGTAGGCAGAGACCTTCACCTTGTTTGGAAGAAAAAGAGTGTAAATATTCATCAAATTGGGATAAAACTGTAGATTTGTATAAAAGACATTCTCTTATATAGATACTCTTCTTTCTATACATAGATATAGTTATATTTTCCATTTTACCCCCCTCCTAAATGAAAATATGTCAAAACTATACATAACAACAATTACTGTACCCTTAAAGAGCTTTTCAACGATATGCATCACGAAGGGTATTCATTATTTTGATCCCGTATTCATTACTTGTACCCCGTACCCCTGTGTACCAAAATTGAAATGTCGAAAATTCATGTAGACCTTGATTTTCCCCTTGCTTTGAAGGTCAAGTGTGCAAATTTTCATCGAGATCGGACTAAAACTGTAGATTTGTATTAAGAACAAATAAGATATAGCTATATTTTTCTATTTTACCCCCCTCCTAAATGAAAATATGACAAAAGTGTACATAACAACAATTACTGTACCCTTAAAGAGCTTTTCAACGATATGCATTATGAAGGGTATTCATTACTTTGACCCCGTATTTATTACTTGTACCCCGTACCCCTGTGTACCAAAATTGAAATTTCGAAAATTCATGTAGACCTTGATTGTTTCCTTGCTTTGAAGGTCAAGTGTGCAAATTTTCATCGAGATCGGACTAAAACTGTAGATTTGTATAAAGAACAAACACACACACACACACACACACACACACACACACACACACACATACGTTGACTTTTATATATATAGATTATGTTTACATCCAAAATAGGAGCCCTTTCTGAATTATTAACTTTCTAACTTTAGAATATCGGTCTGGGCTCAATTTCCCTTCTTTTTTACTGGTCTTATATTAATTTGCTTTTTAAGTTTCATCGCACACCTATTACCCCAATTTTGAACCACTTACTGTCATTCAATCTTCCCCAAATTTTGCACATAGATACAACTAAGGTGAAGAATACAGAAACCAAAAAAACAAAAAATAAAAACAAAATGGCGTAAAGTTTATTTGCTTTTTAAGTTTCATCGCACACCTATTACCCCAATTTTGAACCACTTCCCGTCATTTAATCTTCCCCAAATTTTGCACATAGATATAACTAAGGTGAAGAATACAGAAACAAAAAAAAAAAAAAAAAAAGTTGAAAATAAGACCAGTTTTGAAAAATGACATTTTTATATTAATTATTTTACCTTTCCCTATGCTCCCCTTAAAATTTTGTACAATACCTATTGGCAGATATCAATATAATTTAGAAATTATTATACTACGCATACACTCGAAAATTTTATTTTAGCGTTTAAAAGAAGTGGTGATAATTATGTTATAAAGGTTTAGGCACGGTAGGGTGGGATTTGTAAAAAATTGTCTTCTTGATGATTTATAAACAATTTAAATAATATATGTTTAAACAAATGAATCGAAATATTTTTTTACAGTAATTGAACAGTTCTTCCTACAGAAATTTCCACAGAACATAAATTTTGGTGAAATACATTTTTTATAAAAAGTAAAATCAGAATTTTAAAATCTATTTAGAAACCATATTCTTTATTATTATTGACTAAATATTAATGTGCATTCGGTACCTGTTGGTAAACGAAACAAATCCAAGCAACCATAGTTTCAATTTCAAGTGGGATCACATTATTACATTCTCATGTGACCATTCGTCTAAAAAATAGAACGCGAGGAAACTATGTGCCAAACTAATTTGGCAGACTATATTTTTCTAAGCTTCAAACTACTTACTTGCATTTTAGTAATTACACTATAAATGAAGTGATGAAGATCATTCAAATGTAAATAGGTTTTAGAAAGTATAATAAACTAATAAGAAGTAATATAAATAAGAGAATAATAATAAGTATGCAAGGGGCAGGAAAAAAGTTAATAATGGTTGAGGAAAGGCTAGGGCATAGAATTGTGAGGAGCGAATTCACGTAATTACCCATAAAACCGGGCTGAATTGGAAGAGTGAGGCAAGTTAGGGGCTACCCCCCTCCTCTTCGTATTATTAATAACTGCTAAAACTTGTTGGGGGGCGACCAATTACAACCCCCTCGCTCAAGGCACAAATCGTTTTTACGAATTTATGATCAAACTTCGAAGGCCCGAAAACCAGCTGAGTGTGAGGCGAAACTTAACGTTTTTTTGGCAGGAGTTTTCTCGAAACATTCTTCATGTTTTTTAGCTTTAGGTTGTGCCGCTGCTCCGGTGGAGGCTCGGGTATAATAATGGTTAGAAGAGGTTGGTTTAGAAAGGGGTTGGCAGTGTTTAATGAATTTCCAAGAGCAGATTGTACACTGCTTAGCACTGCAATTTCTCTTTTTTCCGCCCTCTAACGTTTCCTTCCTTTAACAATCCAAAAACAAGAGCTTTTCTAACGCTGTTTGATTCTTGCGCAATCTTCATAAAACACGAGGAAACAGAGTGTAACGAAACAAGGGGTCAAATCTCTAATTAAAGTTAAAATTAATAAAAGCAAACAATCTCTTTAAAACGTCCTCAGCTAAGCTTAATCGTTCATTATCATAAAATAAGTACAGCCTCTTCACTGATAGGCTGTTAAAATTACACAGCATCATTTTATCAACTAAGAAAAGTTGCTTGCATACGAGTCTGCAAGACAGTGAGACATTTTCATGTAACACTTTTTGGTGTCGTTTTTTGGTAACGCTATCGAGTTTATATGCCAAAGTAAAGACATGAAAATGTCTAAAAATTCGAGCGTGTAGATTCTTGCGTTTGTAAATTAGGAATTAAATCGAGTATATATGTAGTGCACGAAGAAATGAAGAAATAAAGTACATTTCATCTTTTCCAGTTTATTAAAAAGTAATCTTTTAGCTTCTTCACCCATATTTTCATAATAAATGCAAAACATTATTAGTTTAACAAAAATAAAAAATAATAATGTAAAAACTAAATTTTATGTATGTAAGTTTAGTAGGAATTAAATTCTAAGGGTTATGGCGTTTGTCCGATGCAAATCGGAGCAGTACAACAGAAGTTGTAGTTGGGGGGGGGGGGGGGCGCCGCTGGGGCTCGTGAGCGACTACTGGAGTGGTAGCGGAAAGCGAAGAGAGTGAAACGTGGTAGGTAGCCGATCAGGAAGGCAGGGGTGGTTAGGCCCTACCAAGCGCGGTAGTGGGGGGGACACTATACCTTCCGTGAGCGGGCAGACTCAATTGAACATCTCCTATATCTTCCCTAATCGTGTAACGCTAGTTTTTGGTAACGCTATTCGAGATATGTGCCATAACCCAAGACATGAAAATGTCAAAATAACTTCTTTGTTTATTGTCTTATACAAAAACGTAGTTCATATAAGAAGAATGTATTTTGATAACGATAACTAAACAATTCGACGGTTAAACAGGAAGCGAATTGTCCTAGTAGTGGTCAAACAGAAAGTGGACTAGAGTAATTTAATAGAACGTGGACAAGGTACAGCGTGATTTCGTCAACTCGTGATCTTTATACTCTCTCATATAAAGAGAAAGTATTGTGATGGGGGCGAAAATTCGATTTTGATGGATTTACACGTTTTGAGATTACCCCTGAGTCCAAAAAGGTGGATTTTAACAATCGTCTGTCTTGTGCAGACGCCTGAAGCCTAAACTACTGGGCCTATTTAGACGAAATTTGGCATACATGTTCAGAAAAATCATAACTCGAGGAATAAATTTTTGCTCCAAATTTGGAGGTGCTTCCCCCAAAAACAATTTCTCGAAAACGGTTCCGACGATTTTGATTAAAAAATTCTAAAATGTAGTATATTTAAATACAAATCTAATGATATAAGCCGTTTTCCCTGTTCCTGAGGAAATAGCTTTAGCGTGGAAGGAGAGAGGCCGGGTTCGATTCCCCGCCGAGGAAAAGTTATTTTTATGATAAATTTTGATGTAATGTTCAATAATAACTAAATGTACACATGTACCTACGAAAACTAATAAATGAAAAAATATGGGCTAAGTAAATATGAACTCGTATATCAGAAAGTTTGTCTCAGACTGATTTTTATTTTATTATGCAGCATGTCTAGCAGTTCTTAAACATTGATAAATCTAACCAAACACTAATCAAGGAAAATAAATAAATAAAATATAATCTCTCCAAGAATAATATATGAGAAAGATCTTAAGCAAACGAAACCTAAAATACTCTTCCAATGAGTGTGGCACATAGCTTATATGGGTACTCTTATAGAAAAGGGCCCCCCTTTTTGTTTTTTATACATAAGAGTTAATATCCCTTGGTTTAACTACCTATTAAGACAAAGGGATATTCAGTCCAATATGTTTTGGGACAAAGGAATATCACACTTTTGCATAAAAAAAAGTGTGTATTCGGTTGTCAGAAGGTATATTAGATTAAAAAAAAGTGGGGGGCCCTTTTCTATAAAAGTGCCGCTTATATGTTGGTTTTCAAAAATTGAGCGACAGACAGACACGGAACCAAAAATGTTCCCTGATGTCTTTCTGTCTTAACCTAAAAAATGTTCGTTCTTCGGAACGGTCACATAACTTCCGTTACCTTGGGTAAGCCCGGAAGCAGAAGCAAAGCACAAGCGATAAAAACGTAATCTTGACCCAGAGTCCAAACTGCGAAACAAAGGGTGGGCAATACAAGCAAACTGTATTCAATATATATAATAAAATCACGACGAAACTAATTACGTTGACCAAGCTTTCTGCATAAATACTTTGGGTTTGTTTTATGTTGTTTGAAATAAAAATTAAACGGAACTCATTTAAAAAAAAAAACATGGATTATTCATTTTGCCTTGAGATTCTAATAGATTTGTTTCTACTTTTAATTATCAAGCATATTCATGCCCCTTGACACCTTTTTGTCAATGATTAGATTTTATTTAAATAAGCAATTTGTTTCGGTAATTGGATATGCAGGTCTAAAAGCACTTTATTGATGGCTTATCTTTATAAGACTACAATGTAAATTTGTAGAACAATACCGTGTTGTTGAATATCAAACGTAGATTAATGTTGACTATTAAGTTGATAGCATAAAACACAACAGTGACCTCTGTCCATTCACACTGTAACACCGTGTCAAGGTTAAATATCATTGAAATTAATGACATCACATTAAAAGCTCTCATTAGGAGGCCTGTAAATAGGGGAAAAGAAATTGAACTAGCTATTACAAACATTCATATGTTTTAACAGAAATAAAAAATCTGCCAACATTTTAAAACCACAGACAATTTTGTTAACTTTTGAGAATCCTAAAGTTTCGAACTCGTTGCAGGGAACATTTTTAAGGTTCTTGAGTAATTAATTAACTGTAAGAAATTAAATCGTGATATTTTGGGTCATTCTCAAGTTGACTGACAAGATCCACTGTCTCTAATGAGAATCTACTTATTAAGGTTCTCATTAGAATCAGTAGATTATTGTAATTTTCCCTGAATCAGGTCATTTTTATTTCACTTTATTTTAAATATTTCATGCTATGAAAATATTTTCTGTTTCTCATTCTTAAAATCCTAATGAAGCTATCGTCTCTTCTTATGTGCCCATTTTTTGTACCTAACACCGTTAACTTCTTAATAGAACCAACTGCTCAAGAATTAAAAACTGTAAGGAAAGATTTACTAAAGGTCGACCAAGAAGTCATGAACACGGGAGAAACTGAAAGCTTAGCTTCGTTTAAAGACGGAGCTTCCGAGTATTGCCGAAGTCAGTATAGTCGGGTGCTAAGACAATACCCATTTCTAGTTTGTATGACATGCGCAGTTATGTCAAATCTCACGAATAACAACAGGAAGGTTTCCAATATGTTAGGTTTTCTGTTTTGTTTGTTTTTATACAGTACGAATTATAGTCACAACTATCCTAAACGATTTGTGTACGATCCACAAATCCACGGGATGATGCATTCAAAGGACGCTACAAATAACGGGGTTGGAACAAACTTAATATGTATTTGTTATTATAAAAATGATTTCTCCCCATGACAATTAATATCTGTATGGATAGGTACTTCTGTTGTTGAACTGCCACTCCCGCCAATGTTGTGTTTAAAATACAAATACACATTGTAAACGATTTCATGTCCTTGACTGTGAAGAGCCTTTCTTCCTAATTTTGAATTAATGTTATTATATTATCCATGTTTTTATTAATACCAGGAAATTTAATTTACCAAAGATAAAATTGCCAAAAACAAGCCGAGAGAGGTAATAGTAAAAAAATAATTCACAAAAAAGTAACAACTAAAATCCAGAAATAATAAAAGTAACAAATAAAACAGAAATAAAAAAGTAACAAATCAAACTCAGAAATAAAGAGGAAGAAAAAAATTTATTAAGAAAGAAGAAAATCGATTTAGATTTAAAGAATATTATTATGAATAATCAATAAATAATAATATAAAGATATTATCGTATATTATTAGTGATTTCTTATCAGGTACAGTGTTGCCTGTTGCAAAAAATATTTTTAAAAAATATAGAAGTTATCAAAAATAAAATTATTAATAACAAAAGAACAACACTGTGTTTTTTGACAATGGTCTATTTTATTAAAAACTGACTATACATGACACCAAAAAACGACACTAGCGCACTCCTCAGATTTCCATGACTTCTTGGTCGACCTTTAATAATAATAATAATAATAATAATAAACATGCTTTATTGAAATATTGATAACAAAATAAAAACCCTTGTGAAATACATGGTACGCCATGGCTACTAGAGCCGTCTGACGGAGTAGGCTCAATTGAGCTATAACAAATATACTTCTTGTTACTTACAAACTTCCGTTACTAACTTTGTTGAGTAGAACAGTACAGTACAACTAAATGTTTTTAAATTAACAGGATAATATCAGATAATAAACTATGAGATTACATTAAAATAAATAACTAAATTCCTTAAATAAATAAATAAAGATTTGAACTATATTAACAACTAACTACATAAATTGAAATAAAAATTTACTCTCCATTGGTATAACCTACAAGTCTCATGTTTCCAACACAAACAATCTATAAAAATAAAATGTTAGAAATCATCTAATCCATGACCGATCTGCCTCACATTACACTAAAAATAATTTAACTACCATAAATAATTTAAATCAAATTATAATTATTATCAGCAATATGAATACTACTAAAAACTTAAAAATGAATTTACAGTAAAAAGGTACCCACAACAAAAACATCTTAATGAAATAGATAACATACTGTTAAGTTAGATAACAGGGGATAAATAAAAATTCAACAACAACATGCAATAAAAACAAAAGTGAACAACATAAATAAATAAATAGCAACATATTATGACCAAGTATAAACTAGATAATTCGCCTAATTGTTATACTCTAAATAAATATAAATAAATAAAATTTTAACAATAACATGCAATAAAAACAAAAGTGAACAACATAATTAAATAATACCTACATACAAATTTGGCTATGGCCTGCATAATTGAAACCATAGCAACTGCATTTTTCATTATTTTATCTTTTTCGATCTATATTTCTTTATTTATTCCTTTGGCTCCTACTGTATCTTTAGTTTTATTTTGTAACTAAAGCATTATGCAAACTCAGTAATAATTAGATGCCTATATTTCCATGCACTTGATAGGTATTTGACTAAGCTCTCCCAGTGACCGTTGTTAAGATAATTTAAATACTCATCGAAGGTAGGAAAGATTTACTAAATTTATCATTTTTAATTTTTTTTAAAAAAATGAGGGAGATTTCACCGGAAAACCAAGTTGTTTATGACGAATCTACCCACGGAAGCCTACGCACCATATTTTTATTTTGTTGCTCATTATGAGGTATTATGAGCAACTAATACCAGCCAACTTTATCTTAGAGCAGTATTATGCAATATACAGTCTGCTCACCGTTGCAATAATCATTATTATTTTATGTTGTAATGATCAGTATATTGTTTTAATTATTGATATGAATATCTAGGCATGGATTTTTATTAATATAATTCTTTTTTTAATCTGAAAGTACATCAATTTTGCCTACTAGAATTAGTACATCACCTCCTGTTGATTTGAGCAGCACTTTAATTATCCGGAGAAATCCTTGTTCAAATCACTAGAAAAAGTTCTTAAAAGATTTTCAATTCGGTTTTAGGGCGGGCAACTCAGCTGTTCCAACTTGCTCGTCTCACAGATCAATTTAATGTCAACAAATTTACCAGCATGTAATCACTTGATGTTAAGAAAACATTTAACTGTGATTCACATTAGGGGTTACCAAGGTACTTAGTCTTTGCAATTAGCAGCTATTCAGCAAAGCGAAAATTCTTGTTTGTAACATTGTGATAAATTCCTCTAAGGCTTAATATTAGGCCCTAATTTCATTAATATTAATGTGTCTGGTATCCCCACAGAAAATGTGGAACTTTCTATCTTTGCAAAAGACACATTAATATACCGCAGTTATTGGAGATAAGGCACGATTACCAAAAGACTAAGTAAAGCCACTAAAAAATGAAAAGATACTTTGCAAAATGGAGAATCAAACTAAAACCAATAAAACCGAAGTATAATCATTAAAAGACGTTGTCCACAAA
This sequence comes from Gerris lacustris, assembly GCA_951217055.1. Taxonomy (NCBI): domain Eukaryota; kingdom Metazoa; phylum Arthropoda; class Insecta; order Hemiptera; family Gerridae; genus Gerris; species Gerris lacustris. The sequence continues at coordinate 39,404,787 of OX578278.1, forward strand.
TACTAAATCATCTAGACTTAGAAGGAACCAAATCAAATATTTAGAATTAATTTTAGAAAAAAATCAAATTTTACAAGCAATATCAAACTTGTACTATCAACTAGCAACAAACTTAAATAAAATTCACATCACAATCTACAGTCTTTATACAGATTCAGAAAAAGGCCATTCATGATTAAAAAAAAAAAGAATACTTTACAATCTAAAATCTAAGTACATAGACACAACACTAATAAGGAAAAGAAGGACAATATGGCGTTGGGAAAATTTTGCTTTATGTGTTGGCAGTAGAATTTAAGCTGAAGTCTTCAAAATTTAATCCTAAAGTTTGGTTCATGAATGAACGAATTTTGTCTTTATCAACCCCTCTTTTATTTGTCTTTCTCTTATCTTTTACAATAATATTAATTAATTTAAACTTTTAAAATTAATTTAGTTGTAGGCTACAGTTATGTACAACATAGCGGCACAAACTTATAATGTGTGTAATTAATATTAAGGAGCATTCAACATGCTCGAGGAGTTCAATCTGCAGGTATTTGTAAAATTTGGGATAAGGTACCCTGAGCAAGAGCGGAGTTGAAAGACGGGTTTTGCGGTCAGCAAGGATGTCGGGTAAGTTATTCGGAGAGAAGGTTCATCTAGTCTGGTTGGGTTTCGGGTCTAGGATAGCGGAGGTTTGCCTTCCCCTTGGTAAACATGAGATTATTTAGAAAGTCTACTGAGTTCGTTAACTCTGTCATCTGTTTTCGGTGGTTTGTCTAGCGTCAGGGGGAAACTTTGGCAATAACTACGCCTCTAAGGGAGAAACCAAGTCAGATTTACTTGCCTTGGTGTCGGAGAGAAAAGGAAAGCGAGCTCGAAATGCAGGGTAATATTGCCTTGGCCTTCTGCTTTAACTAAGTTAAGTTGGGGAGCTACGTTCTGCACGGGCAACAGAAGCTTCCCTTTTCAAACAGGCAATCCATTCATCACGCTGTTGGTTCGGACCTATCGAGGTTTAAAGACGTGAATCCAAACAGATTCCTACCACCTACCTCACTAATTACCAGTCTGATTTCACGCCTTCTTAAACCAGCCACTTACGGTCCAACTTTGCTGTAAGGCACTGTCGGGTCTTGCGGTTGGATCTGCCCCACACACGGTCCCACACGGACCCAACCTCAGTATCACCATCACCTGCCTCAAAAACGGAGTGGCACTCTGGGAATAATAGCCTAAAAGATTTTATTTTTATTGATGGCTCGATCCCTACCCAATATATATATTTTTTTATTTAAACCATCCATTCCCGATTGGCTAGGCCATCCTATATTCCTATTACTTCTTACCTTTTGTATAGTTAAAGGTAACACTACCTTTATCCACCTCTAACTACCTCTAAACTCCTCTAACTTCCTTTAACCCTACCTAACCACCTCTAACTACCATTAACCTCCTCTAACCACCTTCTGTAGCACTATTTTATCATTTTAACATAACTAGTGGATATCGACGAGGATCAGTTAAAAAAAAACAAATTGTTTGATTGCGCCATTTTAAAGATCTTGAAAAGTAAAAAAAGAATATGTAACTAATATTGCAAAGTGTTCTGCCGGTATTTTGAAAACAAATATGGTCGAAATGAGGTTTTAAAAAAAGTTATGCTTAGTGTGGCATGTTGGCTGGGATTTTATACATAATTTAAAGCGCTTTTCAGGAAGATTAAGAATATCACAATTTTTCCCCCTGAAAATGTGTCCTGGCCTACGCGAGTGTTTAATACGCCACACCATTAGTTATTATTCTATTGACATTAAATTCACTTAACTCCATTATTTTTCTTCACACAATACTTAGTTAGTTATAAAAATATATTTTACTTACAATAAAATATTTATTTTATTACGCTGCACTGAATAACTTTTATTCCATAAAATGAGAGTGAAACCAAATCCAACACAAATAGAATTTCCTTTAATTCATTTTATAACATTCGAAATAGAGATGAATTTGAAAGATGAAGGATAATCAAAAATGCTTCCTTTTGTAGTTTTGTTTTTCGTATCTAATTTTAATATGTATTTTTTTCTTCATATTCCTTTTTCTTTTTCGGAGATGCTCTTGGGGTTAGGAACAAAAAAAATACCTGGTCCCAACACAATAATTATTATGTTGCGTTAATAAAATAATACAAAAAAAAAAAACAAAAAAAAAAAACAACAACTATAATGACAAAAGAAACACCTCTAAAGCAGTATACATGGACTAACGAGTTAGCAGGTTGGTAGACATGTGATACCCACAACCCACGTACAGATACAAGAGAATATTTAAACATGACGACAT